>JARQWZ010000656.1:125000-145000 GCA_033150135.1 Gobio occitaniae
ATACTTCAACAGCATAAACTCTTTTCTCTGTTAAAAAAAACTAATAATATTTTGCCTGAACATGCAGTATTTTATTTTATTGGCTAACAGGCTTCAATGTGAGACATTAGACTCAGACGTTCAGACTCACAGGAAACACGAGAGTTTCAAACACAATCTCCTCGGGATCTTCCAGGTAGGCAAACACATTTTCATACATGTTTATATTTTTAACAGGCAAAGAGGTTACTGAACATTACTTGTGAAAACAATAGGAAACAAACTTTAAGAACCCATAAAATAATACAAATGTAAAAAAAAAAAAAAAAGAAAACTGTTGTTTTTGTACTTTTTGTGTGTTAACATAATATGTTAATTAACATGTTTGGTTTTTAACTGGTTTCTTCTTAAACAAAATGTATTACTGAATAAATTGTTTCTCCCAAATGTGGATGTGGATCTGGTTAAATTGTTCTGTCTCTTATTTTTCTTGCTTTGTTTGTAGGATCTTGAGAACAAAATTATCACATTTCTGAAGAATGAACTGGGAAAGTTTAAGAAAATATTACAAAAAAAGAACACAGAATCCTTTGTGAAGGACTTTAATGACAATAGATGCAGTTTCAAAGCAGCAGCTCTTGATCTCACACTACATTACCTGAGAGAGATGAAGCAAGATGAAGCTGCTGATGCTCTAGAAGGTCTGAGACTCATGACCATCTGTCAGATTGACACTTATAAATGTAGGAGAGAAGATTAAGACTAAAACTATCTGTTTTCTGTTCCTGTGTTTAGATGAGCTGTTCTTCATTCATCAGCTAAAGTGTAGCCTAAAGAAGAAGTATCAATGTGTGTTTGAAGGAATTGCGAAGCAAGGCGACTCCACACTTCTGAATAACATCTACACAGATCTCTATATCACTCAGGGTGGCAGTGAACAGGTCAATACTGAACATGAGGTAAGACAGATTGAAGTTGCTTCCAGGCGTCATGAATCTCAAGAGATACAGGTGGACTGCACACATTTGTTTAAAGCACATGAACAAGACGAGGAGATCCGAACTGTTCTGACAAAAGGAGTCGCTGGCATTGGAAAATCAGTCTCTGTGCAAAAGTTTGTTCTGGACTGGGCTGAAGGAAAAGAGAATCAAGATATCAGGTTCATATTTCCTCTTCCATTCAGAGAGATGAACTTAAAGGAGAAAGAAAAACTAAGTTTGATGGATCTTATGACTCAATTTTTCCCAGAGACAAAAGGACTGAACCTTACAAGAAGGAATCAATTCAAAGTCCTGTTCATCCTTGATGGATTGGACGAATGTCGCCTTCCTCTGAAGTTTGACTGTAATGAGACGTGGCGTGATGTATCGTCACCAGCCCCTCTGGATGTTCTCCTGACGAACCTCATGAAGGGAAATCTGCTTCCTTCTGCTCTCATCTGGATCACCACCAGACCAGCCGCGGCCAGTAAGATTCCTCCTGACTGTATCGACCGGCTGACAGAGATACGAGGATTCAGTGACACACAAAAGCAAGAGTACTTCAAAAAAAGATTCAGAGATGAGAATCAGGCCAACACAATCATAGATCATGTTAAAAAATCAAAGAGTCTCTTTATCATGTGCCACATCCCAGTCTTCTGCTGGATTTCAGCCTCTGTTCTCCAGAACATTCTGGAGGAGAAGAGAAATAATGATGTGAAAAACACTCAGGCTGATGAGATCTCTAAAACACAGCAGGAATCAAACACTGAAGACACTCCCAAAACTCTGACACAAATGTACACACACTTTCTCCGCTTTCAGATCCAGCAGAGCCGCCGAAAGTATGATGGAGAATATACACCAGATGTTTCCTGGGATAAAGACGCCATCCTTTCACTGGGGAAACTGGCATTTCATCAGCTGGAAAGAAGCAACCTGATCTTCTATGACACAGACCTGGAAGCCTGTGGTATTGACGTCTCTAAGGCATCAGTGTACTCAGGCATGTGTACCCAGATCTTTATGGAGGAAACAGGGATCACTCTTGGCACCATGTACTGCTTTGTTCACTTGAGCGTTCAGGAGTTTATTGCAGCCATTTATGCACATCTGTTTCTAGACATCAACAAAACAAGTGTGTTTGATCATGAGTCTACAGAACAGGAAAACACACATGAAACCATGATTGATTTTCTCAAGACTGCAGTGGACAAGGCGCTCGAGAGTGACAATGGACACCTGGACCTTTTCCTTCGCTTCCACCTCGGTCTGTCTCTCCAGTCCAATCAACGACTCTTACGAGGACTGATAACACAGCAAGACGACAATGACCAGAGCAACAAGGAAATAGTTCAGTACATCAAGCAGAAATTAGAAGATAATCTGCCTGCAGAGAGATCCATCAATCTGTTCTACTGTCTGAATGAACTGAACGACCAAACTCTGGTGAAAGAGATCCAGACCCACCTTAGCAAAGGAAGTCTCTCATCTGACCTTTCACCTGCCCAGTGGTCTGCTTTGGTCTTTGTGTTGTTGACATCAGAGGAAGAGCTGGAGGAGTTTGAGCTTCAGAAATTCAAGAAATCAGACGAGTGTCTCATTAGATTATTGGCAGTCATCAAAACCTCCAGAAGAGCTCTGTAAGTCAATTAATGTTTTGTCATGTTTTGGCGTCATCCAGGCTATAACAGACCATTTAGACCAAGTTCATATATTATCAGTTGTCATTCTATATCTCCAGATAAAACAAAATTTTAAATGCTAAACTTCATAATAGTTTTAGTTCTGTAGTTTTAACTATATTTAAACATAATGTAAACTATCAATCAGACGATAGAAGGCCTTTAGCTGTTTTTCAGCATTTTCAGTAAAGTGTTGATCATATTGATGATCATTTAGAGGTCTTAGACATTTATACAGTATATCACATACGACACAATAGGTTCTCTTACGAGAGGTTCTCTCGTATTGCGTAAGTTTCCTTACGCATCGGGAAAGTATTCTTTCTTCGAGATTTCTGAAAAACCCAAAATTATCCTTAATTTTGTAATATTGTCAACGCAGTGCGGCAGCCTGGCAGACCGTAGCAGGCTATTCCACCTGGCATCATTTGCCTACAGGTGGGGCGTGGCCACGTGTATATAAGCGGGGCTCACGGCTGCATATTCGATTTTCTTTTCTTCAGCGAAGCCCTTCGCATCGCTGGATCTGGAACCCGCCGCCGTGATCGTGCAGACGAGCAAGCAGAGGACAGCGCCTGAAGAAGCCGGCAGCATCGCGCCACCTTCAGCCATCCGTGCCTGCTCTGCTATCCGGCAGCCCATATCCTTTTACGCTCAAGTGTTGTCGCCGCTGCGTCACACTTTCTCTAAAAGAGCCGAGCGCTTGATACAAAATGTCTCGTTCCAACTGCGGCTCGTGTCACGCGCAGCTCAGTTCCGGGGATCGCCATGTGATCTGCGCTCTCTGCCTGGGCCGTGATCACACCGCCGCCACACTACTCGCCGGCGGATGCCCGGAGTGCGAGAAACTGACGATGTCGACCCTGCGGGCTCGACTCGATCAGTTTGAGGATGACATCCCTCCAGTCCCTGCTAAGCCGTGCAGAAAGAAGTGCCGCTCGCAGCGGACTCCGGAGTTCGCTGAGAGAAGCTCGCCGGAACCCTTCCCGCCGGCTTCACTCTCGCCTTCCCCGCCCCCACCCCAGACCGCCATTTCTGTTGCCGCCTCCGGGGATGAGGTGGATGCGGCCGCGGAACGCGCCGACAGCTGCTCCATCATGGCTTCCGACAGCGAGGACTGGTCTTCCGCGACCTCTTCAGTTCGGGCTTCCAAAACGCTCTCGAGCGGGTGAGGACGCGGAACTGTTGCGCCTTCTCACCCGGGCCGTCGAGCAGCTAGGCCTCGAATGGGCCCCGCCCAAGGTGGCAGCGCCGAACCGACTTGACGGATGCTTCCTAAACAGTCGCCGCCGTGCGCCCACCTCCAGGACTGCACCCTTTCTGCCAGAGCTTCACGAGGAGCTTGCGAAGTCCTGGAACGCGCCATTCTCCGCGAGGGTCTCGTCTCAGGCTTCTTCGGCGCTCTCACAAGTTGACGGCGCGGCTGAGAAAGGCTACAATGCTATCCCTCCGGTGGAAGAGGCGGTCGCAGCGCACCTTTGCTGCCCTCCCGTCTAAGGCCTGCAGAATGACGTCATCGCTGATCGGCCGCGTTTTCGCTGCCTCCGGTCAAGCGGCATCTGCTCTGCACTCTATGGCCGTGCTGCAAATCCTCCAAGCTAATCTCCTCCGCGACCTGGACGAGAAAAGCAATGACACTGAGTTGGTCACGGATTTACGAAGCGCGACGGATCTCGCCCTCCGCGCTACCAAGACCGCAGCACAGGCCCTCGGACGCTCTATGGCCTCCCTCACGGTAGCTGAGCGCCACCTCTGGCTCACGCTCGCGGATATGCGAGAAACAGAGCGCGCGGCTTTTCTAAACGCCCCGCTCTCCCCCTCTGGGCTCTTCGGACCAGCGGTCAAGGGGATCGTCGATCGTTTCTCTGAAGTGCAGTAGACGACTCAGGCCATGAACCTCTTCCTGCCTCGACGCCCCGGCGCTAGCAATAGCTCCGCTGCTCGCCGTCCTCGTGACCAGCCAGCACCGAGCTCCGCGCAGCGCCCAGCGCGGCCCCCTTCGTCTCAGCGAAGACCGAGCGGCCGCCCCAGATCGCGCTCTTCCAGCCGTGGTAAGCCGCCTCCACCGCGGGGCCCCCGGCCTAGGATCGCGCTGAAGTCCGAGCCTCCAAAGTCCTCCTAGCCAGAGGCGAGAAACGACGGTTAAGTCCCGCCGCGGCCGGACCACCGTCAAAACTCTCTTTCCTGTCAGCCCCCACCACTGTGGCTGCTGCAGATGGATTTCACGCAGCCAACGAGCCGGCAAAACTGCCCTCTCGCCTGCCTACAAACGCCGTTTTTACGGCGAACCAGAGAAATCACAAAAGTTGCATTATTTCTGGTTGCACGGCTCACGCCGTATGTGTTTCAAATGCAGTAAATGTGCCCACTTTTCTGTGTTCACCTCTGCACACAAGCACTATAAACCCCGTGTCTCTCACTCACATAAAGCGGCCACCGGCCGCTCGAGCGCTAGAGTTCGGTCACGTGTCCGCTTGTTTGCGTCCACGCCTAACCACCACACGCGCTGTCACACAGCCACTCTTAACCGGTCATGTTCCACGCGAAAGAGTTGTGCCCGCTCAAACGCGCTCACACATTTTCGCGAACATCATGCCTCAGGCGCTACGCGCCGCGCCACACACCATTTGCTCTCCGCCCAGGGTGGCCGGAGCGATGAGTGTAGGGCCACACACAAGCCACTCCCCGCTCAAAGCGGCAGAGACACAGTGTGCAAGGCAGCACAGAGAGCGCGCGCACTGCGCCCGCCCCTCCTATACAGGCCGTCAAACCCGCGAAGCGCGATGTTTCGAGCCCGGAGGCCGTTCTATCCCGTGTGGCACACGCGAGAGCGCGGGAAGCCATTCCAGGTGTATCAGAATGGGTGCTGAAAACAGTGAAGCACGGCTACACTCTACAGTTCGCTCGCCGCCCTCCGCGCTTCTGTGCGCGTGCGGAGACGAGAGTGAGCGAGGAAGTAGCACATCTACTTCGAGCGGAGATAGCCACGCTGCTGTGCAAAGGGGCTATAGAACCGGTTCCCCATTCTATGAGCGAGTCAGGCTTTTACAGCCGGTATTTTCTCATGCCAAAAAGGGATGGGTCGCTCAGACCGATTCTGGATCTGAGGCGTCTGAACAAAGCTCTTATGAGAAGATCGTTCAAGATGCTCACGACCAAGCAGATCCTCGCGCATATTCGCCCGAGAGACTGGCTAATCTCCCTAGATTTGAAAGATGCATATTTTCAAATCAAGATAACGCCGCGTCACAGGCGAATCGTAAGAATGGCCTTCGACGGCCAGGCTTATCAATACACCGTCCTTCCGTTCGGCCTGTCACTAGCACCCCGTACATTTACGAAGTGCATGGACGCGGCCCTCGCTCCCCTGAGAAATCGAGGGATGCGAATATTGAACTATCTGGACGATTGGCTCATCCTGGCGCAGTCAGAGGCCGAGCTCCTCGCCCACAGGGCAATGCTGCTCAGCCATCTGGACAGCCTGGAGCTCACGGTCAATTGGACCAAGAGCTCATTAGTGCCCACGCAATCAACCTCATTTCTGGGTTTGAATCTGGACACTGTGGCAATGTCAGCCCGCCTGTCACCCCAACGCGCGCGCCAAGTTCGGCGCATGGCTGCGTACTTCCGGCCGGGCAAAATCGCACCTCTCAAGCTCTTTCAGAGGATGCTGGGACGTATGGCCTCAGCTGCAGCTGTGCTCCAGCTGGGCTTAATGCGCATGCGCCCGCTGCAATGCTGGTTAAACGCCCGAGTGCCTCACAGAGCCTGGGCGTCCGGAGGCTTCAGGATCAGAGTGACTCAGGGCTGCGTTTCAGCCCTAGAGCCCTGGTTAGTAGCCGACTGGTACCAGCGGGGAGTGACGATGGGAGCCATCTCACACCGCAAAGTCATCTCGACGGACGCCTCCACCTCGGGTTGGGGCGCCGTTTTCGAGGGCAGATCGGCCTCGGGCCTCTGGTCGAGCGGAGAAAAACTCCGCTTAAACACATAAACTGTTTGGAGATGATAGCGGTAGAGAACGCGCTCAAGCAGTTTCTCCCGCTTATACGAGGACACCACGTGTTGGTCCGGTCGGACAATACCACGGTGGTGTCCTACGTGAACCGGCAGGGCGGTGTCAGGTCCAGGTGTCTGGGCAATCTGACAGAACGCCTGCTCGTGTGGGCACACAGCTCGCTGCGCTCGCTGAGAGCTGCGCACGTACCGGGCCGCCTCAATGTGGGCCCGGACAAGCTGTCCAGGGGCCTCATTCTCCCAGGCGAATGGTCCCTGCACCCTCAGACAGTCCAGCTGGTATGGCGCCTATTCGGCAGAGCGGAGCTCGACCTCTTTGCAACAAAAGAAAACGCCCGCTGCCCGAAGTTTCTGTCCAAAAGCGAGGATGCGCTGTCCCAACCTTGGCCCAGCCTCCCGCTGTATGCTTTCCCGCCGATTTCCCTATTGCCCCAGGTCATAGCGAAAATCAGGGAGACGCGCCGCCCGGTGCTCCTTATAGCGCCGCGCTGGGAGAACCAGATTTGGTACCCAGAGCTGGTGAAGCTGTCGCACTCACCCCCATGGCCAGTTCCGCTGAGAGCAGACCTCCTCTCTCAAGCAGGAGGGTCAGTTTGGCATCCCCATCCAGAGCGATGGTCTCTGCATGTATGGGTGACCACCGGATACCCGTTGACCTGCCCGAAGGGGTTATGAACACGATTTCACACTCTAGAGCCCCCTCGACGAGGCGGTTATATAGTTCTAAGTGGTCGGTGTTCACTGAGTGGTGTGTTTCCAAGGGATTGGATCCACAGCAATGTGGGGTCCAGTGGGTGCTCTCCTTCCTCCAGGAGCTTTTGGAACTGGGCAGGTCCCCTTCCACGCTCAAAGTGTATGTAGCGGCTATAGCAGCGTTCGCTCAGACGACGCTAGGTAGCACGCTAGGAAGGAACGAGCTCATCATCCGTTTCCTCAGAGGAGCAAGACGGATGAATCCCCCGCGGCCCCCATCGGTTCCTATATGGGATCTGGCCTTGGTCCTAGAGGCCCTGAAGGCTCATCCTTTCGAACCGCTCGAGACTGTGGAACCAAGGTTCCTTTCGCTAAAAACCGCGTTCCTGATAGCTCTGGCTTCAGTAAAACGCGTGGGGGATCTACACGCGCTCTCAGTGAGCCCGACGTGTATGGAGTTCGGCCCGAATGACTCCAAGGTCATTCTTAGGCCGAGGCATGGTTATGTCCTCAAAGCGATAGGCACTCCCTTCAGGGCGCAGATTGTCTCCCTCTCGGCTCTGCCAGCATCCGACGAGGGGGACGGTGGCAATGTCCTCTGCCCTGTCAGGGCATTGAGGGTTTACATCACACGCTCCGCCGCCTTCAGGCGTTCTGAGCAGCTATTTGTTTCGTTTGGAGGGCGCACTAAAGGTCTCGCCTCCTCGAAACAGACCCTGTCCAGGTGGATAGTGGACGCAATTGCAGCAGCTTACGCTTCCAAACACCTGCAGTGCCCGCTAGGTGTCAGAGCACACTCCACTAGAGGCATGGCCTCTTCGTGGGCTTGGGCCAGAGGGATTTCCATCCACGATATCTGTATGGCGGCAGGCTGGGCCTCCCCGTCTACGTTCGTGAGATTTTACAATCTTGAAGTTCCTGCCTTACAGGCGAAAGTGTTATCAGTTCAATAGGGCTGTTGGTTCTGCCCAGTGATTCTGCGCAGACATAGCTCACATACTGGTAGTAAGTTCGGTACTAGGCTTATGTGAATTTGAAGGAGACCGGCGGTGCCGTTCCCTCATTTACGAGACAAGCTGTTGTGAGTTTGAAGGTGACCGGCGGTGCCGTTCCCTCATTCATGAGACAAGGTGTGGTGAATTTAAAGGAGACTGGCAAGTGCCGTTCCCTCATTCATGGGACAGGGTGTTGTAACCACCTGTTGTAACCACCCGTCAGTTCGAATGAAGTGTCTGTATATGTGGTGGCCCGTTTTCCTTACCGGCCACCCTGCCCGAGCAGTGTTATGGTCCCCGGTTCCCTGGGATACATATGCTGTACGCGAGGCGCGCACGGCGTTGACAATGTGTTCCCGATGCGTAAGGAAACTTACGCAATACGAGAGAACCTCTCGTAAGAGAACGATACTCGGTTACTTAACGTAACCTCGGTTCTCTCTAGAAGAGGGAACGAGTATTGCGTTCCTTGCCGTGCGCCCCGCGGGCTTTTACGCTTCAGAACTACGAAAACCGAATATGCAGCCGTGAGCCCCACTTATATACACGTGGCCACGCCCCACCTGTAGGCAAATGATGCCCTCATTGGTCGCCACGTCACGCGGGCTCACCGATAGGCTGCTGCAGTTGCCAGCAGAGCAGCCAATAGCACGCTGGAATAGCCTGATACGGTCTGCCAGGCTGCCGCACTGCGTTGACAATATTACAAAATTAAGGATAATTTTGGGTTTTTCAGAAATCTTGAAGAAAGAATACTTTCCCGATGCGTAAGGAAACTTACGCAATACTCGTTCCCTCTTCTAGAGAGAACCAAGGTTACGTTAAGTAACCGAGTATCGTTTTATAGGGTTGAGTTAGGAGAGGATGAAGCACAACAGTGTTGTTGTCATATAACACATTGGTTTAGTTATTTTAACTAAGTTCCACTATATAGTTCTCTTCGGCTTCTGCTATAAAGCACAAATGCTCTTCAATAACTTCAATGCTAGAATCATTAAACCCCCAGAATCTCTACCTCAAGACTAATGTATCATTGTCATCTGAGCTATAAATCTGAACAAAAATATTATTCAAGCATGCTTCATTTTATCTAGCAAATATGTCACTGACAAAAACTAGCATTTCCTATACATTATTTTTGATTCACTGTAGCTCACCGTACGATTAATCGCAATTGAAAGCTTTTTTTGAAGAGTTTTAATATTTTGCTGTTTTTAATATTTTAATATTTATCACTGATACTAACACTGATGTCTCTATGAAAATGAGTTTTTTAAACATTAACGATTGACATTCAACATTACAGTATAATTGAAAGCTATCAATTTCAACATTTATTAGACTGTAAAAAATATTGTTTAATTTAATTGAACTTAAAACAATCTTCACATAAATCCATTATTATAAATGTCATATTTACCTGTGGCCTTCCTTTCTAACAGGTAGGAAAAATACAGAAATTGAATATCAAACACTTTACAGTCTTAGCTGCATGAATTATAAATCTAGATTAATGATTATTAAAGCTACAGTTTTGTTACAGCTTTGTTCTAGCTTTGTTCCCTTTGTTCTTTGATTAACATTAATGACAGACAGCATTAGCCACTGTTGAACATGACGCAGATCTAATGCGCATCTCAGATCATTTGAGCACTTATGAGAATTCTTGACAAAACTGACATTTTGGCACAATTCTGTGTGTTATTGTTTGTTCAAGCGTGAAAGAGAACTCGATACTGGAGTGCGTCTTTCTGTATGTTGTGTGTGTGTGTCAGGACATTTCCCAGACTCTTTTTTTCCTTGTCGCGCTTGAATTGTTTAAAAGCTTTTGCATGAATGAGAGCGTGATCATAAAATGTAACACTAGCCAAAGGATGACAGAAAAAATGGATGCTGCGTTAATTGTTACTATTTATGTAAATATATATAAAATAATGTAAAGTATTCAATTCACATTTATTTGTATAGCACTTTTCACAATACGTATTGTTTCAAAGCAGCTTTACAGAAAATGCATGCATTACAATTTAGAGTGATTTAATATTAGAGACTTAGCTAACAATGTATTAATAAACAATGTAGTAATTTAAGACTATTATAATAGTATATACACATGTTGCACCTAATTCTGTGGTGTAATGTATTTGTCTTGTAGGTTAAATGATTGTAAATTAACAGACAAAAGCTGTTCAGCTCTGGCTACAGTTCTTGGATCGGATACCAATCTGAAAGAGCTGAACATGAACAATAATAGTCTGCAAGATTCAGGAGTGAAGCTGCTCGGCTCTGGATTGAAGAGTATAACGTGTAAATTGGAGATACTGAGGTAAGTTGTGGTACAATATAAGACATTTTTAGATGTTCTTTACTTTTAAATATATTTCAATCATGACAACTCTCAGAATAGGTTTTAGCATGTTTTTAAATCTGGCAATGTAATTTTGGCAATGTATTTTTTTGGTATTTTTATCTTCAGTATTACTCAGAAGTCTAGCTACTGTATACAGGCCAACAGGGCACAATACAGACTTTATCAAAGAATTTGCAAATTTTCTATCAGAGTTAGTTCTGGAGGTAGATAAATTACTAATTGTTGGTGATTTTAATATCCATGTAGACCATGAAAAAGATGCATTGGGATTAGCATTTAAAGACATTCTAAACTCTACTGGAGTTAGGCAACACGTGTCAGGACCCACTCATCGCCATGATCATACTTTAGACCTAATATTGTCACATGGAATAAATGTTGATACCATTGAAATTCTGCAGCAGAGCGATGAGGTTTCAGATCATTACCTAGTATCATGTATACTTAATTTAGCTAAGGTTGCAAAGCCACCCCCTTATTTAAAAAATGGCAGGATAATCACTGCCGCCACTAAGGATTGCTTTTTAAATACTCTTCCTCATCAGTATCATCTCCTCAGCGTCCAGATAGCCTAGAGGAACTCGATGTTGCAACAGAAACTATTGACTCTCTCTTTTCCAGTACTTTAGACATAGTTGCCCCTCTGCGCTTAAAGAAGATTAAAGAAATAGTCCGACGCCGTGGTACAACGAGCACACTCTGGCCCTTAAAACAGCAGCCAGAAAAATGGAGCGCAGCTGGAAGAAAACAAAACTAGATCTGCTTATTTCTCGACTCTCTTGGAAGAAAACAAACACAACCCCAGGTATTTATTCGATACAGTTTCTAAATTAACGAAAAATAAAGCTTCAACTTTTGTTTGTACACAGCACAGCAGTAATGACTTTATTAACTTCTTTACATGTAAGATTTTCACTATTAGGAAGAAAATTTTTAACCATGCAGCTGTCTACTACAGTAGCACATCAGACAGAGCCATTGTTGTGTCACTGAGGAAAAAATCCACTCATTCACTGCTATAGGAGAAGAGAATTGGCTAAACTCGTTAAATCATCAAAATCAACAGCATGTATGCTCGACCTTATACCGACTAAGCTATTAAAAGAGATGCTACCAGAGGTCATAGATCCTCTTCTTAATATCATTAATTCATCTTTGACATTAGGATATGTACCGAAAGCTTTTTAAGTTGGCTATTATTAAACCACTTCTTAAAAAAACGCAACTTGATCCTACAGAATTAGTCAATTACAGGCCAATCTCAAATCTACAATTTCTGTAAAAAATACTTGAAAAGGCAGTGTCTTCACAATTATGCTCCTTTTTAGAAATAAATGGCATCTGTGAGGATTTCCAGTCAGGATTTAGACCGTATCATAGTACTGAGACTGCTCTCATTAGAGTTACAAATGATTTACTCTTATCATCCGATCGTGGCTGTATCTCTCTATTAGTGTTACTCGATCTTAGCGCTGCATTCAATACTATCGACCAGAACATTCTTCTGAATAGACTCGAAAATTATGTTGGCATTAGTGGAACGGCATTGGCATGGTTTAAATCATACTTATCTGACCGTTATCAGTTTGTAGTAGTAAATGAAGAGATGTCACACCGATCACAAGTTCAGTATGGAGTACCACAAGGCTCAGTGCTAGGACCCCTACTCTTCACCCTGTACATCCTACCACTGGGAAATATCATTAGGAAGCATGGCGTTAGTTTTCATTGTTATGCAATAAACAATGAAAATATTGCTTATTACTTACAAAGCACTAAATGGTTTAGCTCCCCAGTACTTGAGCAAGCTCTTAACACATTATACTCCATCACGTCTACTGGGGTCTCAAAATTCTGGCCAGTTAATAATACCTAGAATATCAAAATCAACTGCAGGTGGTCGATCCTTTTCCTATTTATCACCTAAACTCTGGAATAATCTTCCTAGCATTGTACGGGAAGCGGACACACTCTGTCAGTTTAAATCTAGACTAAAAACACATCTCTTTACTGTGGCATACACATAAAACACTTTTTCAATTAAATGATTGTTAGGCTGCATTAGCTTGGTCAGCCGGAACCGGAACACTTCCCATAACACCTGATGTACTTGTTACATCATCAGAAGAATGGCCATCTACGCTAATGATAGTCTCTCTGTTTATCCCGAGGTTTACTGCAGTCAGCCGGATCCAGTCCGTGTCCAGATCAGATGGTGGACCTGCGCCCAGACATGACTAACGCATGACCCTGAAGTGTCTGCAGAGACCGTGTCAATTGGCCTCCTGAAATTGCCTCACAGACACGGCATCCTCAATAAACCCGTCTCCGGCGTGATGACTCCGATTGTTCGAATAATCTTATTTAATAATTGTCAAATCGATATGTTATCCTCAGTAAACCCGTCTCAGGCGTGATGACTCCGCTTTTCGATTATTCCTATTTAATAATTATTTCATCGACACATCATCCTCAATAAACCCGTTTCCAGTGTGATGACTCCGATATTTCGAATATTCCTATTTAATAATTGTTAAATTACATTTACAGTACATTTATGCATTTGGCAGACGCTTTTATCCAAAGCGACTTTGCATTGCATTCAAGGTACACATTTTACATTTTGTCAGTTCTTGCTTTCCCTGGGAATCGAACCCATGACCTGGGCGTTGCTAGTGCCACGCCACTGTTTGAGCTACAGGAAATCGATATGTCATCCTCAATAAACCCGTTTCCGGCTTGTTGCCTCCGATCTTTCGAATATTCCAATCTATTATGACCTGACCTGTAAAGTTGCCAGAATAATAATCATACGCTGTTTGTTAATTGGCCAGAGGAGAACTGGCACCCCGACTGAGCCTGGTTTCTCCCAAGGTTTATTTTTCTCCATTAGGTCACCTGATGGGGTTTTGGTTTCCTTGCCACTGTTGCCTCTGGCTTGGCTTGCTCAGTTGGGGACACAATTTTTCAACTAAATATCCAAATAAATCTAATTATTAAACTAAATTAACCATGTAAACTAAATTACTGATCTAATTACTGATCTAAAGCCCTTACTGTCACTGTATGATAATTGAAATGAACTGATGACATCACAGTTTTCTCCAGAATGGCTAGACGGCTGAATAAAATTCTGTTGCATTATTTTCCTGTATAACACTGTGAAGCTGCTTTGAAACAGTTTACATTGTTAAAAGCGCTATATAAATAAACTTGATTTGACTATTTGGTCTTGGCAGACAAGATCTGCTACGCAGCTGCTGTTGATTATTTCTGAGGCTGTAGAGCAAGTATGTACTTGCTACTGCTAATAGATACACAGAAACACTGCTGTGAGCATGTAAATACAGTGCATCCGGAACGTATCCACTGCGATTCACTTTTTTCAAATTTTGTTAAGTTACAGCCTTATTCCAAAATGTATTAAATTCCTTAATTTTCCTCAAAATTTTACAAACAATACCCAATAATGCCAATGTGAAAATAATAATTAGAAGAATCAGAATGAGCTTTGTTGCCAGGTATGTTTACACATACTAGGAATTTGTTGTAGTGACAAGCTCCACAGTGCACAGAATGACAGTGACAAGACACAGATAATAAAAATAAACAAATATACAGACAATGTGCAAAATAGTATAGACCCAAAATGTTGTTATGTTTGAAATCTTTGTAAATGTATAAAATACAATAGAAAAAGAAAAAAAAACATCACATGTACTGAAGTATACACAGCCTTTACTTTACTTTTTTCAGCTCAATACTTTGTTTGAAGCACCTTTGGCACCAATTACAGCCTCAAGTCTTTTGAGTATGATGCTACAAGCTTGGCACACCTATTTTTGGGCAGGGATCCATTTGCATGCTGTATTAGTAAGAACGTAGTCATACAGGCAGGGTCAAACGGTAGCAGACAGGGATAACAGAGACAGGCAGTATGGTAAGTCGAAAACTGGCAAGAGGTCAAGGCAGGCAGATATCACTCACAGAACGGTTGTAACAGGCAAGGGTCAAAGGCCCGGCAGCAATGGGTCGAGAGCGGATAACAGCAGGATCAGTTACAGGTAGTCAGACAAGGAGATAATGCTCAGAAATGTTCACCAGGGTAATACAAGACTTTGCTAAGAGCTGAATGGAGAGTGGGTATTTAAAGAGTCTGGTAATGAGTGTCGGCTGGGGATGTAATCAGTGCAAGGCAAAGGCTTGTGGGGAATGTTGTGCGTCAGTGTAAGTTTGAGTTAGTATTCGGGAGATGGTTCCCTCCGATGGCCAGAGGAGGGAATCACAGAGTTTGTCTCTGTGACATCAAGTCTGACTGCGAGCTCAATTTTGATATGCATGTCAAAGGCTGTACTTATGTATATGTTAATTTATATTTCAAAAGATTTCAAAGATTTCAAACAAACTTCTTCCGCATTGTCATTATGGGGTATTGTTTGTAGAATTTTGAGTAAAATAGTGAATTTAATCCATTTTGGAATAAGGCCATAACATAACAAAATGTGGAAAAAATGAAGCGCTGTGAATACTTTCCGGATGCACTGTATGCTGCTGCTACTTCACAAATATACATTCATAAATCCTGTAGCAGATTTCGGCAGGTTTAGCAGAGGGAGGTGGAACTCAGCCTACTGCTACCAATGAACCAGACTATTAAATGTTGAGCAAGCAATCTCATTGGCTGTGGGATCAGCAGAGGCTAATCAGCTTGTGCCATGGTGTGATATTGATCTGGTCCCATTTGGACTATGGGAGCATAATTTATGATCATGCCAGGAAATCATAAACAGATGCTTGACATTGTGTAGGCTCCTGTGTTCTTAATCCCAAAGACTCTTTTCTTTGTTTGTTTTTGTCTATAAATGTTGAAGGGATTACCTCCCCTTTCATTGAAAGTGGTGCATCTTTGTGTGTCATCCTTTTCTCAAGTATTGGTAAATCTTTATATAAAATATAAATCAGAACTTAGTAGCATTGTTTTCCAACTTGGTGAAATCAAGTTATGGTTGGTTTTCTGTATTATAAGTCTATGATGATTTAGTCACATTTGAATGTATTTGGTGTTACGATGAGTCTCTGTGATCGGTTTTCGAGGGTGAGTTGATTTTTTTTGCATACTTTGTGAGTATTTTTTTTTTAAAGTTTGTTTTTCTCATTTCTCCTAATGTAGGTTAAGGCGCTGTGATTTGACAGATGAAGGTTGTTCTGCTGTGACTTCAGCTCTGAAATCAAACCCATCACACCTGAGAGAGCTGGACCTGAGCTGGAATAAACTAGGAGACTCTGGAGTGAGAAACCTCAGTGATCTACTGATGAACCCACAATCACAGCTGGAGAAACTACAGTTAGTATCATTATACTGTACAGTTACAGTGTGATTACAGTTCACTGTTTAGTTCACGTTACATCATTTATACTGTAGCATTTTTAGATCACATATCACTTAAGGTGTGGTTATGAGTGTATCAGATGACCACTTCCCGCTTTTGATACGGGTCACCAGCTAAGAATACTCTCTTAACAATATAAGAACACTCCCAAAAGAGCTGTTCAGTCATTCAGAATTACTGTAAACTAGAGGGAGTTGGTCAGCGGATTTTTATGAAGGATTTGCGAGTCTGGACAACTAGTAGAGTCTTTGACCATCAACACAATGAAGACACAGTGTAATAAAATGAATGAAATGTATTAACAATAGATATGCAAGAGTAAATACTTCAACGATTATTAATTGTAGTAATGAACATGCACTTCTAAAGGATAGTTAACTAATAACCAAAAAGAAAAGTACTGAATGAACCAATAAACCCAATAAATGATGTGAACACAGAATGGATAAATGCAATGCTGTTGAACAGAAAGGAGCAATGGAAGAGAATTGTATGGAAATGCTTCTTATGGAAACCACCTAATGGTTCTGGCAAATGGTGATTATCTGTTGCATACGATGCCTAAACATTTATTTAGAGACCAAACATGATAATAAACGGTTAAATCATCGTCCACGCATTTGTTTATCTGTTAATGGATCTCTCCCGTGGACTGTTGTGTTTATAGTCAATAACCATTAACATATACTGTGCTTTGTATGAAGATGAAGTTGATGTGTTGCAGTTTATATAAATGTAAGGCCTGCAAACATGTGTATGAATGGATTTAGATAGATCTCTGTGGCCTCTCTTTTGCTGCTGCATCCAGGAGGTCCTGAAGGATCTTTTATCGCAGCTCTTGCCTTAACCTTAGGAATGAGTTTGGTGGTTAAAGTCAGCTTTTAGAGAGAAGGATATAAACTGGTGTCTGGAATGCCATCCTAACTGATGTTCACCACAACACATTCTGTAAGAGTTTATTGAGCTGATGCATCATCATATCCTGCTCATGCTAAACTTCTCTTTAAATATGTTACAGTTTAACAGTAAATCCACATTGTTCTGAAGGGGGCATCTTCCCCATCACAGATCTGAGTCATTTTCTCTTTCTGTCTTCAGTCTGAGTGTCTGCAGTATTACAGAGAAACAGAGTCTCATCCTGACTTCAGCTCTGAAATCAAACACATCACACCTGAGAGAGCTGGACCTGAGCTGGAATAAACTAGGAAACACAGGAGTGAAGCCCTTATGTGACGCACTGAAGGATTCACACTGTAAACTGGAGAGATTGAGGTCAGTCACATTCACACACAAGAAAGGAAAAGTGTTTTGATATTTGAATGAAACAGAATAAAGAGTTTGTTTTTCTCATTTCTCCTAATGTAGGTTAAGGCGCTGTGATTTGACAGATGAAGGTTGTTCTGCTGTGACTTCAGCTCTGAAATCAAACCCATCACACCTGAGAGAGCTGGACCTGAGTGTGAATAAACTAGGAGACTCTGGAGTGAGAAACCTCAGTGATCTACTGATGATCCCACAATCACAGCTGGAGAATCTACAGTTAGTATCATTATACTGTACAGTTTACAGTGAGATTACAGTTCACTGTTTAGCTCAAGTCACATCATTTATACTGTAGCATTGCATCTCGCCTCCCCGGGAAAGTCTATGCCAGGGTACTGGAGAGGAGAATACGGCCAGATAGTAGAACCTCGGATTCAGGAGGAACAGTCTGGTTTTCGTCCGGGCCATGGTACACTGGACCAGCTCTATACCCTCTACAGGGTGCTGGAGGGTTCATGGGAGTTTGCCCAACCAGTCCACATGTGTTTTGTGGATTTGGAGAAGGCATTCGACTGTGTCCCTCGCGGCGTCCTGTGGAGGGTGCTCGGGGAGTATGGGGTCCAGGGTCCTTTGCTAAGGGCTGTCCGGTCCCTGTACGACCAAAGCAGGAGTTTGGTCCGCATTGCCGGCAGTAAGTCAGACTTGTTCCAGGTGCGTGTTGGACTCCGGCAGGGCTGCCCTTTGTCGCCGGTTCTGTTCATAATTTTTATGGACAGAATTTCTAGACGCAGCCAGGGCTCGGAGTGTGTCAGGTTTGGGGACCATGCGGTTTCGTCTCTGCTCTTTGCGGATGACGTTGTCGTGTTGGCCCCTTCTAACCAGGACCTTCAGCATGCACTGGGACGGTTTGCAGCCGAGTGTGAAGCGGCTGGGATGAGGATCAGCACCTCCAAATCCGAGGCCATGGTCCTCAGTCGGAAAAGGGTGGTTTGCCCTCTTCAGGTTGGTGGAGAGTTCCTGCCTCAAGTGGAGGAGTTCAAGTATCTAGGGGTCTTGTTCACGAGTGAGGGGAGGATGGAACGGGAGATTGACAAACGGATCGGTGCAGCTTCTGCAGTAATGCGGTCGATGTACCGGTCTGTTGTGCTGAAGAAAGAGCTAAGCCGTAAGGCGAAGCTCTCGATTTACCGGTCAATCTACGTTCCTACTCTCACCTATGGTCATGAGCTTTGGGTCATGGCCGAAAGGACAAGATCCCGGATACAGGCGGCCGAAATGAGTTTTCTCCGCAGGGTGGCTGGGCGCTCCCTTAGAGATAGGGTGAGGAGCTCAGTCACTCGGGAGGAACTCGGAGTAGAGCCGCTGCTCCTCCACATCGAGAGGGGTCAGTTGAGGTGGCTCGGGCATCTGTTCCGGATGCCTCCTGAGCGCCTTCCCGGGAAGGTGTTTCGGGCATGTCCAACCGGGAGGAGGCCCCGGGGAAGACCTAGGACACGCTGGAGGGACTATGTCTTCCGGCTGGCCTGGGAACGCCTCAGTGTCCCCCCGGAAGAGCTGGAGGAAGTGTCTAGGGAGAGGGAAGTCTGGGCATCTCTGCTTAGACTGCTGCCCCCGCGACCCGGCCCTGGATAAAGCGGAAGAAGATGGATGGGATGGATGGCATTGCATCTTCTGGCCTTTGCCATTGGTCACAGTTAAAATTAAGTGTTGAACTAGTGAATAATTGCATTTCAAGTATTTGAAACTGATTGTGTAAGTCTGGGTAAGATGCCCCCGGGGTAAGATGAACCACACTTCATTATTTTTGTAAACAAACTTTGAAGTTGGCTTGAGAAAGCTGGACCATAAAGTTTGAAGCGAGTGAGTAGACAGACAGATACACACACTCTCACTCTATCTCTCTCTCTCACACACACACACACACACACACACACACACACACACACACACACACACACACACACAGGGGGGTTTTGTGATATGTGGGGACATTCCATAGGCGTAATGGTTTTTATACCGTACAAACCGTAATTTCTATCCCCTTACACTGCCCCTGCCCCTAAACCTACCCAACACACACACACACACACACACACACACACACTGTAGAATGGCAGTTAATGGAGTCTGATGAGCCTCTCCAACTGTCAGATTTTGAATTTTGACAGTTGGAGTTTGAATAGTCTTGGCTCATCTGAACATTCCGTCAATGAAAGTCAATGGGATTTTTAATTCTTAAATCGTCATTTTTAGGAAAACCGTGAGTCGGATCTGAAGGTCTGAGCCGAGTTTGGTGGTTGTGGCTTTAAAGCTCTAGGAGGAGATACAGTCAGAAATTTAGTCTCAGAAGAATAATCTTTGATGAAAGGCTAATTTATCTACTAGCAACTCAAAGTGCATTACACATAAATTAAAATATGAATAAGAAAAAAAGGGAAACTATAGACTAAATGACAGACTATATGCTGTAGCTCTTCAATAAGATGATCATAGATAGATAGAGTCTTTATTGTCCCATAGGGATATTCTTTTTCACACATCATCTTATTTCCAAAAAAACAGCAGCAACATATAACATGTAACGTTTGACATATAGTATTAACATATAACATTTACATATAACATAT
>JARQWZ010000656.1:150000-480000 GCA_033150135.1 Gobio occitaniae
TGCTCAGACCAGGAGGAACTATACAACACGACATCATCAAGATATGCCTCACATCCGGACATTCCATACAGTATACGGTTTACGAGTCGCTGGAAAGTCGCGGGTGCATTTCGAACTCCGAAAGGCATTACCGTATACTGCAGGAATGCATCAGGCGTAACGAAGGCAGATAATTCCTTCGCACGATTAGTCAAAGGCACTTGCCAATACCCCTTTAAGAGGTCGAATTTACTAACGTAATGGGCAGAGCCAATATGATCGACGCAGTCATCAACTCGAGGTAAAGGGAAACAGTCCGGCTTTGTCACAGAGTTACATTTTCGATAATCTGTGCAGAACCGATATGAGCCATCAGGTTTATTTACTAGAACACAAGGAGAACTCCATGAACTGAAACTAGATTCAGCCAGATTATGAGTAAGCAGATAGTTCAACTCTTGTTTCAGCAAATCTCTTTTAAAAGGATTGACTCGATAGGCGTTCTGTTTAACTGGACATGAGGTTCCTACGTCGATATCATGTTCTATGACAGAAGTGCGACCAGGAACATCAAGGAAAAGAGAGGGAAATGACACCACCAATTCAGTGACATCACTCTTCTCTTTCTATGTCAAATAAGAAAGATGAGAGGACAGGTTAAGAAGAATCTCAGAGTTTTTAAGTCGCCCGTCGACTTTTTCTCGAGAAAGAAAACTCTCATCTTCATCAGCATTCTCTAAAGAATCCCCACTCGTGCTGGGAAAGAGAGGAGACGATTCTGGAAAAGAGTTTACCACATTAACAGTAGCAGAACGAACAGGAGCTATATACAATTTCAACAGGTTACTATGACAGACTTGTATTTTTTTTCTCCGGTCAGGAGTATTCAACAGATAATTATTATTGGAAAGATATTTAACTACACTGTAGGGGCCTGTAAATTTAGCCTGAAATGGGTTGGCAGGTAGAGGCAGCAAAGCCAGTACTTGATCACCCAGTTGAAACTCTCTTAACTTAGCTTTTCTGTCAAAATGTTGTTGCATTTTTATCTGAGACTTACTCAACTTCTTTTTAGCGAGAGCTCGTGCCTCATACAATCTACGTCGGAATCCATTCACATAATCAGAAATGTTTTCAGAAGGTTGAGACATTCGCCACTGCTCAGCTAACACAGCTGTAGGTCCTCGCACTACATGTCCAAACACCAATTCATTTGGGCTAAACCCAAGGCTTTCTTGGATTACCTCACGTATCGCTAATAACATCCACGGCAGACCTTCTTCCCAATCCGCATCGAGTTCCACACAATATGACCTCAAAAGGGACTTCAAGGTTTGATGAAACCTCTCAAGAACTCATTGACTCTGCGGATGATAGGCACTAGAAATATTGTGGTCTACTCGAAGTTGACGCAGGGCTTTTGAGAACTGTTTTGACATGAAGTTCGAACCCTGATCGGATTGAATAACTTTGGGAATTCCAAACGTCGACATAAAATTAGTGAGGGCCTTCAAGACAGATTTTGTAGTGATGGACCTTAACGGATAAGCAGTAGGATAACGAGTAGTCTGGCACATAACGGTTAGAAGGTATTGGTGCCCAGTCTTAGACCGGGGCAAAGGACCAACACAGTCAATTATCAAATGCTTGAAAGGAGTGGAAACGACAGAAATAGGCTGCAACGGAGCAACAGGCACTTTTTGATTCGGTTTACCGGTGATCTGGCATGTATGACAAGATCGAATATGTTTTGCCACATCTCGTTTTACCTTAGGCCAATAGAACTGCCGCAAGACCCGATCATACGTTTTACGAACTCCGGTATGACCAGCAAGTCCTTGATGAGCCAAATGCAACACAGAGTCTCTCACTGCAAAAGGAACCACAATCTGAATTTTAGGTTCTAGAGAAACATCTTTATGCAGGACCACTGTCTGACAAAGCAAACCATCATCAAGAAAGTACGAAGAGGATGGAGCATCAGAACACTTCTTAGACCCTGCTGCAGAAAATAAAGGTTTAAGAGTGTCATCGCTCTGTTGAGCTCTAATTAAATCCTCTCGAGAGATCTGTAACAAAGAAGTCAGAGAACAGTCATCAACATCAGAGAGATCAACATTGGTTTTCTCAAGAGTGGATAGAACCTCAGATGTATCAGCAGATTCTCTTTGCAGCACTGTTGAATCTTTCTGGTCAGAAGACAACGAAGGACAGGACTTCAGGTCTCTTTGCTCAGGACATTTAGACACATCAGATCCTAGCTCACCTGTATTAACAGTATAAAAGAAAGTGTCATGCAGTGGAACTTCAACTTGATTTTCAGATAATGGTTTAGCCAATGATCGAGTAACTGCACAAGCTGGAAATTCTCTACAATTTTTAACATCAGATTTCCTAGGTATACATGCTATTATGGGCGGAGCTGCCACACCACTCCGTCCCCAAACATTCCCACCAGCTAAATCATTTCCCAGAATAATGTAATCCCAGGGACTGGAAGTGCAGAACGAACACCAACTATTACATCACCAGATACAATGGTAGAGGAAAGATGGATTCGATGTAAAGGTACTTCAACAAACCCCATCTCAAAACCTCGCACTAATACATGAGTTCCAGTAGCAGTTTCAAAAGTTAAAGGCAAAATTCCTTCTAAAAGAAACGACTGCGCGGCTCCTGTATCTCGAAGAAGACGTTCTGGCACCTTTTCGTTTGAACCAGGCAATGACACATTTCCCTCAGTGATAAAGGGTGTATATTCAACGGATGTAGTTAAACCCTGATCAACAGATTTATATATTTATATTTATGCATTTGGCAGACGCTTTTATCCAAAGCGACTTACAGTGCCCTTATTACAGGGACAATCCCCCTGGAGCAACATGGAGTAAAGTGCCTTGCTCAAGGACACACTGGTGGTGACCGCTGGGATCGAACCAGCAACCTTCTGCGTATCAGTTCCATGGTTTAACCTACTGGACCACCATCTCAGATTTATCACTAGAACTAGATAAATGACAATCTTTCTCATCACGAGTGTCAATAGTGAATGGTGAGGTAGAAATTAAAGCAACAGTTTTCGACAATCTCTCTTTCTTCTTGAGAATAAGATTTAATATAATATTTTATGACCAGGCTTTTTACAATAAAAGCAAACCATGTCTCGTGAGAGGGCCGGTTTACTAGAATGTTCAGCAACTGTCGCCGTAATATTCCCACTCATCACAGGAGACTTTGTCTTAGATTGAAAGCAAAACTTAGACCTACTCATATCGTTGGTCTTAAGACTGACTGAACTGAATGACCAACGATGGTTTAACACAAATTCATCAGCCATGATAGCAGCTTCAGAAAGTGTATTCACCTTCTGTTCAGTGAGATGCGTAGCTACAGCATGAGGAACACAATGTTTAAACTCCTCTAAGAGCACTAATTATCTTAACTGCTCTTTAGATGTAACTTTCATTGAAATACACCAACGATCAAATAAGTTCTCTTTTTCTCTTGCAAATTCAACATGAGTACATCAGCTTTAGTCAAATTCCTAAATTTTTGATGATATGCCTCAGGCACGAGTTCATATGCATGTAACACAGCAGATTTCACAACTTCATACTCACCACTCTGTTCCAGTGAGAGTGCAGAATAAACTTCCTGAGCTTTTCCTGTGAACACACACTGTAACAATAAAGTCCAAAAGCTTTTCGGCCATTTCATGGATAAAGCAACACGTTCAAAGTGATAGAAATATTTATCCACTTCCTTTTCAGAAAATGGCGGCACTAATCTCATATTTCTGTGAACATCAAACACAGGTTCACCTGCATTCGCATGCTGTTGTGGAACAGGAGGCACATTCGCTTGTGAAACTTCAGCTGTCTTTGCTGCTAATTCTAACTCCATTTTTTTATCTGAAACGCTCTCTCTTCTCGTTCCTTCTCTAACTGAAACGCTCTCTCTTCTCGTTCTTTCTCTAACTGAAACGCTCTCTCGTCACGTTCCTTCTCTAACTCAAGCTCCATTCTTCACATACCCAACTGATGATCTAATTTTTTCTCTCCAAATTCTCTTTCTACCGCTCGCTCTTTCATAGTGCGATCATCACGTTCAGCACGAATTTTTGCGGCATCTAAACACAATTGCTTCTCTTGCAAAGACAATTCTGGAAATTTTGTCTCACTTTCACTATAAACCTCAGCAGGAGTAGACACAAACGATTCACTAGGAGTAATAAACTCAGTGCTTACCTCTATAACTCCTCTATCAACAAGTGACCGCTTCAAAGTAGTCACAATAGTTTCCTTCAACCTCTTTTCTTGAGAAGTATGATCGACATTGAAGCGCTCGGCGATTTGCATCAACTGCTCTTTTGTACAACTCTCAAGCATGGACTCTCAAGATGGACACATACAGAAATCTTCGATCACCGAAGACATTTTATTCGTATCTGTATACGCACAATAACACAAACGAAACTACTAGCTAACACATGTGAGATGCTGTTTCCTGTTTACCCGCAATACATCTCCCATAAGCCACTGCTTCAAAGAGGAACTACGTCACCGTATTACACAACCTATGCTCATTCACAAAAACTTCCAAAGACTTCCCACAAGTCAAAACACAGTGTAAGTGCGAAAAATAAACCGCACCTTACATACAAACGATTTACCTTTATTTATTTTTGTAGAATGGATTTTCCTTTTATAATATGAGAAAACTCCAGCTCCTAACTCAGAAAACACTAACTAAATACTACCTGGTCTTCAGAGATGTACCGGGCTCGGGGCGGCATTAAACGCTGAGCTCCGCGACAATCAGTCAAACTGAAAGTCTGCCACCAGCAGGCGAGCAAGTAGAACGCAGGGTCGTAACACATCAGACACACACACACACACACACACACACTGCCCCTACCCCTAAACCTACCCATCACACACACACACACACACACACACACACACACACACACACACACACACACACACACACACACACACACACTGCCCCTGCCCCTTAACCTACCCATCACACACACACACACACACACACACACAAACACACACACACACACTGCCCCTACCCCTAAACCTACCCATCACACACACACACACACACACACACACACACTGCCCCTACCCCTAAACCTACCCATCACACACACACACACACACACACACACACACACACACACACACACACACACACACACACTGCCCCTACCCCTAAACCTACCCATCACACACACACACACACACACACTGCCCCTGCCCCTAAACCTACCCAACACACACACACACACACACACACACACACACACACACACACACACACACACACACACACACAGTGCCCCTGCCCCTACACCTACCCATCACACACACACACACACACACACACACTGCCCCTACCCCTAAAACTACCCATCACACACACACACACACTGCCCCTGCCCCTAAATCTACCTATCACACACACACACACACACACACACACACACACACACACACACACATACACACTGCCCCTGCCCCTAAACCTACCCATCACACACAAACACACACACACACACACACACACACACACACACACACACACACACACACACACACACTGCCCCTACCCCTAAACCTACTCATCACACACACACACACACACACACACTGCCCCTGCCCCTGCCCCTACACCTACCCATCACACATACACACACACACTGCCCCTGCCCCTAAACCTACCCATCACACACACACACACACACACGTTTGTTTTTGTGAAATGTGAGGACATTCCATAGGCGTAATGGTTTTTATACCGTACAAACCGTATTTTCTATCGCCTTACACTGCCCCTACCCCTAAACCTACCCATCACACACACACACACACACACACACACACACTGCCCCTGCCCCTACACCTACCCATCACACACACACACACACACACAGGGGGTGTTTTGTGAAATGTGGGGACATTCCATAGGCGTTATGGTTTTTATACCGTACAAACCGTATTTTCTATCCCCTTACACTGCCCCTACCCCTAAACCTACCCATCACACACACACACACACACACACACACACACACACACACACACACACACACACACACACACACACACACACACTGCCCCTGCTCCTGCCCCTAAACCTACCCATCACAAGAGACTGTGCAGTTCCCTTTCTGTGAAAAAAACCTTGTTCTGTGTGATTTATAAGCATTTTGAAAAGTGAGGACATGGGGAACGTCCTCATATTTCACCCTCTTTTTGTAATACCTATATCATACCCATGTAAGTATACACATTTGTGTCCTGATATTTCACAAAAACATGCCCACACACACACACACACACACACACACACACACACACTGCCCCTAAACCTACCCATCTGTTACGGCCAGCTCGTTTCGACCGTACATAAAGTATACAAGTACACCGAAATAATGACTTGCAAGAATTTATTAGTCTTCAAAAATACAAATAACTTAATATAACAAAGTCTAGGGTTCAAAATCAAAAGGGAGAAATCAAAATCCAGATGGGGAGAAGAAAAGGTTGGTATGGGCTGTAAACAAATAAAGGTTCGCAAAACAAGTGACTTCCCCAGAGGCTGTCGATCCCCTGGACGAAGTGAAGAGGAGTGTTTGAATCCAATGTTTTATCCTCTCCATAATTAAGTGGTGAACAGGTAACAGGGGTGTGCGATCTCCCACACTCTCCTGGAAGAACACCGCCACCAGCAGGCGAGCAAGTAGAACGCAGGGTCGTAACACCTCCCTCCTAAAAAAAAAGATTCGGCAACGAATCTAAAAACATAAACAAAAGAAAAGACCGTTAAACACCATCCAGAACGAACACAATAAGTTCTGGTGGTCCAAAGGAACGTCTTTTTCTCTTCATTCTTTAACACGTCTGGGCCCTAGAGCTGCAAAGAAAAAGGAACAAACACCGTAGAAATGATGTTACACTCTAGGAAGTGTGTCAGCTATAACATTATCTTTTCCTCGAATATGTTTAATCTCAAGATGGAAAGGTTGTAAAATGAGACTCCATCGCATAAGTCGCTGATTTCGATTCCTCATTCGATTCAGGAAGACCAAAGGATTATGATCCGTATAAATGATAATAGGTGCAGCAATTGACCCTAGATATATCTCAAAATGTTGTACAGCCAACACTAGGGCAAGAGCCTCTTTCTCAATGGTGGAATATACCTGTTGATGTCGATTAAATTTCTTAGAAAAGTAACTTACAGGATGTTTAACCTGGTTCGAATCTTCTTGCAAGAGAACAGCGCCCACACCGCAAGCACTCGCATCAATTGCAAGACTAAAAGACTTTTCAAAATTCGGAGCAGTCAAAACAGGGGCACATGCCAGCAAAGCCTTACAATTTTTGAAAGCCTGCTGACAGGACTCAGACCACTGAAAAGATAACTTCTGACTCAATAAATCGGTAAGAGGTGAGACTACACTGGCAAAATTTTTGCAAAAATCTTTGGTGGGAACTGGAAAGTTACAAATGGCTTCTACCTTAGTCTCAATAGGCTTTACACAACCATTTCCCACTACCTTACCCAAATAGGTAATGGTTGCCTTCGCGAATTCAGACTTAGCGAGATTAACTGTAAGATTAGCCTTTGCTAAACGAGAAAAAAGTTCCTTAATCTGGTTAAGATGCTCAGACCAGGAGGAACTATACAACACGACATCATCAAGATATGCCTCACATCCGGACATTCCATACAGTATACGGTTTACGAGTCGCTGGAAAGTTGCGGGTGCATTTCGAACTCCGAAAGGCATTACCGTATACTGCAGGAATGCATCAGGCGTAACGAAGGCAGATAATTCCTTCGCACGATTAGTCAAAGGCACTTGCCAATACCCCTTTAAGAGGTCGAATTTACTAACGTAATGGGCAGAGCCAATATGATCGACGCAGTCATCAACTCGAGGTAAAGGGAAACAGTCCGGCTTTGTCACAGAGTTAAATTTTCGATAATCTGTGCAGAACCGATATGAGCCATCAGGTTTATTTACTAGAACACAAGGAGAACTCCATGAACTGAAACTAGATTCAGCCAGATTATGAGTAAGCAGATAGTTCAACTCTTGTTTCAGCAAATCTCTTTTAAAAGGATTGACTCGATAGGCGTTCTGTTTAACTGGACATGAGGTTCCTACGTCGATATCATGTTCTATGACAGAAGTGCGACCAGGAACATCAAGGAAAAGAGAGGGAAATGACACCACCAATTCAGTGACATCACTCTTCTCTTTCTATGTCAAATAAGAAAGATGAGAGGACAGGTTAAGAAGAATCTCAGAGTTTTTAAGTCGCCCGTCGACTTTTTCTCGAGAAAGAAAACTCTCATCTTCATCAGCATTCTCTAAAGAATCCCCACTCGTGCTGGGAAAGAGAGGAGACGATTCTGGAAAAGAGTTTACCACATTAACAGTAGCAGAACGAACAGGAGCTATATACAATTTCAACAGGTTACTATGACAGACTTGTATTTTTTTTCTCCGGTCAGGAGTATTCAACAGATAATTATTATTGGAAAGATATTTAACTACACTGTAGGGGCCTGTAAATTTAGCCTGAAATGGGTTGGCAGGTAGAGGCAGCAAAGCCAGTACTTGATCACCCAGTTGAAACTCTCTTAACTTAGCTTTTCTGTCAAAATGTTGTTGCATTTTTATCTGAGACTTACTCAACTTCTTTTTAGCGAGAGCTCGTGCCTCATACAATCTACGTCGGAATCCATTCACATAATCAGAAATGTTTTCAGAAGGTTGAGACATTCGCCACTGCTCAGCTAACACAGCTGTAGGTCCTCGCACTACATGTCCAAACACCAATTCATTTGGGCTAAACCCAAGGCTTTCTTGGATTACCTCACGTATCGCTAATAACATCCACGGCAGACCTTCTTCCCAATCCGCATCGAGTTCCACACAATATGACCTCAAAAGGGACTTCAAGGTTTGATGAAACCTCTCAAGAACTCATTGACTCTGCGGATGATAGGCACTAGAAATATTGTGGTCTACTCGAAGTTGACGCAGGGCTTTTGAGAACTGTTTTGACATGAAGTTCGAACCCTGATCGGATTGAATAACTTTGGGAATTCCAAAGGTCGACATAAAATTAGTGAGGGCCTTCAAGACAGATTTTGTAGTGATGGACCTTAACGGATAAGCAGTAGGATAACGAGTAGTCTGGCACATAACGGTTAGAAGGTATTGGTGCCCAGTCTTAGACCGGGGCAAAGGACCAACACAGTCAATTATCAAATGCTTGAAAGGAGTGGAAACGACAGAAATAGGCTGCAACGGAGCAACAGGCACTTTTTGATTCGGTTTACCGGTGATCTGGCATGTATGACAAGATCGAATATGTTTTGCCACATCTCGTTTTACCTTAGGCCAATAGAACTGCCGCAAGACCCGATCATACGTTTTACGAACTCCGGTATGACCAGCAAGTCCTTGATGAGCCAAATGCAACACAGAGTCTCTCACTGCAAAAGGAACCACAATCTGAATTTTAGGTTCTAGAGAAACATCTTTATGCAGGACCACTGTCTGACAAAGCAAACCATCATCAAGAAAGTACGAAGAGGATGGAGCATCAGAACACTTCTTAGACCCTGCTGCAGAAAATAAAGGTTTAAGAGTGTCATCGCTCTGTTGAGCTCTAATTAAATCCTCTCGAGAGATCTGTAACAAAGAAGTCAGAGAACAGTCATCAACATCAGAGAGATCAACATTGGTTTTCTCAAGAGTGGATAGAACCTCAGATGTATCAGCAGATTCTCTTTGCAGCACTGTTGAATCTTTCTGGTCAGAAGACAACGAAGGACAGGACTTCAGGTCTCTTTGCTCAGGACATTTAGACACATCAGATCCTAGCTCACCTGTATTAACAGTATAAAAGAAAGTGTCATGCAGTGGAACTTCAACTTGATTTTCAGATAATGGTTTAGCCAATGATCGAGTAACTGCACAAGCTGGAAATTCTCTACAATTTTTAACATCAGATTTCCTAGGTATACATGCTATTATGGGCGGAGCTGCCACACCACTCCGTCCCCAAACATTCCCACCAGCTAAATCATTTCCCAGAATAATGTAATCCCAGGGACTGGAAGTGCAGAACGAACACCAACTATTACATCACCAGATACAATGGTAGAGGAAAGATGGATTCGATGTAAAGGTACTTCAACAAACCCCATCTCAAAACCTCGCACTAATACATGAGTTCCAGTAGCAGTTTCAAAAGTTAAAGGCAAAATTCCTTCTAAAAGAAACGACTGCGCGGCTCCTGTATCTCGAAGAAGACGTTCTGGCACCTTTTCGTTTGAACCAGGCAATGACACATTTCCCTCAGTGATAAAGGGTGTATATTCAACGGATGTAGTTAAACCCTGATCAACAGATTTATATATTTATATTTATGCATTTGGCAGACGCTTTTATCCAAAGCGACTTACAGTGCCCTTATTACAGGGACAATCCCCCTGGAGCAACATGGAGTAAAGTGCCTTGCTCAAGGACACACTGGTGGTGACCGCTGGGATCGAACCAGCAACCTTCTGCGTATCAGTTCCATGGTTTAACCTACTGGACCACCATCTCAGATTTATCACTAGAACTAGATAAATGACAATCTTTCTCATCACGAGTGTCAATAGTGAATGGTGAGGTAGAAATTAAAGCAACAGTTTTCGACAATCTCTCTTTCTTCTTGAGAATAAGATTTAATATAATATTTTATGACCAGGCTTTTTACAATAAAAGCAAACCATGTCTCGTGAGAGGGCCGGTTTACTAGAATGTTCAGCAACTGTCGCCGTAATATTCCCACTCATCACAGGAGACTTTGTCTTAGATTGAAAGCAAAACTTAGACCTACTCATATCGTTGGTCTTAAGACTGACTGAACTGAATGACCAACGATGGTTTAACACAAATTCATCAGCCATGATAGCAGCTTCAGAAAGTGTATTCACCTTCTGTTCAGTGAGATGCGTAGCTACAGCATGAGGAACACAATGTTTAAACTCCTCTAAGAGCACTAATTATCTTAACTGCTCTTTAGATGTAACTTTCTTTGAAATACACCAACGATCAAATAAGTTCTCTTTTTCTCTTGCAAATTCAACATGAGTACATCAGCTTTAGTCAAATTCCTAAATTTTTGATGATATGCCTCAGGCACGAGTTCATATGCATGTAACACAGCAGATTTCACAACTTCATACTCACCACTCTGTTCCAGTGAGAGTGCAGAATAAACTTCCTGAGCTTTTCCTGTGAACACACACTGTAACAATAAAGTCCAAAAGCTTTTCGGCCATTTCATGGATAAAGCAACACGTTCAAAGTGATAGAAATATTTATCCACTTCCTTTTCAGAAAATGGCGGCACTAATCTCATATTTCTGTGAACATCAAACACAGGTTCACCTGCATTCGCATGCTGTTGTGGAACAGGATCGAGGCACATTCGCTTGTGAAACTTCAGCTGTCTTTGCTGCTAATTCTAACTCCATTTTTTTATCTGAAACGCTCTCTCTTCTCGTTCCTTCTCTAACTGAAACGCTCTCTCTTCTCGTTCTTTCTCTAACTGAAACGCTCTCTCGTCACGTTCCTTCTCTAACTCAAGCTCCATTCTTCACATACCCAACTGATGATCTAATTTTTTCTCTCCAAATTCTCTTTCTACCGCTCGCTCTTTCATAGCGCGATCATCACGTTCAGCACGAATTTTTGCGGCATCTAAACACAATTGCTTCTCTTGCAAAGACAATTCTGGAAATTTTGTCTCACTTTCACTATAAACCTCAGCAGGAGTAGACACAAACGATTCACTAGGAGTAATTAACTCAGTGCTTACCTCTATAACTCCTCTATCAACAAGTGACCGCTTCAAAGTAGTCACAATAGTTTCCTTCAACCTCTTTTCTTGAGAAGTAAGATCGACATTGAAGCGCTCGGCGATTTGCATCAACTGCTCTTTTGTACAACTCTCAAGCATGGACTCTCAAGATGGACACATACAGAAATCTTCGATCACCGAAGACATTTTATTCGTATCTGTATACGCACAATAACACAAACGAAACTACTAGCTAACACATGTGAGATCCTGTTTACCCGCAATACATCTCCCATAAGCCACTGCTTCAAAGAGGAACTACGTCACCGTATTACACAACCTATGCTCATTCACAAAAACTTCCAAAGACTTCCCACAAGTCAAAACACAGTGTAAGTGCGAAAAATAAACCGCACCTTACATACAAACGATTTACCTTTATTTATTTTTGTAGAATGGATTTTCCTTTTATAATATGAGAAAACTCCAGCTCCTAACTCAGAAAACACTAACTAAATACTACCTGGTCTTCAGAGATGTACCGGGCTCGGGGCGGCATTAAACGCTGAGCTCCGCGACAATCAGTCAAACTGAAAGTCTGCCACCAGCAGGCGAGCAAGTAGAACGCAGGGTCGTAACACATCAGACACACACACACACACACACACACACACACACTGCCCCTACCCCTAAACCTACCCATCACACACACACACACACACACACACACACACACACACACACACACACACTGCCCCTGCCCCTGCCCCTTAACCTACCCATCACACACACACACACACACACACACACAAACACACACACACACTGCCCCTACCCCTAAACCTACCCATCACACACACACACACACACACACACACACACACACACTGCCCCTACCCCTAAACCTACCCATCACACACACACACACACACACACACACACACTGCCCCTACCCCTAAACCTACCCATCACACACACACACACACACACACACACACTGCCCCTGCCCCTAAACCTACCCAACACACACACACACACACACACACACACACACACACACACACACACACACACAGTGCCCCTGCCCCTACACCTACCCATCACACACACACACACACACACACACACACACACACACACACACACTGCCCCTACCCCTAAAACTACCCATCACACACACACACACACACACTGCCCCTGCCCCTAAATCTACCTATCACACACACACACACACACACACACACATACACACTGCCCCTGCCCCTAAACCTACCCATCACACACACACACACACACACACACACACACACACACACACACACACACACACACACACACTGCCCCTGCCCCTGCCCCTACACCTACCCATCACACACACACACACACACACACACACACACACACACACACACACACACACACACACACACACACTGCCCCTGCCCCTGCCCCTGCCCCTACACCTACCCATCACACACACACACACACACACTGCCCCTGCCCCTAAACCTACCCATCACACACACACACACACACACGTTTGTTTTTGTGAAATGTGAGGACATTCCATAGGCGTAATGGTTTTTATACCGTACAAACCGTATTTTCTATCGCCTTACACTGCCCCTACCCCTAAACCTACCCATCACACACACACACACACACACACACACACACACACACACACTGCCCCTGCCCCTACACCTACCCATCACACACACACACACACACACACACACACACACACACACACACACACACACACACACACACACACTGCCCCTGCTCCTGCCCCTAAACCTAGCCCTCACAGGAGACTGCTCAGTTCACTTTCTGTGAAAAACCTCATTCTGTGATTTATAAGCATTTTGAAAAGTGAGGACATGGGGAACGTCCTCATATTTCACCCTCTTTTTGTAATACCCATGTCATTATACACATTTGTGTCCTAATATTTCACAAAAAATGCCCACACACACACACACAATGCCCATGCCCCTAAACCTACCCATCACACACACACATACACACACACACACTGCCCTGCCCCTAAACCTACCCAACACACACACACACACACACACACACTTACACACACACACACTTCCCCTGCCCCTAAACCTACCCTTCACACACACACACACACACACACACACTGCCCCTGCCCCTAAACCTACCCATCACACACACACACACACACACACACACACATTGCCCCTACCCCTAAACCTACCCATTACACACACACACACACACACACACACACACTGCCCCTACCCCTAAACCTACCCATCACACACACACACACACACACACACACACACACACACACACACACACACACACACACACACATACACAGACACACACACACTGCCCCTGCCCCTAAACCTACCCATCACACACACACACACACACACACACACACTGCCCCTGCCCCTAAACCTACCCATCACAAACACACACACACACACACACACACACACACACACACACACACACTGTAGAATGGCTGTTAATGGAGTCTGACGAGCCTCTCCAACTGTCAGATTTTGAATTTTGACAGTTGGAGTTTGAATAGTCTTGGCTCATCTGAACATTCCGTCAATGAAAGTCAATGGGATTTTTAATTCTTAAATCGTCATTTTTAGGAAAACCGTGAGTCGGATCTGAAGGTCTGAGCCGAGTTTGGTGGTTGTGGCTTTAAAGCTCTAGGAGGAGATACTGTCAGAAATTTTGTCTCAGAAGAATAATCTTTGATGAATGGCTAATTTATCTACTAGCAACTCAAAGTGCATTACACACAAATTAAAATATTAATAAGAAAAAAAAGGGAAACTATAGACTAAATGACAGACTATATGCTGTAGCTCTTCAATAAGATGATCATCACAGATCTGAGTCATTTTCTCTTTCTGTCTTCAGTCTGAGTGGATGCAGTATTACAGAGAAACAGAGTCTCATCCTGACTTCAGCTCTGAAATCAAACCCATCACACCTGAGAGAGCTGGACCTGAGCTGGAATACACTAGAAAACACAGGAGTGAAGCCCTTATGTGACGTACTGAAGGATTCACACTGTAAACTGGAGAGATTGAGGTCAGTCACATTCACACACAAGAAAGGAAATGCTTAAAATCACTTTTAACAGTTTAAACTAAAACACTTTATCCTCAATATCTCATGAAGAGCCTGAGTTCACATTATATTTGTGTAAAATTCTTCATCTTAATGATTTGTTTGTGAGATAATCTCTTCCTCTGTTTGTGTCTTTCTAGTCTATATCACTGTGGCATTACAGATGTTTCTTCTTTAACTCAGTCTTTGACTAACTCAAAAGCACTGCAGTTTTTAAAAGAGCTTGATCTGACACTCAATAAGATCGGAGACTCAAAGCAGCGGCTCAGAGACGAGCTACGAGACTCAAACTGTGTCCTGAGGTGAGGAAACATCACTGTGATATTAAAGAGAGCTTCATTTACCTCTGATATGAGAACAAACCTTTCAAATATTCATGAGAGGAAATTATCATTAAGCTTTATTGCAACAAAGGGTTTGTGTGAGAACAAAATGTAAAGTTGATTAAAATGTTTAACACAAAGGAGGAAAGAGAACAAAAGCACACAGTCTCAGCTTTACACAGCAACACCTGCTTTATTAACTGTGTCAGTAATAGAGAATCATTTCAGTTTGAAAATAGACTTGGTCAGCTTGTAGGAAAACGCTGCTAAAATCAGTTCAGCTTCAGCTCACAGCCGTCCAGCCTCACATGAGAAATGTCTCTGTCTCGAGTGTGTTTTTACTGTGACAAGCAACACGTCACACTACTTTACACTCACTTTACTGTCAGTGATTTACTAAGAGCCCTACAAACATGTGTAAACTAGAGGGCAAACGGCTTTAACTAGTGGAAGTTTAACTGACAGGTTTGAACTGAAGATAACATTTGTGTTTGCTCGCTGTGGTTTATTCCATACGCCGTACACTCATTAGCATGTGTTTCTCCTTTACAGTGACTCAATAGGAGTCGCAGGTCCTTCTGCAGTCACACCAACACACACACTCACACACACACACACACACACACACACACACACACACACACACATATGAACGCAAATCTAGAGTATTTAATACACAAATATTGTTTGAGGAATATCTCTGCAGGATAATGTAAAGTCAGTAATTAATCTGATTACAGGAATTTAATGTCACTTCTTTTTACTCAAAAACAGTCATTAAAATATAACTAATTTGCACTTTGTTCCACTGAACACTGATTGTTTTCTCTTCTGGTTCCTCCTTACAGAGTAGATGAAGGATGGTTTGGTTTAAATCTGTGAAACGGTCATGAGAGGATCAGAAAGCATCAGGTGATCACAGAAGAGCCTCACTACTGTGTCTATGAGGAGAAATAAATGTGTGATTAATGTGTCTCATTCAGCTGGAAGAGACTCAGACTAGTTAAATAAAGCAGCGTGTGTGTTAGCATGCGTATCAGAAACATGTGATATTGAGGATTAATGTTGGTTTAGTGTTCAGCCAAATGATGGTTTTGTTTTATGTAAAGGAGGAACAGAGGAAGAGCTCAGATGAGTCTGTCAGCAGAAATCTTCAGGCTCTTCAGTATCAGGCCTACAAATATAATAATGTTTGATTGAACTCATCCATAATGATTCAAATGTTTCTAATCATAAATGTGATTGTCAAGTATAGCACATAAATGTATCATATGATATAAAGTCTACAATGTGATATTTGAATGCGATATTTTTACATGATCTCTTATATTTTATGCACAGAATATATTTGTTTTCTGTTGTATTGTATATTAAGTTAGCTCTGTGTCTGTTAATGCTCAGATATACAGTATATTGTCTTTGTTCTGCTATAATTGATGCCCCTATTTTGACTTTATTAAATCCAAACTCCCCTCCTGAAATTATTGGCATAGCCACTGCGTGATATTTGTTGTCTTTAACTGATCATTAAGGTTTTTAACTCCTCGCTCAAGTCATGGCCTTCGCCTTTTTCATGCCCTATGGAATGTATTATAGTTTATCATTCGGCCCCCCTGTTTTCTGTAGGATTATATCTCCGGTCTTGAGGGGGGTCTGATTCTGTTTTTGTCTGATTCTCTCTGGAATCCTGTCCTGCCTGCTTTTAGAGGTCTGCGGCGACCCCAGCCCCGTGGCTGAGATGGTTATTGGCCGCTGTAACCGAGTTCTTTGTTCAGAGAAGGAGGAGGCAGGAACCGGCGAACGTTCAACAAGACTTTAATAAACAAAACAAATAAACTGAAAGTAAAAGTGTCAGCCCCTCACGGACGACTGCCACACACACACACAATAATAAAACACAACATAAAGTCGTTAGTTATATACGTTAGTTTCTTTAAAGGGATTGTTCACCCAAAATGAAAATTACCCTATGATTTTCTCTTCCTCAAGCCATCCTAGTGTATATGACTTTCTTCTCTCAGACGAATACAATCAAAGTTATATTAAAAAAAATATGCATCTTTTACCGCCTGCCGGTCTTGCTGTCTCCTCCTCCTGAAGGTCTGTCCCCAGAGCAGTATCTGCAGCGTGCCAATTTATTTATTTATTTATTTGACAGGGACAGTCTACATTAATTTACATTGCTGTAAATGCACCAGAGTTAGCCAAAAGGCTATTTTTCATCCATTGTCCCTGGACAGATCTTAAAATTGTCTACTAAAAACACAATAAAAAAGATTACAGAGAACAATACAAATATAAAAAGCAGTAAAACAGATATAACTCTTCAAATCCTGTTCAGGGCCGGCCCTGACCAATTTGCTGCCCTAGGCAAGATTTTACTTGGTGCCCCTTGTATCAAGGTTTAGCACTACATGTTTTCAGTCTAAGTTGCGGAAACACTGGTACTGTTTTATTTTTTAATGCATTGATGTTTTTTGTTTTTTATTGTTGTTGTTTTATATGATGTCCAGTCTACCCCGTCATTATGTTCATGATATTATAATTTTTTTTTTTTTTTTAAAGGCTGATGATAGTTAAACTATACAAAAATAGCACCTATACGCCACATTACAGCTTAACCCTTTAAGACCTAAGGGTATTTTTACAATTAATTTTCCGCCTGGTGTTATTTACTAAAAAAGCTTGTAAAACATCAACCCTGTTGTGCACAGACAATTGACACACCTCTTTTTTTTCAAGACAAGTTGCACTGTCAGTATATTTGTGTTGCATTGATGTCACCTGAATGTAAAATAAGTTATGGGACCATAAAGACAAATGAAAACATAAAACGGAAATTGAATCACTCAAATATTTATTGAAAACACACACAAATAAATAAAAGCTAAGCATATTTCCTCTGGAAAACAGTTTGTTCAAGTCTTTGGAGTCCTGGAACTCAGGAATAAACATGATAACTTATACAGAACCAAAACTATTTACATTTTTCCAAAAGAAGTCCAGGCGCTTTTGGCCTCTTTGGATTTTGGATATTTACTGGTGCCAAGCCTCAAAACAGTTCCTATCAGGAACTTCTCCTCAAACTTTCTCCTCAAACTTTTTCCTCAAACTTTCTCCACAAAACTGCAGCGCGTCTCTCTCTCTATCTCCTCAACACTAGCCGTGCGTCTCTATCTCTCCACAATAACAGAGCTGTGATTCATGCGTAATGACGCACACCAACGTGGATGACGGATCAGCCTGTCATTGGTCAAACCCTCATCCAAAATGGCAGCTAGCATCGCGCTAGCGGCAAAAATGACGGAAAATGTATAAATTATGGACATCAAGTGGATATATCTTGGATGTAAGCGTTTTGATTTATTGCTGAACAACTCCAAAAAGATGCACATGTTCCAGGCTGGATAGAAAACCTTCTGTAAAGGCTACAAAGACACCAAAGACACCCCCGTGATGGCTAGCTCGTTAGCTTTCTGCTGGAAAAAACGGTAAGAAAATCGATAAAAGTTTCATGAAATAATATAGATATTTATCGGAGGTGCCGTGTGACGTCGTGGGCGATGCCATCGGGCTCTGAGGGTTAAACACAAATAACAAGTAATTGCATCTAGCATTCATGCACAAACTATTGAGAACTAGCAAAAGTGTTTGTTTTCCAGTAGATGGCAGCAAACTTCCACAAATATGCACATTCTCAGAATTAAACTGAGAAATGTAGATATTTAATGTGAAATTTACATAAAATGTTGCTATTTTAAATAAACCTGTATATAAATATCATTACTAATTTCGGCAAATACATTTTAAAATGTCCATATGTCCCCTTAAAACTGCACAACTGTAGAGTAAAAACATTAGGCTATTAAAAAAGTGATATTACATGCGTTTAAAAAAAAAAGATGATTGTTTTTGTTGTTTTTTTGACAAAATACACTGTCTGTGGCCACTGGAGAATCCAGAACAGCTGCTTGCATAGTTTAAGGTAAAACTGGAATGAATTAGCGTACATTAGTATTTTACTACTATGCAATTAAATAAATTGTTCATTCATTACATCACTTTACCTCTGTCTTTACACTGCAAAAATACTCTTCTTATTTAGTAATTTTTTCTTCTGTCCAGTCCAAACATCAAAAAGTTCTTAAATCAAGATGTATTTATGAGTAAAATGACATTAGATAATTTTTTCCTTGTTTTTTGGGGGGAAAAAATCTAAATGAAGTGAGTTTTAGCTTAAAACTAGCACAATTATCTGCCAAATGGGGTGAGAAAAATTATCTTATTTCTGTTTGGGACAGAAACAAGAAACAAGATTTCAATCAGAAACAAGATTATGTTTCTCACCCCATTGGCAGATAATTTAGCTTGTTTTAAGCATAAACTCACTTAAGAAAAAATATTATTTTACTTAGGCTATCTAGTAAATGCACCTTGGTTTAAGAATTTGTAGATATTTAGACTAGAAACAAGACAAAAATACTAAATAAGAAGAGCATTTTTGCAGTGTTTCCCTTATCTTGCCTGCATCAGAGGGCTACTGTTTTTTATGACACTACAATTCGGCCATCCGTCATAAATAATCAGGCAACTTTCACCGTGTCTACACCTGGAGCGAGCGGCCAAGCACCCTAAAATATGAAAGCAATCCTGTCTACATCAGATGCGGCGAGAGGCGACGCGACACAACAAATTCCCAACGTCAAACTGATCACGCATTATATTTCTGACGCACTTCAAGTAGCTCGGCGGGGGGAGATTGATGAGGCGGACTGGGAAGATGCGGGGGACTTAGTTAAGTTTTTTTGCGCTTTATTTGGTAATATTTCAAATTAATATGAATAAAATAGAATCAGTAATACATTTTGGCGCCCCTATGGATGAGTGGCGCCCCTAGCATTTGCCTATTCCGCCTATGCCACGGGCCGGCCCTGATCCTGTTGCTAAATACGGTGTACAAATTTACTATAAAACAGACATGTTGAAAAAAAGAGAGAAAAAAAAAAAAAGATTTAATATTATACACATTGACACAGCAGAGACAAGTGGCAGCAGGTTGTGTTAAGGGAAGATACATATTCGTATTAATGATGACATGTCTGATGTGTTATGAGACAGTTTTTTAGCTTTTTAGTGTATGTGGTGAGTTCTCTGATGTTCTGAGGGACGGAGTTCCACTCCTGTGCTGCTCTGACTGAAAAGGCACTCTGACTAAAAGCACTTTTCCTCAGAGGAACAACACAGTCTCCTCGGGCCGACCCTCGTGTTACTCTTTGTGTGGTGTTTCTAATGTTTACAAACTGACTAAGTGGAGGAGATGACAGACCATGGATGATCTTGTAAAATAGACAGAGGTTTGAATACTTAATGACATTTTCCCAACTTAAAAGCTATTCACAATTTTGATTGTTTGTTTATAAAGCGACTCTAAAGAGAGTCATGAAATATACCAGAGAGGCATGAAATCGCTCTCACGGAGCTTTTCCTGGGCTGTTCCCACCTGGTGGAATGACCTGCCTATCTCAATTCGTGCGGCCGAGTCTGTAACCATTTTCAAAAAACACCTAAAGACACATCTCTTCCAGCAGCACCTGACCAATCAAGAATAGCACTTATTATTCTATTCATTTTCTGTCTGTCTAATTTATTTAAAAAAATAAAATAAAAACTCCTGTGTGTTCTGAGCTAGATTAACTGAGACTTGCTACAGCACTTGCATACTGTTGCCCTTGACTGTTCTAGTTGCTTCTTTTGCTCTCATTTGTAAGTCGCTTTGGATAAAAGCGTCTGCTAAATGACTAAATGTAAATGTAAAGATTTTAGTGTTGTTTTATTTGCCTGTGACCAGGTTGTAAGACAGTAAGTGATGTGAGACAGAACCATTCTGTACATGAACATTTTAGCTGCCTGAAGTGACAAGTTTGATCTTATGAACCGGAAATTTGCAATATTAAATTTGACTCGATTGCAGACCTTTTTTATCTGTGATTTAAAAGTTAGTTTAGAGTCTATTATGATGCCTAAGTATTTGAATTCTGACACAACTTTTATTTTTTCCCCTGTCACATAAATATCTGCATGATTATTTGCAATGTTTGATTTAGAAAAGAACAATGAAACGGTTTTATTTACATTAAGTTTTAAGCAGGATTGATTTAGCCATTCAGAGACATGGGCCATAGACTGTGTAAGTTTTTCAGCAACTTGATTTGTGTTTTTACCATGGGCATAAATGACTGTGTCATCTGCGTACATCTGAATATAGACGTCTGGACAAACAGAAGGGAGGTCGTTTATATAAAGTGAAAATAGCAGTGGCCCCAAAATAGAACCTTGAGGAACCCCCGTGGACATGGCGAGGGGAGGTGCGTGGTAATCACTGATCCTAACTGACTGTGAGCGATTCGATAGATATGATTCTATCCATTTTATTGCATCTGAGGACAAATTAAATTAGCTTAGTTTGATTAATAATATTTTATGGTTTACAGTGTCAAAAGCTTTTTTTAGATCGAAAAACACAACTCCAACCACGCCACCTTTATCCAGTAGATGTTTGATATTTTCTATGAAAAAACAATTAGCAGTTTCTGTGGAGTGTTGATTTCTGAAACCAAATTGCATTGAATGAAGAGAAAATGTAGTGGTATTTAAATGTGTTATTATTTGTTGGGAAATTAGTTTCTCTGCAACTTTTGACACTGTAGGTATGATGCTGATAGGTCTATAATTGTCCACTGACAACGGATCTCCATTTTTGAGAATTGGAACAACAGCAGCTGACTTCCACACACTTGGAAACATCACCTCAATAAAGGAGAGATTGACAATTTTGGTTACTGGTGTAGCAGGTGAGGTTGTTGAGACCGGAAGAGGGTATGAGGGCCGGCCCACTGGCACTAATTACTTGATCAGGTGGCTGGCACTAATTACTTGATCAGGTGGCTGGCACTAATTACTTGATCAGGTGGCTGCAGGGTGCTTTCTTTTTAAATGTGTCCAAGACGTGGACAGGTGAACAATAGTGTGGTGTGCGTTCGAGGAGTGAGCCTTGGAGTTAAGCTGTGCGGTCAGGAGAATGTGAGTCTTTTTCTTTGGAATGTTATGTCCATGGGTTTGTAACGTTAAACTCATTTCCCATTGAGTAGCGCTTAACACGGCTCATTGTTTGTTTGTAGCTCGGCCTGGTGTCTGGTGCATATGGTGACCAGTAAATGGTACACGCAGTTACAAGTCTACATTGCTCACAGTATAGCGAGTAACGTTAGTGATTCCATACGGGTTTGCAGCAACGTAAGTTTACATGCTTCCTTTCTCCCTCAGACGTAGCATATGCTATTTATAGCTCTGATTGTTTCCTGTTTGATTATCTATGAACAGAAGCAACGCTGACGCTGGTGAGTGTGCTCAGCTAGTCACCCACACTGTTAAACTTCATTGGCTTCGAATTCATCTACTGTAGGTCCTACATCTACTGGCTTCAACTGTAAGTCTTTAATTCCTTTGTGTAGCCATTTGATTGGCGAAGGCCTGTATGCAGTTGCTACTAAACCTAGTAGTTCAATCATTGCTCATATCATATGCTTTTGCTTACAGGAGGATTACTTCGTCTGTCCAACTAGCCACTGTTTTTCCTGGGTTAAACCATCCTTCACACTTTTATTGCTTTGAGCATGCGTGTTACAACTGTGCTCTGACCTGGAGCTTGGTGGGCCTGCTAAGCTTAGCCTGCTAGCTTCATTGTTTGTTTGTTTGTCTTGTTTTTCTCTCTTCTTTTTTTTTTTTGTTGTCTGTTTGTTTTGCAACCATTGTAATTTTGTATTTGGCCTTGGGCATTGTGCAATATTCCTTGTGGGGCAGTGTTCCTTTTGTAGTGCTCACCAGTGTGCAGTGTGAAACGCTGTGTGTACGGCCTATTTGGTGTGGAGTCTGTTGTAGTGTTGGAGTGTTTGTACAATACCCATTTATTAGACTTTATTCACCAAGTTACAATGTGAACACATTTTGCTGTGACTTATTTATTAACTGGTTCACCGCTTTCAACAGAATATTTGCTTGCCCCAATTCATGGTTGTATTTATTGTGTCTACTGTTTTAATAAAATTATATTTTTGATTACATCAGTCCCATTCGCGTTCCTTCGTTGGACAACCTGCCTAGATAGCCTTAAGGGGAGGGCTACTTGGGTTTTCTAGTTTAATTATACAAAGTGTGAATCTGGGTGCCCGCTAGGGGTCACACTGGTGCTAATAATGTGGAACTGAGTTCTTTCAGCATGCACATATCTATGCCAAATATGTCTTTAGTTCTGGAAGCTTTTAGTGATTTTATTGGCTGTAAGACTTCAGATTCTGTGACTGTGCCCAGGTTGAAAATTGGCTCCGAATTATTTATCGGACAAATATTTAGATTGTTAGATGGTAAGCTTTGGGCAATAGTGGATACAGATTCAATAAAAATTATTGAAGACATCTGCAACTTTGTTTGTTATTTATAATTTGTCCATTTATCTTAATTTCTAAAAGTTGTTTCCTATTTGTGTCCTGTCCTACAAGTTTTTTCAGTTGGTTCCAAATTGTTTTAGAATCCCTTTTTGCATTTTCTATTATTAGTCAAAAAAAAATCTGCTTTGGCCTTGCGTATAGCTTTGACAGTCTTATTCCTCAGTGTTGTAAATAGATTTTTAGCACTAGCTGACTTAGTTTTAATTGCATTTTTTAACGCACAATCCCTCTCTTTCATTAGTTTGAGTATGTCCGAGTTCATCCAGGGAAGTATATTTTTATTGTGTTTGTATATAACTTTACAGCTAAAATCTTTAATTGTTCTCAATTTTCACCACAAGATTCAGTCCATTTCACAATTTGTTCCCAACAATATTTGATCCCAGTCAATCTGCTGGACAGCATTATTAAATCCTTCCTGGCGTTTTTTTGGGATTCCAACGATCTCACGCTCTCTGACAGAATAATCAAATCTTTTTTTTGAGAGCTTTCTGGCCACAAGGACCAAATTGTGATCAGAAAGACCAGCTAACATATTGTATGATTTAAATATTCTCTCAGGTCGGTTGGTAAATGCCAAATCAATCTGGGTGCTGCTTGATGTGGTGATTCTTGTGGGCCCTTTGATCATTTGGACTAGATCAAATTTGTCAGTTATTTGTTTAAGCTAATAATTTAACAAAATATGACTTTGTCAGCAGTAGACTCTTGTCTTAAGTGACCAGTGCATAATAGATCAAGGTGAGTGTCATAGGGTTGTGTTTAGTGTTTAGTTAAAAAAAAGCCACTTTTACTTAGTCCAATTTATCCAATCTCAGTAGTCCAAGTATTGTCCCCTCCAAGTTTGCCAAATATTTATGTAATTCATTGAGTGATTGGGGTGATACTGATCCTCTTCTGCTGAGGCAGAATTACTTAAGACTAACTTAATTTGGTTGGTGTGTTCTCATGTCAACAAAGCAGTGTAACTAGTCGCTGTTCACATGCTTAAAGCTACACTGTGTGATATTTTCCCCCATCTAGCGGTGAACATGTATATGACCATCCAGTGAATATTAGTTTCTGTTCCTCTCAATTCCGATTTCGTTTTAACTCCTACGGTGGCCGATTTAGTCCAAGATTAACATGGCTTCCAGTTCGACCACGTCCACATTCGACACGGTGCCATCGAGTGTTAAAACGCCAAAGGCCAAGCTTGAATTTACGGGTATGTCCCTCTTTGGCTAATGTACTTTCAAGATGGAGGAGCAACATGGCGACCGGCATTCGAACCCTCACCCGTATGTATTTTCAATGGCATATTATAAACTTACGAGAATACTTTATTACTTGAAAGAAGTAAATATACATTAATGAGCACATATATTTTTGAAAGAACTAAGTGTTTTAGCTTAGAATAAACTAAAAAATGTACACAGTGTAGCTTTAACTGCAGTCTAGAGAAGTCTAGCGCAGAGAGATGTAAGAAGTGTCATGTTCTCTGTATGACTCGACTGCATGTAATGGGTGATGATCAAGTAGCTCTTCCACATCAATAGCTAACAAATCCTTAGTGGGGGTCACACTGTACGCAAAAATATGTTTTTCAAACCCCAGTGTTTCCCACTTCTGCACAACAAGCTTTATTCTCCACATGCCCATTTGCTCCAGAACCAAAATGGTTTTTATAAGCCCAAACTGAGGGTCTTTGTCATAGGACATAGACACCATTATGCCTGATCTATAAGTGGTACCCTTAACCGTGACCCTGGCCGGTACGTACAGCTCTGGGAAAAGTGGGAGCCCTATCAGACCAGTTTGGATGTCTTTATAGCCTTCGAGGTTGGCTAGAAATGTTGTGTATCCTGGACCAATTTCTGTGTTGTGACTTAACAAAGACCCACACATGAAACTGTAGCTCTGCATAATCTGGTGTCGATATGCCATGGTTTTACAGATGTTTCGGAAGTCGCAGTTACACGTTTGAAGAACCCATGTTTGCCTTCAAAACGCATTGACCACAGGTGTATCAAGGGTCCGAGTTTTTGAAAGACCTTTGGAAAATGGACCATGAAATTATTTTTTGGCCGCAGATGTAAATGAGGATAGAGCTCCAAGAAAAGAGAGTGGTGGACTTCAATGATGTTGCTCAGGTGTTGCTGCAAGAGTAACAGATGCTGAGAAGATGATCTCCATGGACATGAGTAAAAGTAGGAGAAGCTCCATTCCTTGCTATCAGTGGGGATCAGGTCAGCTATCATTAAAGGCAGTAAACGAAGTAGGCACCACATCTGAGCTGCAGACTGTCTCAGAGGGCTGTCAATATTCCTGCTTATTAACCATGGCTTGTTTCCCACATCAGAAAAGCCATAATCAAAGCTTGTAATGCGGTTGTTAAGCTGATCTAGTGACATGTGCTTTTGCTCAATTCATGATTTTAACACAAGCTTGGCTTCGTTTGCCCCTTCCAGAATGTCCTGCATTACATCCACAGCTACATTGTCTGTCATGTGGTAGAAAGACCGGCTGTTTAGGACACTGTCCCTTTTAAGGCCTGTCTTAGAGGGGTTGCCTGTCTCCAAATCTGCCCTGTGAGTATTGGCATCAGGCAAAAGGGCAAGATCTTCCTGTGTCTGTACTCTCAAGACATCTCTGTGTGCTCTACACAGCCCACACACATGATCTCCACTGACACTCTCACTACACCCAACAATAGCATTTAAACACAAATTGTCCCCGACGACCTGGACAACTGTGAATTTCACTACTCCTTGAAAGTCTCGGGTGTTAACAGGGATGCCCTCCTTCTGGAGACACTTTAATTCATCCACGATTGGGCATAACACTGCATCAATGCCGGAGGTCTTTGCGGCGTCGGATTTATAAACTGCTAGCCGGAAGTGTGACTGTAAATTGGACAGGAGATCTGGTGGCAAACTCTTCAGGATGAAATATATCAATCCTAACTTGTGAACTGCAGCCTTGGACCCGAGAGGAATAACGGTTTCACAATCATCATTGCACAACAACAATGGCACAGACGCCTCTTTTGCATCCTGAAGAAAATCCCTCTTTTTCCTTTGCCATTCCATCATTGCCTGTGAAATGCCAGGCCGTTCCAGTATCTTGACTAGAAGAGGCTTGAGTGGAATACGCTAATAGGGATCAGCCACAGCAACTTGTCGGACACTGGCAGCGACTGAATCCCTCTGGACATATGAGACGCTTGGGAAAACCTCCTGGACTGGCTGAAGGAAGTTCCCAGAGTTTGTGAAACACTTGATCTGTTTGTGGTCTGTCTCCAGTCCTTTGAAAGGCTGGGCTGCGTCTGAAACTCCTGCTGGAGCTCTTCTACCTGTAGCCTCTGATCATGACCTCACTGACTAAACACTGACATTGTCTTGGTTTTTAGTCTGTTCACAATGTCCCCAATTAAACTTGAGGTGTGTTTAGCCACATAGTTTATGTTAGTAAATGTCTGGGAAGACCTGGATCTTAGATGAGCTAGAAAAAGGGCTACTCTGTGTGTAATTCCCTCTTGCCCCAGTTCATCCCAATCCTCGTCTAACTGCTCTGCTTGCACACCTTCAACTTGCTCTTGATTATCATCTTCATCAACATTAAAAACATTGGCAGGGCCAGAGCCTGGTTCTCTTCGTGTCCCCTATGTAGGGCCTTCTATAAGAACGGATGAAGGGAAATGTTCTCTTACAGCTGCTTTCACAACACTGGAAAGCTGCCCAAAGTTGCCCCATTGACTTATAATGGGGAGGGACGGCCCATTAAACGCATGTGTTTCTCCTACTATGGGAACTTGCATAGGGATTTTGTATTGACCATAGCTCTGGATCACAGTGTCTCAGAGACAAGGGGGTGGGCTCAATTTACTCAGGCAACCAATCACTATCTCATAATCATCATAAAGCTATCATGCCACGCCCTAGCAACCATTTACAGCTCCTTAGCAACACGTTCCATAGACTTCCATTCAAAGAGATCAAAGGGATATCTTTTGATAGAAGTGTCATAGAAATATGAGGGTGGGTTTGTTTGACTCAAGGCACCAACAGCCAATCACAAATCACCTTCAACACTTCCTATCCATGCCCTAGCAACCATTGTTGAGCACCCTAGCAACCCAAATCCACAGAGGGATATCTTCACATCTGAATGTCATAGAGGCATGGGGGTTGGTTTATATAATTCATACTGACAAGGAGCTTTTGAGTTTCATAATTGGATGCTGCCAAGCAACTCCATAGCAACCAAACAGAGTTCCCTAGCAACCGTTTAGCAAGACCTACATCTCTGCATCAGAACATCATAGAGAAATAGCGGTTGGGTCTTTTGAGTCATGCTAGCAAACAGCTCTTCCAACATGCTACACATGCTAGCAGTAAATAGCTACATGCTAATAGTGATTAGCTAAGTGCTAAATCAGGCTAAGAACATGTTAAGAACTCTATAAAAACTCCATAGTAACCATCTGTGACAACTACCAACTGCCTAGCAACGCCCTAGCAACCACCCAGAATACCTTAGCAACCATCTAACAACACCCTAGCAACAACCCAGAACACCTTATCAACTGCATAGCAATGCCCTAGCATAACTTTACGCCTCACTTCAAGGGTAGTGTCTTGTCACCACTCTTACATATATTGTACACTGACTGTTGTCGCAGTAGTTACCCTGGACGTTACATAATTACATTTGCAGATGATACTGCTGTGATTAGTTTATTGGACCGAGATGAATCTGAACCCGGTCCAGTGTTGCATGAATTTGTGGACTGGTGTGAAGCCTCCCAGTTGCATTTGAATACGTCCAAGACCAAAGAGTTGGTCTTTGATTTTAGACACGGGGCTCCCTCACCCACTCCAACTCTGATAAGAGGAGAGGAGATAGAGATGGTGACGCAGTATAAATATCTCGGTCTTATTATTGACCATAAATTATCCTGGGATCAGTGTGCTGATGCCGTTTTTAAAAAGGGCCAACAACGTTTATATTTTCTTAGAAAACTAAATTATTTTAATTCTTTTATTGAGAGTATTCTCTCCTACTGTATTGTATGCTGGTATGGACACTCAAAAATCACCCACAGAAATAAATTGGGGAATATTGTTAAAACCTGTGGAAAAATCATTGGTAAACAACAGGTAGACCTGTACCAACTCTATCTGACGAGATTGGCACAGAAGGCAGATAAGGTTAGCATGGATACAACCCATCCACTTTCAGTGGAGTTCAAGCCTCTCCATTCTGGTCGTAGATATAGATACCCTAAGGTTAGAACCAGCCGAGCAAAAAACTCATTCATTCCAATGGCAATCCATAGTTTTCAGTCACATGACTGTCGCGGAGCCTTGGAGGGCAAAACCACCATAGAACTCCATAGAACGGCAGCACAAGCCTGTCAAATTTCCATCTTAAAACAAAAATATGTGAACAAAATGCACGTTTTGGGCACTTATGATCCATATACAGCACCTGCTGCAGTATTTCAATCACTGAAAACAGCGGGACGTTTTTAAAACGCTTAACGTGAAAAACACTATAGGGTGAGCTGCACCAATAAGGATTAAATTAAGCAAAGTTTAAAGGATTTTTTGATATGGGTTTTATTTTAAATCGAGTCGTTGCACCACCTCATTTTAAACACAGATACATTACGCAGTAAAACCGTTATAGAGCTGATCAAGCCGCAGATGGAGGTGAACTGAAGACAGGCTAAAGAATCCTTAGTGAACCCACCCTTAAAGTGCTGTAATGAACTAAAACAGTGATATTAAAAGATCAAATTCAGTTTACACCTTTTTGATGATGCATACTATATACAGGCGAGTAGATGAGGTAAGAATATGAACGCAACGTGTTTTCTTTATAATGGGTTTCGATGGGGAAAACACTAATATTCTGTGTTCATCTACTTTCCTGTACAAAGTATGCAACATCAGTAAGGTGTGTATTGAATTTGGTATTTTAATATCACTGTCTTACCGCTTTAATACTGACTTCAAACCTGGTAAAAATGAATAGCGGGCAATGGAGGAGAGCCTTGTTTTGCCCTCCAGGTGGGCGTTCCTATAAGCGTGACGACACGTGAAAACTATGGATTAACCAATCAAATAAGGTATGGGGAGGGGTATGACTGGAGAACATGTGAAGTATTTAAATTATTTTTATTATTTTTTTTATTTTATTTTTTAGTATTTATGATATTGTGTATGTGAATAATGTCTGTGTTGTGGTTTATGTGTCAATATGTCCGTACTGCATAACAAATTGCCTCTCTGAGGACATTAAAGTTTTCTAAGTCTAAGTCAATCTCTTTAACTCTTGACCATTCACCGTTAAACTTCTAGCATTGCATTGACTATCCTAAATGTCATATTATGTCTTTAACCTTTGTTTGTTCTGGTGTTTTCTGGAGATATTGAGCTGATTTAATATTCCCAACTGCTTTTTTAAGTACTTTTGTTAACCGCATAGGATTACTCATTTCACCCATTGTTGCTAATGTTGTTCTGTTCCTTGCTCCTTCTCCAATGAATTCCTCTGAATTTGATCCTCTGTCTTTCAGTTTTTGGGATGTCTGCTCTACCTGAATCCAATCTTGACAGTTCATGTTTACAGAAGCCCCGTCTTCATTTACACCACCTCCTTCACTCTCTTCATTCACACCACAGTCGTCTCTTAACCCTCCACGGCGTCTTTCCTTCTCCATCTCCCCAAGATCTGCCTTTTATTGTCCTCTATACACATCTCTCTATATCCTTTACTGACCTGGAGTGTCCTCTAGTGTCCAGTGGGTTCACTACAGTAGACGTTAAACATAACAGCGTATGAATGATATTCAGAATCGCTTGAGTTGAAACCATGCTGGTCTTTTCATATTTCCACACTGAAGACAAAATGAGGAACTATTACAGGAGGTGAACACATTCACTGAAGCTCATGAAGGAAACACAATGCATTATAAATCAGGCGCTGGAAACATTTGCACAGGATGATTGGGGTCAATTGTTCTTATTTTGTCTTCTGGGAAATAAACTACTTTATGTAGTTTCTGAAGGGCAGGACTAAACAAAATCTTTAAATAAAATAAGATCAATGTCCACCAATCATCCTGTTCAAAAGTTTACACCCCTGACTCTGAATGAGTTGTGTTGATCATCAGTGAATGTTTGCAGCTTTTGATCACACAGGTGAAAACACAGCATTAAGAGCTGAGAATCAAGCACATGTCAACTTTTCAACTGGATCTTTTGTGTAAATTCAGTTATTATTATGTCTTGTGGTCTAACAAACATCATGTGACTTGAACTGTACATAGAGCCTATATTTAAAGTTCCTCTCAAATAGTTTTTGTGCAATAAATAAAGTATTAAAAACACATTAAAATGCATATTTAGCATTTAATAATACATCAAAGTGAATCATTCAGAATTTGGGGGAAAAAGTGGCCCCAGTCCCGTGACCCTAGAGCAGCTCGAGCGGCTCAAACTCTGTCCAGTAGGAGGCGCTGATGCTCCAGAGCTGCTCTGACAAACATCAGGAAACCTCAGAACAACAACAGCACAGGTGTAACCTCGTTTATATAATGTTTCAGATCTTCCTGCTCTCGCTGTTACACATTAAAGTCTTCAGATGATGAGGCAGAATCTCTTTTAGCACAGACTGGACTATTTGACTAAAGATTGAATCGTATCTCGTGCCAAACAACAGTCCTAAAGGATCGCACAGGTGAGTCTCGATCTCAAAGCGAAAGTGTTTGCCAGACTTCTGGATTCTGTTCCTGTCGGACAAGCCCGTCTGACCTCCTGAAGAGCTTTAATACTGACACCATTAACCTGATCTGGGGGATATCGACGGGTTTCACACGAGTTAAGCTGATCATCATTAGGTTAAGACATAAGTTATAAATTATTCATGTTGTAAAAGTATAACTAACGACCAAGAAATAGCCAGGAATTACTAAAACAAACCATTTTGTTGATATTAATTGTGTAGAAATGAATAATGCTTTTTCTAAAAAGGTTTATTTCCAGTTTTATGATGTTGTTTTGTGATAATGCGGGAATGAATGTATTCTTTGGACAATCCAGTGTTTCCAGTTAGAGAAGGTTTTGACTATTCATGAGAACTCGTGACCGCGCATCTGATAATAAAGCGCGAGATAAGATGTAAGTAAATAAACATTTCATATTTGACAGAGGTTTTAGGAAAGTAATTTTAAATGACTGACAAAAATAATCAGAGATGCAAACTAACAAACTTTTGTCTAATTTTGCCATTTTTAATTGAAAATAGGCCTATAATTTACGTGATTCGTGTAATAATTAGTAACTGTCAATGTTAGGTGACAATAAACATTAACGAAACCGTTTTCATCATATTAGCCATAAGATTAATAATGAATGTGTTCATATTGTGTAATTTAATAAACTGAGTTTCCTAGCTTTCCTGGTAGCCTTCAGTAAATGAACTTGTCTAAGAAACTGATTCATAAATCATATAAATATCAGTTGAGCCAATGTTTACTTTCTTCACTGACAGACTCAGCTTTAGGAGGGAAGAGACAGAGCAAGAGAAGAGACTGAGAGAAAAAGAAAGAGTGATGGAGACGAGGAGAGAGCAGGTAATCTCACATGCTTTTAAAGATATTAGTATTCTTTTGAAATGCACATGTACTGTATACATATTACATGTTACATGTAACGTGAGATCAGAGAAATCCCATTTTCTCTTGGAGCCCCTGAACCCCCTAACTCAAGTTTGACCCTGTAACAATAATAAACTATTACAATCCATGTGAACAATTATCACTGTTAGAATTAAACACAATGATTGAGATCTGTAAAACCCTCATTGATGATAATACCCCTACGGCCCTGATTTCTTTTCATAGCAGTTTATAATATTTTTTAATACTAGCCTTTACTTGTCATCCAGTCGTCATTGAATGACAGGCATTCACTTCAGTTAAAGGCACAATATGTATGATTTTTATATTAAAATATCCAAAAACCACTTGAACAATGTTGTATATTGTTGACTTGTGTACTTTCATTATCCCAAATGTTTCCAACAATGTTTAAATCCAGAGAAATCCTCTATTTTGAGCAGCGTAACGGCCCGTGTCAATGCTGCGTATCCGCCTTACCCTCGATATCCGGTTTTACTGCGGTAGAAATCATGGAAACACCAAAGCCGCTTTAATATATGATGTGTTTTATTAGACAGGTGAGCAACTGTTTGGCTCATTGATGGACAGAAATGTTAATTCATCAGATAAAGTGACCTGTATGAGGAGTAATGCAGAACTTGTGACTGTTTCATTAGAATTAAATAAAATTAATTTAAGTGATTAAACATGACTGTAATAAAGTTCAAATTCAGGGAAAAAGGAGGCGGGAACCAGCAAACATTAAACATAACTTTAATCGTAATAAACAAAAACAACTAAAGGAAAGGAGCGTCAGCGGCGACTGTGGCATATAAACATAATATAAACAGCAGCGTAAAATGTCCAGGCCTGGTCCTCTCTCGCACTTCACTGTCGACTGTCCTTGTAATGTTCTGTCTTCTGTTATTCAAGAAGTAATGCATGAACATTTGTGCTGCTAGCTTCTGTGAGCTGCAAACTATGTTTTATTTTGTGTCTTTCACAACATCATATGTCCAACAACATCTTGTCTACTTGTTCGTCTCTCTACAACATAAGCATCACACAGAAGGGCAGGCTATACTGCCACCTTGTGGTTACTCAAGAGAATGCCTATCATTACAGTCCCCTTTCCAAAGTTATAAAACAAAGGTTACTGAAACAGCTCTTTTTTTTTTAAAACTTAACTTTTAACTTTTGCTTGTAATAAAGCCTTACGAACATGCAAAAGGTCAACATGTTGCACAATACAAGTACCTCATAAAGAAATAACAATAACAAGGCACTCTACTCTAAACAACAATGTAAAGCATTATCCTTACAATCAGTCTCTCAGGTGGTTTTCTAGGTCTAGTAGACCTTCTGATTGGTTCAGTCATTTGAGAGTCTCTGGTATTAGGCTCAACTTGGTGTGCATTTGGTGTATCATTTTGTTTTTCAGATTCAGTTTCTCCATGTTTGTCAGTGTCCTCATGAGTCTTTAACAGACTCCTCCTGTTTCTCCTCACTTTATGTCCATCCTCTGTTTCCACAACGTAAGATCTAGGTCCGACTTCACTGAGCACGGTCGCTTTCCTGTCCCAGCAATTAGGTCCCTCGATTCTCACAGTGTCCTTTTAACAAAGAAGTTCCAGACTTTTTGTAGCTCTGTCATAGGCCATTTTTTGTCTGATTTTGAGTCTCTTTTTGTTGTTAATTCAGTTGTGATTGTCTCGTCCTGGTTGCAATTGCGGTAGTGTGGTGCGGAGCTTGCGACACATAAGCAGCTCAGCAGGGGATGCTCCACACTCCAAAGGTGCAACTCTGTAGCTTAGTAAAGCAAGGTGAGGATCAGTCTTACCATCCTTGGCTTTCTTCAGTAGTCTCTTAACAATTTGTACTCCCTTTTCAGCCTGACCATTGACTTGTGGCTACAATGGGCTTGAGGTAACATGCTTGAATCCATAGTACTTCGCAAACTCTTTAAACTCTCCACAGTCATACTGCGGACCGTTGTCACTCACAACACATTGTGGGATTCTGTGTCTGGCAAAGAACCCTTTCATGTGCTCTGTAACAGACTGTGCGGTGGTGCTGGAGAGTTGTGCAATCTCGGGGTAGTTCGAGTAATAGTCTATAACAAGAAGATAGTCCTTGCCAAACAGATGAAATAAATCTGTGCCCACCTTTTGCCAAGGAGCAGTGGGAAGGTCGGCCACCAGCATTGGCTCCTTGACTTGTTTGTAGTGGTGTCAGAGGCAGATGTCACATTTCTCAATCATTTCCTCTATGTCTTTGTTGATACCTGGCCAGTAGAGGGCTTCACGTGCTCTTCTCTTACACTTTTCCACTCCCAGGTGTCCTTCATGAAGACGGTGAAGCATGTCCCTGCGCATGGTCTGTGGGATGACAATCCTGTTCTTTCTCAGCAGGAGTCCTTTTGACATACACAGCTCTGCCCGCACCGGGAAAAACTGTGGACAAACACCTTTCGACCAGCCGTTGTTTACACAGTGAGACACTTTGTGTAACATGGAGTCTTTTGCTGCCTCTTTTACAATCTGCTGCAGTATGGTGTCTGATGCAGGCAGTGAGGCAGTGACCATGTTGAAGTGTGTTTTAATATCTTCTGCTGCGGTGTTCTCAGCTGTGCCACTGTTGAGTTCTGGTGCTCTAGAAAGTGTGTCAGCAAGCACTATGTATTTACTTGGCGTGTATATTAGGTTAAAGTCATAGCGCTGCAATGTCATCATCATGCATTGGATTCTGGGCGACATGTCATTGAGATTCTTTTTATGGATTGATATGAGTGGTTTATGATCAGTTTCTGCTGTGAATGTGGGCAGTCCGTAAACATAAGTGTGAAATTTCCCACACCCAAACACTAGGCCCAGCTTCTCCTTCTCAATCTGAGCATAGCGTTTTTCAGTCTCAGTCATTGATCTTGATGCATATGCTACAGGTTGCCATTTTTCTTCAGTCATTTGTAGCAATACGGCTCCTAGTCCGTCTTTTGATGCATCAGTGGAGACTTTGGTTGGTTTTGTTGGATCAAAGTAGGTTAAAACTGGTTCAGCAGTCACAGTTCTCTTCAGTTCTTTCCCTTCTTTTTCATGTTTTGTGGTCCACTCAAATGTTGTGATGCAGCAGTTCTCTGAGGCATTTAGTTTTTGAGGAGAGGTTGGGAATGAACTTACCCAGAAAGTTAACCATCCCCATTGCTCGCAAAACTCCTTTTTTATCAGTTGGAGCCGGCATATGCAGTATGGCTTGCACTCTTGTTTTGTCTGGAAGCACGCCGTTTGCTGTGAGCTTGTCTCCTAAGAATGTCATTTCTGTCACTCCAAAAAGACATTTCTCTCTTTTTAGTTTTAGTCCGTACTTTTTCACTCTCTGTAACAGCTTCTCAAGTCTCTCATCATGTTGTTGTTTTGTGTTTCCCCAGACAACCATGTCATCAATGTACACTCGTGTTCCTTCCAGACTCTCTATGATTGACTCCATGACTCTCTGAAAGATCTCTGGCGCTGACTTGATGCCAAATGGAAGCCTCAGAAAACAGTAACGCCCAAATGGTGTGTTAAAGGTGGTGTACCTGCTGCTTTCTGGGTCCAGTTTCAGCTGCCAAAATCCATGCAAGGCGTCTAATTTGCTAAAATACTTTGCACTGGCCATGTCACTCAGAATTTCTTCTCTCTTTGGGATTTGGTAATGTTCTCTTTTAATATTTTCGTTCAAATCTTTAGGATCTAGGCAGACACGTAACTCAGAGGAGTTTCTTTTTTTAACACATGTGATGGAATTGACCCAGTCTGTGGGCTCTTCCACTCGCTCGATGACTCCCATCTGTGTCATTCTGTTCAGTTCCTTTTTAAGTCCTGCTTTAAGAGGTGCTGGCACTCTCCTTGGGGCATGCACTACAGGTTTAGCGTCTTCCTTGAGCTGTATTTTGTAAGTGTATAGTAGTGTACCATGTCCTTTAAAGACAGTCGCGTATTTGTTCACAATACTTGTACTACCTTTGCTTTGTGACAGCCTTTTGATTTGATTGTCTATTTTTATGTTGTCACTGTTGATCTGGTAGATCCTCTTGACTAGTCCAAGATCTTCAGATGCTTTGTCTCCAAGGATCGACTCGTGTCCACTTGGCACTATTGTAAACATCAAGTGGTGTTGTCTGCCTTTTGCATTCATTTTGAGCCTACAACTACCCATAGTTTTTATTGGTTGATTGTTGTATGCTTTCAATGACATTGCCTTGTCTGCAACTCTTTTTGGTTTCTCTTCAAGAGCTTTCAGATCATTTTCATTGATCAAGTTGGTGTTGTGAAATTCAGTTGTTTCTTGAAGAATAGACCAGGAGACGTCGGATCAAGACAGAAGTGATTCTTTTAATGAGAACTCTCTGTGCTGCAGGTCGTCCGAAAACAGTCTGATTTAACAGTATACCTGATAGGTTATATACATTCCAAAGGGGGAGGGATTTACATTGAGGTTGAACAAAGCATGTTAATTAAATATACAGGTTTTGGGAAAACCTGCCCAGACAGAGTATCACCTACTCCTAATCAGCATAACTATTCAAACGCATAGATGCTAATCCAATCACTCAGGCAGTATTGCTCTAAACTTGTCATGGTAAATAGTTCAGAAGTGCATAAAGACAAAAGACTAAAAGTCTCAACCACTTACACAGCCTGACGTAATCTCCCTCAAGTTTACTTCAAAATGTAAAACACAAATATAGATAATGTTTTCAGTTATATTCTATTACATTTGAACCTAGATATAACAATGTATAATTTGTAATTCAACATTGGCTTTGGCTCCGGTGTCAATTTTGAAGGTTACTAGTGTCCCATTGACTAACAGAGGTGCAGTCCATTTATCATCTTTTACTGCACGTAAAGCATGCTCTGTGTCACTTGCATTTTGGGGCTGTACGTAGCTTTTCTCACACGACACCATTTTGATGAAAAATGTCTCGCTCAAATCATCACTGTCATCTGGGTCATCCTGCACTATGTGTATCTTTTTTCTGGTATGACACATTTTCGCATAGTGATTTTGCTTTTTACACTTTGCACATGTCCTTCCAAATGCAGGGCATTGTCTCGGTCTGTGCGTTTCACCACACTTCTTACAGTCAAACTGTGTTTGATCATCGTCTCTCTTTTTGTCTTTTTGTTTGAACTTGAACTGTGATTTTCCTTTCATTTTCACTACTTTCACGGACTCACTTTCTTGGTCATATGGCGCCGCTTGAAAAGTAAGAGCATGTTGCTTTGCCAGCTCATTAGCTTGACATATTTTTATTGCACTTGCCAGTGTGAGATCCGCTTCCCTCAACAGCTTTTCTCTGAGTTTCTTTTCATTTGTGCCAAATACAATCTGATCCCTTATCATTGAATTTTTTAGATCACCAAAGTTGCAGGACTGAGCTTTTATTTTGAGATCGGTGAGATAATTATCAAACGACTCACCAGGCTGTTGGAGACGAGAACGAAATACATATCTCTCGTAAGTTTCATTTTTCTTTGAAAGACTGTTCATCAAACTTCTTTAGGACCTCGTCAAACTTGTCTTTATCGTCGGGTTCATTATATACAAAGGTGTTGAATACTTCAATTGCCTCCGCTCCTGCAATGGTTAGCAAAAGGGCTATTTTTCTTTCTTCCACCCGACTATCAACTCCAACCGCGGCAATGTAGAGCTGAAATTGTTGCTTGAAGGTTCGCCAGTTCGCGTCCACATTCCCCGTCGTTTTCAGCGGAGTTGGTGGTTTTACTGCGTCCATCTTGCATCAGTTCTTTTTTCTGACCCTATTCCTGGTACCATGTAATGTTCTGTCTTCTGTTATTCAAGAAGTAACGCATGAACATTTGTGCTGCTAGCTTCTGTGAGCTGCAAGCTATGTTTTATTTTGTGTCTTTCACAACATCATATGTCCAACAACATCTTGTCTACTTGTTCGTCTCTCTACAACATAAGCATCACACAGAAGGGCAGGCTATACTGCCACCTTGTGGTTACTCAAGAGAATGCCTATCATTACAGTCCTCAGTCCAGATTTAACACCTCATCATCATCATCATCATCATCATCATCCTTCAGAAAACTGATCAAATAATGTCCACACCAAACCAGTGGCCTAATAAACCGTTCTTTGACCGTGCCTCTGTGATCCTGAATGACACACAGTGATGATCATTGATACAAACGGATGATCTATTTTAATACTCAACAAACATTCATTCAATATTATTTATAGTTCATAAAGGTTCATAAACATGCATGTTCTTAATGGGGATTTAATGAAGGCCACTTTTGACTACTTGAAAAAAATAAATACATAAATGTTTAACTTTTAAACATATATCACATGTCCTGGAATAAAGATGTGATTGTGGCCTTGATTGGCCTTTGATATTGAAAGTTGGTATAATGTGTGATGCAGTGGACATTTGATGATGTTTGACATTTAGTTTTGAGCATCAGTGAATGTTTGCAGATTTTGATCATCAGGTGACAAATATATGCTCCAGAAATTTAATCTGTGAGACCTCAAAATATATTTAGGAGCATTTGTGTAGACACTAATGTAAAAAACAACACTTTTTTAACATAATGGACAGTGGACACCACGACAGAGCAACATAAACATCCACAACACGACAGAGCAACATGAACATCCTCATATTTTAACCATAATTATGAACTAGAGTTTGTGAGCTAGAGTTGAAAACGTTATAAAGATCATCCACTGTTGCTGTTTCTCACTAAAACCAAAGGAAAATTGGTTCCCTTTGAAAATTCACTTTGAAGACATAAAATAATAATAATATTTAACATAGTTGCAGTATATTTTATTTGTTATTTGTCTTATTGTTTATCTGAGCATTGGTCATTAGTTGTTATTTTTCCTCCTCATTTGCTCCTCTGAGCTGTTTTCAGTGGCAGTTTCTCTGCAGTAATGTCAGAGGAGCGAGGAAAGGACGCTCTCTCTAAGATGAGTCTCTCAGAGGAACAGAGGTAAGACTGCGACTGTTTTCACTCAATCATTTTAAACACTACTGGAGCTTCAGGTTTGTCCTGTAAAGAGCAAAGCCTGACCAACAACCAGTGTTTCTCTCACCATTGCCGTGTCAAATGCTCTGCAAAACAATTGAGAACTTCCTATAAATGTTTTAGATTGTCGCAGGTTAAAATGGCTTGAAACTGGTTTCATATTTAGTTTACAGGAACATTTAGCACAGTTAAATATGTTTAATGCACCATATGTGTAAAGTCCTGTACAAACCCAGATTAAAGTGTATTGCATTACGGTTTAAAGGTGCACATTAGTGGATAGTAAATGTGAATAATGTGGAAACTTTAATCAGAACAAGTCAAATATACATGTCAAACAGGGCTTTATAGACAATATCACAGTTAATATCTAACTAATGTACAGAGCTTCTACCATGACTGGAGATGTTTTGAGACTGTGAACAAATCACTTTAACATCATACTTGATGCACACTAGGAATTACTGAAAATTAACATTGAAAACCAAAAACCTAGAAAAGATGAACAATAAACCTGAAATCATCACTCTTAAATCAGTGGATATTTGTAAAAGAAATGTAAAAGGTTTTCTTCTATTTCTCAGGCTCTCATTTACTGCACACCGTTCAGTTATATATAGATATAGATACTAGATGAGATTTCAGTTTTAGTATTTTACAGACATTAGTCTGTACGTTAGTCATCTGGTTACTGCGGTCAACAGTGTTTGTTTACTCTACAGATTTAATTTGTTTTAATTTGATCAGTTATTCAGGTCTCAGATCAGGAATTAATTTGTGTTAAACTGGGCTTAATTAAACATGAAACCTGAAGTATCTCCTGTAGTGACGTGTTTTATCTTTCTGCTCTGTGTGTCATTAGTGTAAGATCAGGCTCACATGTGTCCAGCTCTGTGTCTGTGAAGAGTGACCACTCAAAAGGTCACGTGCCAGACTTCAGTGAGAGAAAACCATCAACTAACAAAAGGTATTTCATGTGTTTCTTATTGTTGGTCACACACTGTTAGAAAATATTTCAGCAAATATTTATCATGAAACTTTATCATTCAAATATCGTTCCAATTCACAATTAGCAAAAATATTGAAATGATTTGATTTGAAATTATAATTATAGTTTTTGTAATACCCATTAGGGTTCGGTGATATGGATATTACATTACTCTGTGATATCTCTGGTTTTTGATAAATGCATGTTGATGTCATCGCAGTGCCAAGTGTGTGACCGCACAGGGCCTCGGGCACAGTAAAGTGACCGCTGTCTCCATGATCTAAAGACAATAGTTAAAGCTCATGTTTTTGTCCTTCAGAATACTATAGTTAAAAGACACAGCTAAAAATGAGACTATGTGTATCATGATGCTGTATTATTCTGCTTGTTAAACATGTGTTATGCAGTAACTCACAATATTTCTCTGTGTGTGAGACAGTGATTCATGTGTGGCATCGCACGTCAGGCTCGTAGAGAGAGCTTTATTCAGCCCATTCATTAATCTGATTTTGGCCGCCTCTATCTCTACACGTTTTAAATGTTTTTAATTCTGGAAACTAAAAAAAGCAACAAAGTCAGACATCCATTTAGCGCATGTTCAGGAAAACTACTGAAAAACAGCGCTGGTTGTTCTCTCAATACTGTCTGTTTATTTCACTGAGTGAGAAATCACTTCAGATGATTCAGTGAGAGCAGTCCAAACTAATTCAAGTGGATTCAGGCCGTTTTGATCAGTTATTCAGGTCTCAGATCAGGAATTAATTTGTGTTAAACTGGGCTTAATTAAACATGAAACCTGGGGTCCGTTCTTCGTACCTCGCTTAATACACCTGAGATGATTTGACAGATCCCAGATCTTTTAACAGTGATAACTGATGTCTGGCTAATTTGGTTCTTCAAATGAATTTGCGGATTGGATTTAAATATCTGGATTAAGTGATCTAAAATCACTGCGCGTTCTTGTGTTCCCTGAAGAGGGCAGATGCATCGATACTCGAAACCACGATCAGCAATGCAGCGATTGGCTGTCGGCAAGACAACGTAATGACATCATATAATTAAAAAAAAAAGCCACCTGGCAAAAACCTTGACAAATTACTCAAAAAAACCCCATGAATTTCTGGACCTTTATAAGGAAACAGCCAAACGACCAAACCAACATAAAGTTATAATAGATAAATGATTTTTTTTTTTACATGATTACCAATTATTTATATTCACCCTTTACATTTTTATTTCTATGTTGTAATTTAATGTATTAATTCAATTTGAAGCAGATTTGTAACGTGACAGTATTAAAGTTTCTTAAAGATTAGATTCAACTTTATTGTCATTACACAAGAACAGGTACAAGGCAACGAAATGCAGTTTAGGTCTAACCAGAAGTGCAATAGCAGCAAGTGCAGGATATACAACGGTTGAATAAGTGCAGGACATGGATATGTACTGAATATATATAAATATATATGTATATATAGAGACGGTTGTTACTATAAACAGAATTTACAAGTGAATATGTACTATAAATATAATATAATATAGAGATGGCTATTACTATAAACAGTTTTACAGATAGAGGTATACAATGATATGTTAGGCTAAGATGAGGAATATAGCAGTGGATTAAGGTAGTGCAATAAAGTATGGACAGAAGCTATCCGAAAAAAGTGTAAAAGTGCAGTGGAAAGTGATTGCATATTACAGTTAGAAGTAATATGTAATACGGTGCAAAATGCAAATGTAAACAGTTGGTACTGTAAATAACAGTCGGCAGTGCAAATGAGCATAATCCAGTTAAGGTATGGTAGTGCAAAATACATAAGTAAACAGTTGTTACTGTAATAAACAGTCGGTAGTGCAAATAACAAAGTGAAGGCAGATGTGAGGTAGGAGAGTTAGCAGTATATGAGGGAAGTGAATCAACGAGGGTTAGAGTTCAGTAAAGAGACAGCTCTGGGGAAAAAACTGTTCTTTAGTCTGCTGGTCCTGGTCCGGAGGATCCTGAAACGCCTGCCGGAGGGCAGGAGAGAAAACAGTCTGTGGGCTAATTTTTATATTATTATTATTTAAAATTATTATTATTGCCCCTGGTTCAGTAATGAACTCTTGTAATAAAGTAGCAGTGGCTGGGACAGATTTTAAGTATCACCTCAAGATGCAATCTAACCCTGTTTACATGAAATAAGCCTCCCGAGCAGGTTTAAGCTAACGGACCTGTTGCTATGACAGCAAGTCCAGGATGAGCGTCGAAGAACCAAACAATCCAAGATCATGCCAAATCCTCAACAATCAAATCCGGCTAGCTGAGTTAGCGACGCACAAAGAATGGACCCCAGAAGTATCTCCTTGTAGTGACGTGTTTTATCTTTCTGCTCTGTGTGTCATTAGTGTAAGATCAGGCTCACATGTGTCCAGCTCTGTGTCTGTGAAGAGTGACCACTCAAAAGATAAAGGACCAAACTTCAGTGAGAGAAAACCATCAACTAACAAAAGGTATTTCATGTGTTTCTTATTGTTGGTCACACACTGTTAGCGAATATTTATCATGAAACTTTATCAATCAAATATCGTTCCAATTTACAAACAGCAGTGCTATAAAAACCTAAAGGGAGCATCAGCAAAAAGATTGAAATTATTTAATTTGAGTTATAATTCTAGTTAAATTCTAGTATTTAAAAATAATATTTTTGGTGTGCTGATATAACTGCTTCACAACTAGACATGTGCCGGTAAACGGTAATACGATATACCGCAATAATGAACATGCACAATATTGTTATCGTGGACACTTCAAAATACCGTGAATAATTATTTATTATGAATTATTCAGATTCTTAGAATGCATTTTAAGAATACTTTACCCATCAACCGTTTAAAATGAACAACATGTCACACAACCTAATACTTAATACTTAATACTTAAAGACTTAAGGCTATTCATTTTCAAACTTAAACATTTTATATTTTAATCTGGACTAAATGACATGCCCTAGATATTGTTTGAATATGTTCTGACTGTTGTTTAGTCACACACTTTACAATAAGGATCCATTATTTAACATTAGTTCATTCATTAACAAACTGAAAATGAAAAATACTTCTAAAGCATGTATTAATCTTAGTTAAATGTACATTTCAGCATTTAATAACACATTATTAAAATCAAAAGTTGTAACTGAATTATTTAATGGACCTGAGCTTACACTAACTAACAGTTGCTTTTTTAACTAACATTATCAAAGAAGAGTAACTTCTGTAAAAATGTAGCTATTCATTCTTTGTTGATGTTAATGCATTAACTGGTGAGACATTATTGTAAAGTGTTACCTATTGTTCTTTATAATTCTTTTGCACTTAATCTGTTTTAAATATTTGTTTACTTTATACAGTTTTGTGTATTGCTTTAATGTATTTAAATGTTTGATTCTTTTGTTGTAAGAAAGTTATCAAACCGGTTATAGTATGACAACACTTTTTTTGCAACTTATTTCAAAACCGTGATTATACCGTGATAAAAGCTTTAACAATTAATCGCAACATGAAAATTTGATACCGGCCCATGCCTATTCACAACATATTAAAATACCTGTTGTCAATGTCAGAATTCACTATATATTTATGCTTTTATAGATTTATATACTTTAACAGCATAAACTTAAATAGCTAAAAAAATTCTGCTTGTTAAAAAAGTTTTCAAATATTTAGCTTGAACAATATATTTTGTATTTATTTTAACAATATTCAATTTTATTGGCTAACAGGCTTCAATGTGAGACATTAGACTCAGACGTTCAGACTCACAGGAAACACGAGAGTTTCAAACACAATCTCCTCGGGATCTTCCAGGTAGGAAAACACATTTTCATACATGTTTATAATTACAACAAACTTAACAGCATTTCTTAATTTTAAGAACCAATAAAATAATAATCAACATGTTAGAAAACGCAATTTTTTTACTTTTTGTGTGTTAAATGGCAGCCAATTGACATTTTTGACTGGTTTATTTTACAAATATTTTAATTACTGAGTAAATAGTTTTGACAAAATTTGGATGTGGATCTGGTTAAATTGTGTTCTATCTTTTATTTTTCTTGCTTTGTTTGTAGGATCTTGAGAGCAAAATAATCTCATTTCTAAAGAATGAACTGGAGAAGTTTAAGAAAATATTACATAAAGAAAACACAGAATCCTTTGTGAAGGACTTTAATGAGAATAGATGCAGTATCAAAGCAGCAGCTCTTGATCTCACACTACATTACCTGAGAGAGATGAAGCAAGATGAAGCTGCTGATGCTCTAGAAGGTCTGAGACTCATGACCATCTGTCAGATTGACACTTATACATGTAGGAGAGAAGATTAAGACTAAAACTATCTGTTTTCTGTTCCTGTGTTTAGATGAGCTGCTCTTCATTCCTCAGCTAAAGTGTGGCCTAAAGAAGAAGTATCAATGTGTGTTTGAAGGAATTGCGAAGCAAGGCGACTCCACACTTCTGAACAATATCTACACAGATCTCTATATCACTCAGGGTGGCAGTGAACAGGTCAATACTGAACATGAGGTAAGACAGATTGAAGTTACTTCCAGGCGTCATGAATCTCAAGAGATACAGGTGGAATGCACACATTTGTTTAAAGCACATGAACAAGAAGAGGAGATCCGAACTGTTCTGACAAAAGGAGTCGCTGGCATCGGAAAATCAGTCTCTGTGCAAAAGTTTGTTCTGGACTGGGCTGAAGGAAAAGAGAATCAAGATATCAGCTTCATATTTCCTCTTCCATTCAGAGAGATGAACTTAAAGGAGAAAGAAAAAATAAGTTTGATGGACCTTTTAACTCAATTTTTCCCAGAGACAAAAGGACTGAACCTTACAAGAAGGAATCGATTCAAAGTCCTGTTCATCCTTGATGGATTGGACGAATGTCGCCTTCCTCTGAAGTTTGACTGTAATGAGACGTGGCGTGATGTATCGTCACCAGCCTCTCTGGATGTTCTCCTGATGAACCTCATGAAGGGAAATCTGCTTCCTTCTGCTCTCATCTGGATCACCACCAGACCAGCAGCGGCCACTAAGATTCCTCCTGACTGTATCGACCGGCTGACAGAGATACGAGGATTCAGTGACGCACAAAAGCAAGAGTACTTCAAAAAAAGATTCACAGATGAGAATCAGGCCAACACAATCATAGATCATGTTAAAAAATCAAAGAGTCTCTTTATCATGTGCCACATCCCAGTCTTCTGCTGGATTTCAGCCACTGTTCTCCAGAACATTCTGGAGGAGAAGAGAAATAATGATGTGAAAAACACTCAGGATGATGAGATCTCTCAAACACAGCAGGAATCAAACACTGAAGACACTCTCAAGACTCTGACACAAATGTACACACATTTTCTCCGCTTTCAGATCCAGCAGAGCCGCCGAAAGTATGATGGAGAATACACACCAGATGTTTCCTGGGATAAAGACGCCATCCTTTCACTGGGAAAACTGACATTTCATCAGCTGGAAAGAAGCAACCTGATCTTCTATGACACAGACCTGGAAGCCTGTGGTATTGACGTCTATAAGGCATCAGTGTACTCCGGCATGTGTACCCAGATCTTTAAGGAGGAAACAGGGATCACTCTTGGTACCATGTACTGCTTTGTTCACTTGAGCGTTCAGGAGTTTATTGCAGCCCTTTATGCACATCTGTGTCTAGACATCAACAAGACAAGTGTGTTTGATCATGAGTCTGCAGAACAGGAAAACACAAATGAAACCATGATTGATTTTCTCAAGACTGCAGTGGACAAGGCGCTCGAGAGTGACAATGGACACCTGGACCTTTTCCTTCGCTTCCTCCTCGGTCTGTCTCTCCATTCCAATCGACGACTCTAACGAGGACTGATAACACAGCAAGACGACAGTGACCAGAGCAACAAGGAAATAGTTCAGTACATCAAGCAGAAATTAGAAGATAATCTGCCTGCAGAGCGATCCATCAATCTGTTCTACTGTCTGAATGAACTGAACGACCAAACTCTGATGAAAGAGATTCAGACCCACCTTAGCAAAGGAAGTCTCTCATCTGACCTTTCACCTGCCCAGTGGTCTGCTTTGGCCTTTGTGTTGTTGACATCAGAGGAAGAGCGGGAAGAGTTTGAGCTTCAGAAATTCAAGAAATCAGACGAGTGTCTCATTAGATTATTGGCAGTCATCAAAACCTCCAGAAGAGCTCTAAGTCAATTAATGTTTTGTCATGTTTTAGTCTCATCCAGGCTATAATAGACTATTTAAAATACATATATTATCAGTTGTCATTCTATATCTCCAGATAAAACAACATTTTAAATGCTAAACTTCCTAGTTTCAGTTCTGTAGTTTTACCTGTATTTAAACATAATGCAATTCAATACAAAGATGATTGAGCGATTCACAGATAAACGTTTATCAAAAGCCTGTTGAATCATATTTAATGTATACATTTAACATGGTTTTTCTAAAACGAAGAAGTTGCTTTAGTCCAGTTATTGTTTATCAAAACCTCAAGAAGAGCTCTGTAAGTCAATTAATATGTTTTGGTCTCATCCAAGGCCGGATTTATGCAAAGGCATTCTAGACAAGTGCCTATGCTCGCATGTCCAGATGAGATTACTGTCTGTGGGTTTTGCAATTATTTAACCAATTAAATTTCCAGCAATGACAGAGAAGCGTTGTCTCATAAATTATGGAAATATCCGTCAATGGCGGGAAAGAGTTAAAAAGACCTTGTGACTGAACCTTGTAACTCCATTGGATCCTCAAACTGTCAGTGAAACCTCATAACTCCTCCCGTCTCTATCGTGAATGAAGTGCTGCACACAGTTTGGACCATTTCTGCACGTTTGCAATGCAAGGGAAAATAACTGGTTGTTTGAATGAGTATAGTATTTTCTTTACACAATGCATATGAAGACAAGCCTGGATGTCAGTGAACTCTTTTAATTTTAATGCGAGCAAAACAGAGCTTATCTGGATTGGGGTCCTGCTTCACCTGAGCTGTCAAATTTAGGTGAGCTGACCCCATTTTGTAAACCTGTGGTCAAAAATCTAGGGGTACGCGACAATAACTTCAAATTTGATAAACAGATCAATTCAGTCATGAAATCCATTTTTATCTATTGGCTAAGGTTAAACCTTTTCTTTTAATGATCTTGAAAAGGTGATCCGTCCTTTGGCGATTGCAACTCTTTGTACGCAGGTGTCTGCTAAACAGCTCTAAACTGATTGCAATAAGCTCCTGGTATTTGTTTTTAAGTCCTTAACCCTCTAGGCGCCACGGTCGAGTTTACTCGACAAGATGCGTCACTGAATAAAACAGCCGATTTTGTCAAATAGGGTGTCAAATTTCGTTCGACCTCCCCTCCACTAGATGGCAGACATGTCATACTTCATCCCTGACTCAAAAAAACATGCTTTATACAAAATCTTCGAGCTAGAGCGCATTGAATCAGTGCGAACAAAACCGGAGCTAGTGTGCGAGTGAGCCATTTTATCAGAGCAATATTGTCAACGTCAGCGAGTATTTGCATTAGAATTAGATTATTATTATTTTCTAATGGCATCAATAAAGCTTACCCGCAATGAAGTGTTGGGTCTTCTATTCGCGGACCCTGATTCTGAAGGGGAATATCTGCCTTCAGAAGATTACGTGATTCTGAAAGTGAAAGTATAGGCCTACACCAAGCACAAACGGTGAATCCTTTGCCCAATGTAGATGGTCCTTTGCCCAATGTCAGTGGTGGGAACACAGTGGTGTTTCCCAGGGTCGGAGTGTTCATCGCGAAGTTAGAAGGCGTGTTACGCCGGCTTCACACCGCACGCGCAAGCAGTGCGTTGGCAGGGCAGGAGTGGTGCATGTATAGAGAGCGGGAGCCGCGCGTTGTGCATTCACACTGGCAGCGTTTGTCCCGTGCAGCTGAACCGCGGCTCGTATATTGCAAATACATTCAGGGGCAACGTGGAGGCAGGCTGGAGAGTCGCAATGACAATGACAGTAGTCCGAACTGTGCACACTGCGCGCGCGCGTCTGTCTCTCGTCTTGTCTCGTCATCTCACTCATGATCTCTGCCTTGCCATGGCGAGTGATCTTTTGAACTAAACAGGTCTTGTCTACTTGTGTTTGTGTGTCATATGAATAATATACATGTGCCCCATACATGGAATCAGAGTGCCTACTGTATAAATGGAAAGTCCCTACAGCAAAAGGCCAACCGTTACATGCATTCGGTTTGTTTCTACCATTTATTAGTAACGATTTACACAGTTTGTTTACTATTTACAATTTACCTGAGCATTTAGTATTGTGCAATATAGCATACAGAAGGTGAGGGACATTTTGGGGGGAAAGAAGTGCTGCATTTTATCATTTAAATATGTGACTTTTCATGAAAATTCCATAATCCAAGGTGACCACCACCATATGACGTCATATGCAAATTAGATGGGAAAATGTAATCCCTACATAAACTTTGGGTCATCCTTAATATTTCTCCAATTCACAAAAAGTCTCTATCTTTTATCACTTTTAAGATATAGCCTTTTGAAATTAAGATGTCAAAATCTAACGTTTTAGGAAAAAACCTCTGGCGTCTAAAGGGTTAAATGGGTTAGCAGCATCCTATCTGTCAGAGCTTTTACAGCACAAGCCTCTTAGGACTCTGAGGTCAGAGAACTAGCGAAGGAGTGAGCGGGCCTTTGTTGTGGCAGCACCAAAGAGACGGAATGGTCTACCACTTCACATTAGACTCGCTCCAACGCTAAACATTTTTAAAGATGTTTGAAGACACATCTTTATCTAGCTTTCGAGACTGCAGTGTGTTGAGGCATTGGTTTTGTCAGTACTGGTTTTGGGTGTCTTGTCTGTTGTGATATTTTTTGTTTTGAGAATTGTACTACTGTACAGCACTTAATTATACTGTGTCAACACTCTGTTGTTAAAAAAACTAATTTATTCAACTCAGTAAATAACTGAAATAATCACAACACACTGGCCAATCTCAAAAAGGCCATAGAATGTATTATTCATATACAGCAGTGTTTCCCAATCCTGGTCCTGGAGAACCCCACAACACGGCACATGTTTGATGTCTCCCTAATCAAATGAATCTGTCCGATAAGAGAGATATCACACATGTGCAGTGTTGAGGGTTCTCCTGGACCAGGATAGGAAAACACTGATATGCAATATTAATTAATGGTCACTTTTTTTATTTGTTAACCCCTTGCCTGTCACCACAACCCCCCCACCCCACCCCCCATTTTGGCAAGTGGGGCATTTTTACATATCCATAGTAAAAAGGCTGCTGCTCACAAGTTATTCTGAGTAGACACAAGACAAATATATTTCTAGAAAGCCAACGCTTGACAGTTATTAATATGGAGATATATAGGCTCAAATAAAAATATTAAAAATATATTTTTAAATGTATAAACATATTATGTGAATGTAGTATACTAGAGTGAAGCCACAAGTGTGGTCATGCTTCATTTCAAATCTGAGGCTGTTATGTCCAAAACTATGAATTTTATGAAACATTTTCTAAGACCATGTCAAGATATTTTGATGTTGTGTGGTACTGGAATCCACTGAATGTTACTGGTTACATTTATGTGAAATGGGCAGCAGTTGCCATGTTTGTTAAGGAAAACACCAAGTTGAATGTTAAAATGTCTGCAACAGCATCCATTTGTGTATTTACTTTGTTACAGTCAGAAAGTGAAAAACATCTGATGAAAATAAAACATTGTTAGAAGAACTGTATGGTATTATTAAGTACTCGTATCAGTACTTGGTACCGGCAAGTACCCAAATATAAGTACTTGTACTTGTACTTGGTCTGAAAAAAAGTGGTATCGGTGCATCCCTAATATAAACTATACATCTTAAAAATATTTAATTTAATCATGCTTCATTTTATCTAGCAAATCTGTCACTGAATCAAACATAATATATCATATATAATATATGTGAATAAAAAAGTAATAAAATGCTTGTCCTTTTCCAGTGTAACTCACCCTTATATTTTTTGCATATGTACACTTTTGTGTGTGTGTATTAATGTAAAAAAGGAAAATATATTTACAAATATATTTAGTCATTTAGCAGACACTTTTATCCAAAGCCACTTACAAATGAGAGCAATAGAAGCAACTAAAACAGTCAAGGGCAACAATATGCAAGTGCTGTAAAACGTCTCAGTTAATCAAGCACAGAACACATAGGACAGAACTTTTTTTTTAAATAAATAGACAAACAGATAATTAATAGAGTGATATGTGCTATTCTTGATTGGTCAGGTGCTGCTGGAAAAGATGTGTCTTTAGATGTGTTTTGAAAATGGCTACAGACTTGGCTGCTCGAATTGAGATAGGCAGGTCATTCCACCAGGTGGGAACGGTCCAGGAAAAGGTCCGTGAGAGTGATTTCATGCCTCTTTGGGATGGCACCACAAGGCGTCATTCACTGGCAGAACGTAAGCTTCTGGAGGGTGTGTAAGTCTGAACAAGCGAGTTTAGGTATATTGGTGCAGAGCCTGTGGTTGCTTTGAAGGCGGGCACCAGTGCCTTGAATTTGATTCGAGTGGCTATTGGCAGCCAGTGCAGACTGATGAAGAGTGGCGTGATGTGCGCTCTCTTCGGCTCATTAAAGACCACCCTCGCCGCTGCATTCTGGAGAGCATACTGTACTGCATACTGCATACTGTAAGAGCATTACAGTAGTCCAGTCTGGAGAGAACAAGAGCTTGGACCAAGAATTGGGTGGCCTGCTCTGATAGGATGCACCTTCCTAATGTTGTAAAACGCAAATCTGCAGGACCGGGTTGTTGCAGTAATGTGGTCAGTGAATTTTAGCTGATCATCAATCACAACTCCAAGGTTCCTGGCTGTCCTGGACGGAGTTATGGTTGATGAACCTATCTGAATGGAGAGATTATGATGAAGTGCTGGGTTGGCTGAGACCACAAGCAGTTCCGTCTTTGCAAGGTTGAGTAGCAGGTGATGTTCCTTCATCCAGGCAGAAATGTGTGTTAGGCAGGCAGCGATACGAACACCAATTGTAGGATCATCTGGTTGAAATGAGAAGTAGAGTTGAGTGTCATCAGCATAGCAGTGATAGGAAAAGCCATGTTTCTGAATGACAGATCCCAAAGATGACATGTAGAAGGAGAAGAGAAGTGGTCCAAGCACTGAGCCCTAGGGAACTCGAGTAGCTAGATGATGTGACTTAGACACTTCACCTCTCCATGACACCCTGAAGGACCTACCTGAGAGATAAGACTTGAACTACAGGAGAGCAGTTCCTGAGATGCCCATCTTCATTGAGAGTTGACAGGAGGATCTGGTGGTTAACTGTGTCAAAAGCAGCAGACAAATCCAGCAAGATGAACACTGTGGATTTGGAAGCTGCTCTTGCCTGTCTCTGTGCTTCAGTAACCGAGAGCAGGGCAGTCTCAGTTGAGTGGCTGCTTTTGAAGCCAGATTGGTTGATGTCCAGGAGGTTGTTCTGTTCAAGAAACATGGAGAGCAAGTTTAACAACTCGCTCAAGTGTCTTTGCAATGGATATTGGGATAGGGATATTGATCTGTAGTTTTCTAAAAGTGCTGGGTTCAGAGAGGGTTTCTTAAGCAGTGGGGTTACCCGAGCCTGCTTAAATGCTGTGGGGAAGGTCCCAGTGTGAAGAGAGGTGTTGACAATGTGAGTGAGTGCAGGAGTAACAGAAGAAGAAATGGCCTGAAGGAGGTGCGTGGGGATAGGATCAAGCAGACAGGTAGTGGGATGATTGGAAAGGATGAGTTTGGAGACATCTGCTTCAGAGAGCAGAGGGAAGGAGGGGAGCGTTTGTGTGATGGTTGTTGAGATATGCGTGTCAGTTTGTGGTGTGAAGAATTGGCTGCTGATGGAGGAGGTTTTGTTTGTGAAGAATGATGCAAAGTCGTCAGCTGTAAGAGTTCATGAAGGGGGGGGGGGGCAAAGGAGTGAAGAGAATGTTTTGAAGAGTGTGTGAGAGTCAGAGCAGTTGTTGATTTTGTTGTGATAGTATGTAGTTTTAGCAGTGGAGACATTTGCAGAGAAAGAAGCGAGAAGAGACTGATACGGGGTAAAGTCAGTAGAGTTTTTAGTTTTGCGCCATTTCCTCTCTGCCGCCCTGAGCCCAGAGTGATGTTCACGGAGAACATCAGACAGCCAGGGGGCAGAGGGGGTGGTGCGGGCTGGTCTGGATGAAATGGGACAAAAGTTGTCTAAGCAAGATGTTAGAGTGGAGCAAAGAGTGTCAGTAGCACTGTTAGTGTCTAGTGCTGAGAACTGAGAAGGTGGAGGGAGTGAGGATGAAACCATAGTGGACAGGCGAGAGGGAGAGAGTGAGCGTAGATTACGCCAAAAAGGTGATTTGTGGAGGAGTGTGTGTTGTGTCAGGAGTCAGTATGAGGTTAAGAGTGATGAGAACGTGGTCTGAGGTGTGCAATGGAGTAACTAAAGTGTTCTGTGGAGCAGTATCGTGTGTAGATAAGGTCCAAATGGTTACCTGATTTGTGAGTAGCTGTAGTAGATACTTGCTTAAGGTCAAATGAGGTCAGAAGAGTGGTGAAGTCTGCAGCCTGGTGTTTATCAAGTGGATGTTGAAGTCACCGAGCAGTACCAGAGGAGTACCATCTTCAGGGAAGTGAGAGAGAAACATATCCAACTCCTCCAAGAAGTTATCCATTTGACCAGGAGGTCGATAAACACTACAATATGGATTTAGTAGGGTGAGTGATAGTGATTCAAATTAACTGTTGCCAGATAGAGATGGAATGGAGTCAAATTTCCAATTATTTGAGATGAGCAAACCAGTACCCCCACCCCTCCTAATCGGGTGAGGGGTGTGTGATAAAAGTGAAATTAGTAGAGAGGGCCGCAGGAGTGGCAGTGTCTTCTGGTTTGATCCAGGTCTCAGTTAGAGCCATGAGACTGAGATGTGAATGAGTGGAGATAGATGAAATAAAGTCTGCTTTGTTTACAGCAGACTGGCAATTCCAGATACCAATTGGAATGGACATTAATGTACCAGAGGAACTAGGTAGACTATGCAGATTATTAGGATTACGTTGTCTTGAGTATACGCAGCGGGATTTACGGGTGTTAGTAGTAATAGTAGAGATTTGAAAGCACATAGTGAATACGGGCCAGAGAAATAAACAGATGAAAACAAGCTAAACACAAAAGGGGACAAAGTGAAAGGAAAGCTATACTCAAGTCCCTTTCGGTGTCCTTGCTCGAGTGGAGTCGCACAGAGTCGAATGGTCTTTACACTCTTCGGTCTTCACACGATGCAGGCTTCACACGAGGGCTGCCGCGGAGTACCACTCTATTTTTACTCACTTGAACTCTCGTTAATGAATACAGCTGACCACGCCCCACCAAAACTTTGTTTACTGGCGTGTCCAACGAGAACAAATGCTGTCTCACCACACTGTGCGAGACTACAACAGCATGTCAATGAATACACTAAACAGACAAACTTTCTAACAGCAAATGAGCTACAAAACAAATTAGAAATGATACAGTACTCACACAGTTGTTGTCTTCCCTGCTGTTTGATAGCTGCTCTCTAACTGACTGCAAACAATGTAACACTATTTGTACCACGCGCACTCTGACCATGCCCCACCGAAACTTTATTTACTAATATATGTAATATTTGTATATAAAAACGATCCACCTAATTCTGTGATGTTATGTATTTGTCTTGTAGGCTAAATGATTGTGACTTAACAGACAAAAGCTGTTCAGCTTTGGCTACAGCTCTTGGATCAGATACTAATCTGATAGAGCTGAACATGAGTAATAATAATCTGCAGGATTCAGGAGTGAAGCTACTCTGCTCTGGACTGAAGGATATAACATGTAAATTGGAGATACTGAGGTAAGTTGTGTGACAACAAGATGTTTTAGGTATTCTTTACTTTTCAATATATGTATAAGAATGTATTGTTTGCATGTAACTAAATGCACAAATTATTTAGGGGTGTGACGATACATTGAGCTCACAAAATGAAACGATACACTCAAGAAACTCAATGTATATAAAGGCTAATGTTTTATGGGTTTTATTTTGTAAAAATAACATTTAATTTTTATTGTGTATACAAATAAAAGTAGAAACTGAACAGATTATAATGATGTATAACACTTATATGTATGACAAAAATCAACTGAGTTATTTGAGTCTCTTTCGCACTGATAAGAAAAAATGTGAGGTGAAGGCGCCAACGAATTTGCCGACCCTGGGAGTTAATGCTTGATTTTCACTACCATTATGAAGCTTGGAAGAGCCAGGATATTTTTTAATGTAACTCTGGTTGTGTTCGGCTAAAAGAAGAAAATCATACACAGCTAGGATTAGAGCTGAAGATCTTTGCCCGAACCCGACCGAGCCCGACGGGTTCGGTCGGGTTCGGTCTTAATTTCTATCATTTTACACGGACTCAGACCGGGCTCGGGTTTGGGCGGTAAAATGAGCAGTCAGGTGATGCGTTTTTTTTTACGCGAAAATGGATGCTGAGCAGGTGAAACGGAGGCTGGCCTCTGGCGATTACGTATTGGTTACACCGGCAAAGAAAGCAAAGTCTGAGGTGTGGAAAACATTTGACCATGTGCATAATGAGAATAATGAGCCAGTGGGTTATGTAAAATGCAAAAGATGCGGCATTCTGTTAAAGTACGACAGCAAAACGACAGGGAATTCGTCACTGATAAGGCATGCTGATCGAAGCTGTTCAACACCTGCCAGTTCCCAGGATCAACCAACAATCACATCGTTCGTTACAGCATCAAAACCCATCCCTGCAAAGGTGAAACAAACGGTGACGGAGAAGTGTGTCAGCTTATGCTGTAAAGACATTAGGCCTTTTAATAATGTAAATGGCGAGGGGTTTGAAGAGCTGGCACAAGAACTAATCAATGTCGGGGCTGCGTATGGGAGGCTTCCCGTAAACTCTGTTATTCCCAGCCATGTGACAATTGCGAAAAGGTGCACTGAGATGGCAGAAGAAAAGAGGGAAGCTTTAGTACAGAAACTTAAGACTTTGTTGAAGGATGGCACAGTCACAATGACCACAGACATATGGACAGAGGATTATAGCAAAATCAGTTATTTGACAATCACATGCCATTTCATAAGTGAGGATATGGAACTGGTGAATAAAACCCTGACAACTGCAATGTTCCCTTTGGAAGAGGCAAAGACGGGAGAAAATATCAGACAGGAGATACTGAAACTACTGGTGACAAAGTTTGGCCTTGACGCTTCCTCTCTCAGCAAAATTGTATGGGTGACCGATGAGGGGGCAAACATTAAATTAGCCCTGCGGCCATACCAGAGATTGGACTGCATTGACCACGTAATTAATACGGTACTGCGCCATGGACTCGACATTGCCGAGTTATCCAAAGCCGACGGTGCTCCGGACATAGGAGATACCATTTCTGCTGCTAAATCATTAGTGAGGTACGTTAAACAGTCGGGGCTGGCTGCGCAACTGTCAACAACATTGCTGCAAATGGGAGACACTCGGTTCAGTACAGTGTACCTCACACTGACTTCTATACAGGCCATTTATCCTGAGCTCCATGAAAAGCTGGAGGCACGAGGGGAGAGCGCGCGCATTGAAAAAATAGCACCGGACACACTGGGCTTTCTGAGAGACTTTCTGAAGCCGTTCTATGAAGCACAGTGGGAACTTGAGGGAGACAAGTATCCAACACTTAATAGTGTGTGTCTCTGGTGTGAGAAACTGAAACGCCACTGCCAGCCCAATGCCCTGGACTCCCCTCAGCAAGCTGTCGTGCGTAAACGGCACGAAGACTGGCTCGCGCGTAAAGTTATAATACAAGACCTCCACAAGATCGCAACATTCCTCTGGCCAAAATTTAACCAGCTGAGAATGTTTTCACACTCAGACAGGAATGCTGTGCATGCTCATGTCCGCACTCTTCTGCAAGCCATGGCTGCAGGTGCACCCGATGTGGAGATTCGAGACCCAGTCCCAGAGCTCGCCGGAGTCGAACCCACTCCTCCGGCAAAAAGGGCACATTTTGCGGAGTGGGAAAATGACGGGCAAGCTGACTGGGAAGATGACGAGGTCACTCGCTACATTGAAACGGCTGTCATTGAAAATGAAATGGATGTTCTTGGCTGGTGGAAGACCAACAAACCATCCTTCCCAAAACTTGCAAAACTAGCCAGATCAGTATTATGCATCCCGGCCAGTAGCAGTAGCAGTGAAAGGGTGTTCAGTGCTGCTGGACGCACTATCAGTGAGCGTAGGACCGCGCTGAAGCCATCTACAGTGGATTCAATAATTTTCCTCAACAAAAACATGTAGCCTAATCTTGGTGAGTAAAAGTTTTTTTCAAATTATAATTAAATATTAATTGAGTCTTAAATGCATAATTTAGACTGAGTATAGGCTAATGTTGGCATTATCCTTTTATTACATTTCAGCTGCTGTTCACCGTCGCGTTGAGGTCGGATTGTGGAGAGAAGGGCCGAAGCCAATCCAGCGGAGCATTTATCTTAAATTAGTTATTACCAAATGCCCATCTTAATTTACAATTTATCTTAATTTAATTTGTTGATAAATACTCCTTTTTATTGGCGCGTTTGCCTATTTATATTAGTATCGTGATTGTGTAGAGAGGCGGCTGCAAGCAAGTCCCGGTTTCGTTTATTTTAGGCCTAATCTCAATTTTATGTAACTTTTAGTTTTATTTCGTTATTTAGTTTACTTAATTCGTTAAATATAAAATTTATCTTGATTTCATTTGGTAAGAAATACTTTTTTATGGGCCCGTAAGCCTATTTAGGCTAAGTGTAAAAGTTACGATGTTGCAGAGGACTTATTTATTTCTTTGTTCCAACTTCCAAGTGGCCTATCTACATTAGTCATGAATAAATGATGTTAAAACAATGTATAAATGACTCATTCCTGACTAAAGGCAAAAGAGCTGTGTGCGTGCACATTTGAATAATGTCGGGCTGTAAACGGGTTCGGGCTTTTAAAAACCTGTCAATCAAAATGTACTTGTCGGGCTCGGGCCGAATTCTGTCGGGCTCGGTCCTTGTCGGGCCTAACTTTTAAGGCCCGATTACAGCTCTAGCTAGGATAGCTTGAGGGAGAGTAAATTATGGGATCAGTTTTGGGTGAACTTTAACCGTATTTTCTTATCGTTAAGGTGTTGATATAGCAACTGTTCCAAGTGTCAAGTAAGCTTCATAATGTTTCTCCTTTAAGCCTAAATAAGATATCTTACCGTATTGTCCCTCATAACCGGTAGTAGGGATGTCACAATTACCGGTACTTCGGTACCAAGTCAGTACTGAAATGATAAAAATGTGACGATACCAGCGTTTCTGTCCTGAGTATATTCAGTACCCGCAGCTGCGTTCAGTCACATTCGTGTTTATCTAAGCTCAGGGCTCCAGACTGTAGCCAAATATATACTAGTGTAGGTGAATATTAAACTGCAAAATACTATTTAAATATTATTCCTGAATGTTCTGCGTCTCTCTCTGTGTGAATGACGGGCAGTCAGGCGCACACTCGTTCGCTGTCTTTGTAGTCTCTGGCATGTCACTATATGAGGACACAAATGCATAAACCGTCATGAGAATTTACCGTTTAATTTGAGAAAATTCTTATATCATGAAAACAGACACTCAAAGGTCATCACGGCAACCCGTCAAAATAAAAGTTTGGTTTAAAAAAAAAAAAATTTGACAGAAAATATTAGGTTACTGTTGTAGCCTACAGTAGATTTAGCTACGCCTCTGTAATAATAATAATAATAATAATAATAATATGTCTCTACTAATAATAATTATGCCTAGATGGTTGATTTTTTTTCACTTGATCTTTTTACTTTTTATTACTGTTTACTGTTTACTTTTAAACAGCATACAGCCTTTAAATTGGAAGACCACTAAATTCGTTCCAATGAAGGCTAACGATCCGTGGTTGAAGGTCTCTGCGCGTTCTGTGTTTTCAAATGGGTAGAAGGGATTATTTCTAATTCATCTTTATCTGACTCCATTTATCATAATCTCAAATTTAGGTTAGAATGCCAATTGGTTGTTTGGTCATTTATATTTAATAGCTAAGTCACACTTTTAATAATTCTATTTAACCTTTTGTTGTAATTATGCCGTTCCATAAACCACTAGAGATAGTTAATAATTCCAGATTAAGTTAAAATATTTTTTTTTAACAATTTATTAACAGGTAAATGTATAATGCCAATTACATAATCAATTCAAATATAATCCATACACAACATCAAATACTCTGCAGTAAAGAATAAGATATTGATACCAGACTTCTGAATATTACATAACGCAGAGCATATAAAGCCAATAACTCAGAAATAAAGGATTTGGAAATATTTTCCTGGTAGTGAAAAATTACACACAGCAGGAGTGCGGGAGATCTGTATACAGATTTCTCAAGTTTTGTGTCACTTTTCTCCACGTAATGCCCTGCTTGGCAATTATAATACAATGTATATTATGTTTTTGTTTATTATATAATTATAATATCAATTCAATAATATTATTTCTGGTCTCTAGAGTCTGTGGAACAGCTTATTTGTCAAAGTGTTTTTTTTTTTCAAAAGGCAATTACAGCTGTGCTAGCATGTTCACTGTGTGTACTGCTAAAATTCTCTTTTTTTATCTCTTTTTATATTTCAAATGCCTGTTTGCGTAACTTAGTCTATCTAAAGACTAACCTGCATGATGGCACAGTGGCAATTTTAACTGATTTACAAGATGTGATAGATTCAGTTTGTGTTACTTTATTTGGCTAAACGCTCCCATGGAAAAGGGAGTGAAAGTTTGTGTTCTCTGAGTGGGCGTATGTCACTCAGAAACATTAAATTAATTGTTTCCAAATTTATATTTTATATTCTGTTGTTTGTTCGTTCTCATCGCGCATTGCTAGTCTGTTGCAACAAAGCTAACAAAACAATAGAGAAAGCATTTAGCTGATTTTAAAACTTTAGGCTTTTTAAACAAATTTACAGCTCTTCATCGAGTCCCAGAAAATAGACGTTATTCCAATTTAGATTTCATTGTTGCATAGGCCTATGCAGACAAGGAGGTCTTTAGCAATTCATAACACAAGTTTTATTCCTCATCTGCGCTGTCGCTATTATGCCCCTGATATGTGGTTATGTCTATTAAATACACAGACTCCGGATTTACGGCCCCAGTCAAACATTGAGTTTTCTGACCCATTCTATCAATGTGTCTGTATGGGATGCGTCTGTTTTTCCCTCAACATTTCTAAAAAGGCAGAAAGAATTTGACTTACCACACAGCTGAAGAAAGAGAAGCTCAAACCTCCGAGACTACAACAGCACGTCAATGAATATACTAAACAGACAAACTTTCTAACAGCAAATGAGCTTCAAAACAAATGAGAAATGATACAGTACTCACACAGTTGTTGTCTTCCCTGCTTTTTGATAGCTGCTCTCCAACTGACTGCAAACAATGTATCACTATTTGTACCACGCGCGCTCTGACCACGCCCCATCAAAACTTTGTTTACTGGCGTATTTAATATTTGTATATAAAAACGATCCACCCAATTCTGTGATGTTATGTATTTGTCTTGTAGGCTAAATGATTGTGACTTAACAGACAAAAGCTGTTCAGGTCTGGCTACAGTTCTTGGATCAGATACCAATCTGATAGAGCTGAACATGAGCAATAATAATCTGCAGGATTTAGGAGTGAAGCTACTCTGCTCTGGACTGAAGGATATACAGTGTAAATTGGAGATACTGAGGTAAGTTGTGTGACAACAAGATGTTTTAGGTATTCTTTACTTTTAAATATATGTATAAGAATGTATTGTTTGCATGTAACTAAATGCACAAATTATTTAGGGGTGTGACGATACATTGAGCTCACAAAATGAAACGATACACTCAAGAAACTCAATGTATATAAAGGCTAATGTTTTATGGGTTTTATTTTGCAAAAAGAACATTTCATTTTTATTGTGTATACAAATAAAAGTAGAAACTGAACAGATTATAATGATGTATAACACTCATATGTATGACAAAAATCAACTGAGTTATTTGAGTCTCTTTCGCACTGATAAGAAAAAATGTGAGGTGAAGGCGCCAGCGAATTTGCCGACCCTGAGAGTATTGTCCCTCATAACCGGTAGTAGGGATGTCACAAGTACCGGTACTTCGGTACCAAGTTGTTACTGAAATTATAAAAATGTGACGATACCAGCATTTCTGTAGTACCTGTAGTACCGACTCCAGAGTATATTCGGTACCCGCAGCTGCGTTCAGTCACATTTGTGTTTATCTAAGCTCAGGGCTCCAGACTGTAGCCAAATATATACAAGTGTATGTGAATATTAAACTGCAAGTACTATTTAAATATTACTCCTGCATGTTGTACATCTCTCTCTGTGTGAATGACGGGCCGTCGGGCGCAGATGCACCTGCGCACGGACACGCGTGACACTCGCTCGATGTCTTTGTAGTCTCTGCCGTGTCACTATATGAGGACACAAACGCATAAACCGTCTGTAATGTTGGCTCTTGTGGGTGTAGGAAGTGCCCTCTCTCTCCCGCTGCAGACCTCGCAAAACCGCGCCCCCTCCGCCACATACCCCCACCGCTCGACTCAAGACGGGGAGCCATCTGGCCTGCAACCCCCCCCCCCCCCTTGGATCACCTTGAACTTAAAAGGCTGTAAATCTAGATACCAACGGGTGATCCGGGCGTTGGTATCCTTCATGCGGTGGAGCCACTGCAAGGGGGCGTGGTCTGAACAGAGGGTGAACTCCCGCCCCAGGAGGTAGTAGCGAAGGATGAGAACGGCCCACCTGATGGCCAAACACTCCTTCTCTATGGTGCTGTACATAGTCTCTCTCTTAGAGAGCTTACGGCTAATGTACAGCACCGGCCGCTCTTCACCCTTCACCTCCTGGGACAAGACTGCGCCCAGCCCTCTGTCCGAGGCGTCAGTCTGTAGGAGAAAAGGGAGAGAAAAGCTAGGAGCCTGAAGGAGCGGCCCACCACACAGAGCAGCCTTTATCTGGGTGAAGGCCTGCTGGCACCGCTCCGTCCACTGAACCGTATCTGGAACCTCCTTTTTAGTCAGATCAGTCAGCGGGCTAGCGAGGTCCGAATAATTAGGCACAAACCTTCTGTAATATCCCGCTAGCCCCAGGAACTGTCTGACCTCCTTTTTGGTCTTAGGTCTTGGACAGGTCGCAACTGCTGCGGTCTTATCAATTTGGGGACGCACCTGACCATGACCCAAGTGGAAGCCCAGATACCTTACCTCCACCCACCCAACCGCACACTTCTTTGGGTTGGCCGTGAGCCCCGCCCTTCTCAGCGACTTCAGGACAACCCGCAAGTGCTGCATATGCCGCATACGCAGCATGCGGCCGGAGAATTCTGTCCATCAGACGCTGGAAGGGGGCGGGAGCCCCGAACAAGCCGAAAGGAAGGGTGACAAATTGGTGCAATCCAAACGGCGTGGTGAAGGCGTTTTTTTTCTTTGGACATTGGAGACAAGGGGATCTGCCAATAACCCTTAGTTAAGTCCAGTGTCGAATAAAAGCGAGCGGTCCCTAGCCGATCAAGTTGTTCGTCAACCCTTGGCATTGGATACGCATCAAACTTCGACACCGCGTTTACCTTTCGGTAGTCCACACAGAACCGGACCGAGCCGTCAGGTTTTGGAACCAAAACTATTGGGCTCGCCCAGTCACTGCTGGACTCTTCTATTACACCCATCTCTAACATGGCCTCTAATTCAGTCTGAACTACTTTTTTCTTGTGTTCAGGTAACCGGTAGGGCCGACTGCGAACCACCACGCCCGGCTCGGTCTCAACGTGGTGCTGAATGAGGTCGGTGCGACCAGGTAGGGGCGAAAACACGTCGGCAAACTCCGCCTGTAATGTCTTTATGTCAGTGAGCTGGGGCGGTGAAAGGTGATCCCCGCCCGGGGCCAGAGCGAGAGATTGGGATTTTTGAACCGCCTCTGGCCTAGATCCTCCTCTCCGCTCACCACCGTCGCCAGCATCACTGACTCCACCTCTGACCACTTTTTTAACAGGTTAAGGTGGTATATTTGACCGCGCGACCTCATAGTTGAGGTCCCCAATTCGCTGTGTGACCTCAAAGGGTCCTTGCCACTTTGCGAGCAATTTAGAGCTAGAGGTAGGGAGTAACAAAAGAACTTTATCTCCCGGTGCAAATTGATGTAATCTAGCCCCTCTGTTGTAGAGCTGTTTTTGTCTGTCCTGAGCCTGTAACAAATTCTCCATTGATAGCCGTCCCAAAGTGTGGAGTTTTGTTCTCAGGTCCAAGACATACTGAATTTCATTTTTACTCGCGGAAGGTCCGTCCTCCCAAGCCTCTCTAAGGACATCCAGCACCCCCCGAGGCTGGCATCCATAGAGAAGTTTGAAGGGGGAAAACCCCGTGGAGGCTTGCGGGACCTCGCGAACAGCAGACAACAGAGGTTCTAGCCACTTATCCCAATTTTTGGCGTCCTCGTGAACGAACTTCCGAATCATGGTTTTCAACGTGCGATTAAAACGTTCCACCAGACCGTCTGTTTGTGGGTGATAGACGCTGGTGCGAATCGATTTAATGCCCAACAACTCGTAAAGTTCGCGGACCGTCCGTGACATGAACGCCGTGCCTTGATCGGTGAGAATCTCTTTCGGGATTCCCACCCGGGAGATTAATGAAAACAGTGCACTCGCGACACTTTTCGCCAAAATAGTGCGGAGTGGAACTGCTTCCGGGTATCGCGTTGCATAGTCCACCAGGACTAATGCAAAGCGATGACCCCGTGCTGACCGCTCTAATGCCCCGATGAGGTCCATACCAATTCGTTCGAAGGGGACCTGCATCAGTGGAAGTGGGCACAATGGTGCTTTTGGGGTGGCCGGTGGATTCACCAACTGACATTCACGACACACGACGCACACCACTTGCATACATTCTCGTGAATGCCCGGCCAGAAGAACCGGGCAATGAGACGGTTTAACGTAGCTGTGTGACCTAAATGCCCGGCCATCGGGTTAGAATGCGCCGCCTGGAAAAGCATTTCCCGGCGGCTTTTAGGAATTAACAACTGGGCTGTATCCTGCTTTGACTGGGTGTCTTGGGTCACCCGATACAACCTATCTTTTATAATCGCAAAATACGGAGAGGTGGCCGTCGATGGAACGGACCTGATTAAATGCAGGGGAAAGTCATCGCGGTCCGTGAGCACCGGTGTCTCCAGCTCGCTCGTTTCCCCTGAAACCACCGCCAGAGGTCCCGGTTCCGCCTTGCCCAGCTGAGCAACAGCCATCTTTCTTTCCGAGCGTTTTCCCCAAGAAGCATCCGCGCACAAATGTCCCAATAATTTGTTAAACGATGGCCAATTGGTTCCCAGAATTAGCGGGTGCGGGTTAACTGCAACCTCCACACTACGTGTTTGTCCCCTAAATTGAATAGTGACGGGCACTAACGGATAGTTCACCACTTCCCCGTGCACACACCGCACTGTAACCACACGGCTGTTACCCAATGCCTTGGGCTGAATCAGGCTTTGGTGAATAGAGGTCTGGTTACAACCGGAATCCACCAAGGCCTGATAAGTACCCCCCTTGATACTCACAGGTATGAGGTACAATCCAGCTTGATCAGGGGCGGCTTGCGGAGCGTCGGGGACCCGGACCAGCGTCCCGACCTCCATGACCGGACAGCGGTCAATAAAATGGCCCGGATCCCCGCAGCGCCAACAAGCCGGCCAAGACCTTCCCGCTGCCCTAGTGGCCGGAAGTAGGTCGGCAGGTTGGCGTGGAGAGAGCGCGGGGGCGGAGGGAGAAGGGTAGGGATCCGGTGGCATAGCGCCTCCCCTCGGCGCCGGCCGGGGAGGTGCCGGTGGGTCACTGGCTCCGCCCATCCTCCATCGTGGGGCCGGCCTGGGTGTCAAGCAGCCACGGGACCTAGGAAAGGGGACAGGCTTGGAGACAGAGGGGCCGGGGGAAGAAGAAGGTAGAGAGAGAGAGAGAGCGAGAGAGAAGCAGATGGAAGGGGTTCGCCGACCCCGTGGCACGCCACCATCTGATCCTCCGCCTACTGGATGGCCTGGCTCAGCGACGTCGGGCGGTGGCACTGGACGAACTGCTCCAGTACCACACGATCGATGATGACCTCGACGTCGCTTCCGTCGGCCATCAGCCACTTGCGACAGGAGTCCCGGAGCTGGTGCGCAAAGTCGAAGGGTCGGCCGGAGTCATCCAGGGTCAGGGTGCGGAACCGCTGACGATGTTGTTCTGGGCTCCGGCCAACCCGCTGTAAAATCGCGCGCTTGAGATCGTCGTAAGCCAGGAGATTTAGGACTGGCAGTTGGTGGGCGGCTACCTGCGCCTCCCCAGACAACAGCGGCAGGAGCCGCATCGGCCAGTCCGCCTTGGGCCATCCCCGGGACTCGGCGGACCTCTCGAAGAGGTCGAGGAACGCCTCCGGATCATCCTCCGGGCCCATCTTCGAGAGGTGCAGGGCGGAGGCCGAGTCGGTGATATGAGGGGGGACGGCCCGAATCTCCTGGCCAATCCAGCTCCGGAACAGCTCGTGGTCTTCATGCTGGGCGTGAAGGAGAGCTTCGAAATGCTTCTGTTGCTCCTCCCTCACGGCCAGCAGGTTTTGGTGTTGCTCCTGGTGAAGACCGGCGAGCGAGGTGACCAGGTCCGCAAGTGGCGTCTTTGGTGGGGTCTGCATGGTGGCGGCGATCTTCTCCCTTCCCAGGTTTCGGCACCAGTGTAATGTTGGCTCTTGTGGGTGTAGGAAGGAAGAAGACGGGGTCGGCGTACTGGGACTCGTGAGTTATTTTTATTTCTAGTAGCTCAATAAACAAACAGAGTGTGCACATCGCACAACATAAACTTTCAGCAAAAACACTCTCCGTATCCCTCGTCGGTTTGGGCAGGTCCTCTCTGCGTGTGTGCTGTTCTCGCGAGTCCCAGTTGTGCGTGTCTCTCTCTCCCTCTCTCTCGTCCCGCAGCGGCTTTTATGCGGCCTCTCCACGCCAATTACAATGAGACACAGGTGTTTGTGATCTGCACTTGACCTACTTACTCACCGCTCGGTTCCGCCCTCTCTCTCCAGCTGCAGACCTCGCAAAACCACGCCCCCTCCGCCACACAGTCACTTCATGAGAATTTACTGTTTAATTTGAGAATTTTTTTATATCATGAACACTGACACTCAAAGGTCATCACGGCAACCCGTCCAAATAAAAGTTTGGTTTAAAAAAATTTAATTGTCAGAATATATTAGGCTACTGTTGTAGCCTACAATAGATTTAGCTACGCCTCTGTAATAATAATAATAATATCTCTCTACTAATAATAATAATTATGTCTAGATGGTTGATTCTTTTTCACTTGATCTTTTTTATAAACAGTTTACTTTTAAACAGCATACAGCCTTGGAAGACCACTAAATTCATTCCAATGAAGGCTAACGATCTGCGGTTGAAGGTCGCTGCGCATTCAGTGTTTTCAGATGGGTAGAAGGGATTATTTCTAATTCATCTTTATCTGACTCCATTTATCATAATCTCGAATTTAGTTTAGAATGTCAATTGGCTGTCAATTTATATTTAATAGTTAGTCACAAATGTAATCATTCTATTTAACCCTTTGTTGTAATTACTGTATATTGTTCCATAAAACACTAGAGATGGTTAATAATTCCAGATTATGTCAGAATAGATCAAAAATTGAACAATTTATTAACAGTCAGGTAAATGTATAATGCCAATTACATAATCAATTCAAAGATAATCCATACATAACATCAAATACTCTGCAGTAAAGAATAAGATATTGATACCTGACTTCAGAATATTACATAACTCAGAGCGTCTTAATAGACTCCCTGCGTTATGGGCTGCACTCAATACAGTATTCAGCCCTGATCTTTCTGCTACATCGCTTTAAGTACTCAGACCAGACAGAAACCTCTTTTAAATGGAAACACATGTTAACAATGGTAATTTACTTTTAATCACTATCCCATATGACCTGTATCAACAAGAGACCAAATGGCTCCAACAGCCACACCCACCGTCATGAGCAAAATATCTCTAAGCTCTAAAAACTCTTATTATCTTCTTGTATACTTCTGTGGTGATGAGATTTTTGTACCAGTCGCACTGAGACATTTCAAAAGATATCAAACACATAATACTGTATAGTGAAAATTGACATTAAATCCAATAGATTTTGGGTGAATTCTAAGTGATCTCTCAACATGAAGGGGAGTAGGATGGGGGAAGATGCAGGGGAAGGGAAAGACATGTAAATTAAGGTCATCCTCAATTGATTCACTCAGTGTGACGTCGTCTCAGATGAGAGTGAGAACTGTATGAGTGGATTCAGATGTTAATCTCTTTTATTTTCTCAGACAGTCCTTGTTCCTGAGTCAGACAATCTGGCCTTGCTTTTTACAGTCTTTCAAAATGTTTATGTATTATTTACTTATAATGATTATCATCATAAATAATAAATGAAATGCATAAAAAAATGTAATAGTTAAATAAAAAAATAGCTGTGGTACTGAAATTGGTACAGAGTACCATAAAATATTTATGGTATTGGTACCGACTACTGGAATTTTAGTACTGTGACATCCCTAACCGGTAGTATAACGACCCAATAAGAAAGCTTAATTATACTAGTTTGACATGACATAAAAGAAAATGGAAAAGTTGTGTAAACTTTCAAAATCCTCCCTTACCTCGCTCATTTTCCGTGAACGAAACAGAGAAAACCAACGCATGCAAAATCTGAGGTCAAATTAAATGATTTAGTCTTTTTCGCTGCAGATATAAATGGAGGATTAAGGTTTTATATGGATTTATATTATTCTGGTGATGTTCAGAATAACTGATTAATCAGCTGAATGTAACATGTTCCGCTCTGTTGTAGACTCTCTAACTGCAGTGTAACAGAAGAAGGTTATAAAGCTCTGGCTTCAGCTCTGAGATCAAACCCTTCACACCTGATAGAGCTGGATCTCACAGGAAATGATCCTGGACCATCAGGAGTGAAGGAACTCCATGATTTACTACAGGATCCAAACTCTCAACTGAAGACACTGAGGTGAGACGTGATAAAATAACTTACTAAATACATGATAGAAATATTATTTCAGTAAAACAATAAGCTGTACGATCTGTTGTTGCATCAACGTTGACAGTGATTTGAAGACAAAGATCATATAAATGGTTTTCCTCACAGCAACGGCTGGATGTGTTCATTACAGCAGGTTTAGTTGAGAACTGAACTGAATCTGCTTCATCTTCCCTTCTGCAGGTTTTTGAGTCCTGCTGCAGATGAAGCCTGTCAGTATGTGAATAGAGTTGTGGGAATAAACCCGTTACTCCAGAGAAAGCTGAATCTGAGTGGACATGAACTTGGAGACACAGGAGCGAATCAGCTCGCTGCTCTACTGCAGGATAAACACTGTCAACTCAACACACTGACGTGAGGATTGATCCTTTATAATCTTACTTTACTCTTAATACTAATGTTACTGGAGCTGATATAATATTTCCTGACATGAGCCTGAGTTCACATTATATTTGTGCAACATTATTCATTTTAGTATTTTGTGATCTGGGGCCAGTTGCATAAACTAAGCCATTATGTTTAGACAGTGTCTTCAGATCTAGTATGAGTCACTAGCAGTTAGGCAAGTGGCATTCAGTCTTACTTTTCGTATAAAATTAGGCCAGTCTATGTTTTTATGTAACTGATTTTAAAAAGTTATGAACAGTCTTAAAGAAAAAAATGTATGTCTAACTTGTAAGACTAGTCTTAACGGTTTATGCAACCGGCCCCTGGTGAAATGATCAGGGTGTCCGCGGGGTTGTAAAAGGTAGTAAATGAAATTAGCCAAAATTAAGGGCATTAAAAAGTAGTAAAAAGTAGTAAACGTCATCTGACGAGGTATTACATTTTCGAACCCAATTTTTTTTTTAGATACATTTTCAATTTGTGTTAAGTACAGGCCCTTTTTTTAAATAAAATTTGCGTGGATTTATTTATATGTTGAGAGTAGGACCTGCGCGATATCATGTGAGGTGGTGTTCATTCGCGCGCGAGCGCTGAAACAAACTGGGTACCCGGCTGGCTTGCTGCCAAGCATGTACGAGAGCTCGCTTCCATTCAGCAGGTAAAGCATGGGGAAATACAAGTTTTCGGACCTCTGGCTGGAGGACTCACGATTTAAAGACTGGCTTAGGCCAGTAGTTTGCAACAGCCGCGAGGCTTATTGCCACGTCTGCAAGAAGACAATTAATATAACCTGGGTGGGGGTGAATGGCGTCAAATCGCATATGTAATCATATAGCAGCCACCAAGCTAGGATGCACGGACGTAGCGAGCAGCTTCCCAAATCAATGTTCTGCGCTACGGATGCATCAACGACCTCAACCTCCACTGCTTTGCCCTCAATCCCGACTGCTCTCCCGATTCAAACCACTGCCAGTAGCCTAACGTTAGTCCTAGCAGCATCATCAACAGGTGCGTGACAGACAGCAGACGCTATGCCCTATCACAACCACTACATTGCAAGCTGAGGTGCTGTGGTGTTTAGACCTTGCAACTAAACACCACTCTTTCAATTTGAACGATGGCATTGAAGAGCTGTTTCGAAATATGCAAGTTGCTTAAAGCTGGGCGATTTCTGTGCGATTTCAGCAAGGTTATCTATTCACACTGTATGATCACATGCAATGTAAAGCCAAAGCTCACGGTTTATGTGCTCACACCATGGCTCGGATCGTCGAGCGCGACTTGTTTGCTCACTGTACGAGTGAAATATGCACGAAAAACCTATAACAGAGAGATAGCCTATCAAATGCAACTCCTCCTTGAACTGCCACCTTAACGTGGTGGAGGGGTTTGAGTACCCGAATGAACCTAGGAGCTATGTTGTCCGGGGCTATATGCCCCTGGTAGGGTCTCCCAAGGCAAACAGGTCCTAGGGGACGGGTCAGACTAAGAGCAGTTCAAAAACCCCTTATGACGACAAGGAAAACGAGGACCGTGACGTCGCCCGGTACGCGCAGCCGGGGCCCCACCCTGGAGCCAGGCCTGGGGTTGGGGCTCATATGCGAGCGCCTGGTGGCCGGGCCTTCCCCCACGGGGTCCGGCCGGGCTCAGCCCAAAGGAGCGACGTGGGGACACCTTCCCGTGGGCCCACCACTCACGGGAGGGACCGTAAGGGGCCGGTGCTGAGAAGATCGGGCAGAAGTCGAAGGCAGGAGCCTAGACAACCCGATCCCTGGACACGGAAACTGGCTCTTGGGACATGGAATGTCACCTCACTGGCGGGGAAGGAGCCTGAGATTGTGCGTGAGGTTGAGAAGTTCCGACTAGAGATCGGAATCACCTCTACGCACGGCTTGGGCTCTGGAACCACACTCCTCGAGAGAGGATGGACTCTTCACCACTCTGGAGTTGCCCATGGTGAGAGGCGGCGGGCTGGTGTGGGTTTGCTTATAGCCCCCCAGCTCTGCCGCCATGTGTTGGAGTTCACCCCGGTGAACGAGAGGGTCGTTTCCCTGCGGCTTCGGCTCAGGGATAGGTCTCTCACTGTTGTTTGTGCCTACGGGCCGAACGGCAGTGCAGAGTACCCGGCCTTTTTGGTGTCCCTGGGAGGGGTATTGGAAAGTGCTCCGACTGGGGACTCCGTCGTTCTACTGGGGGACTTCAACGCCCACGTGGGCAATGACAGTGACACCTGGAGGGGCGTGATTGGGAGGAACGGCCCCCCTGATCTGAACCCGAGTGGTGTTCAGTTATTGGACTTCTGTGCTAGTCACGGTTTGTCCATAACGAACACCATGTTCAGGCATAAGAGTGTCCATCAGTGCACATGGCACCAGGACACTCTAGGTCGTAGGTCAATGATCGACTTTGTGGTCGTTTCATTTGACCTGTGGCCGTATGTCTTGGACACTCGGGTGAAGAGAGGGGCGGAGCTGTCAACTGATCACCACCTGGTGGTGAGTTGGATCCGATGGCGGGGGAGGAAGCTGGACAGACCCGGTAGACCCAAGCGTACTGTAAGGGTCTGCTGGGAACGTTTGGCCGAGCCCCCTGTCAGAGAGATCTTCGACTCCCACCTCCGGCAGAACTTCGACCGGATCCCGAGGGAGGCTGGAGATATTGAGTCCGAATGGACCATGTTCTCCACCTCCATTGTCAAAGCGGCCGCTCGGAGCTGTGGCCATAAGGTCTCCGGTGCATGTCGAGGCGGCAATCCCCGAACTCGGTGGTGGACACCGGAAGTAAGGGATGCCGTCAAGCTGAAGAAGGAGTCCTATCGGGCCTGGTTGGCTTGTGGGACTCCTGAGGCAGCTGACATGTACCGGCAGGCTAAACGGACTGCAGCCCGGGTGGTTGTGGAGGCAAAAACTCGGGCCTGGGAGGAGTTCGGTGAGGCCATGGAAAAGGACTATCGGCTGGCCTCGAAGAGATTCTGGCAAACCGTCCGGCGCCTCAGGAGGGGGAAGCAGTGCCCTACCAACGCTGTTTACAGTGGCGATGGGCGGCTGTTGACCTCAACTGGGGATATCATCGGACAGTGGAAGGAATACTTTGAGGATTTCCTCAATCCCTTCTAACCAGGACCTTCAGCATGCACTGGGACGGTTTGCAGCCGAGTGTGAAGCGGCTGGGATGAGGATCAGCACCTCCAAATCCGAGGCCATGGTCCTCAGTTGGAAAAGGGTGGTTTGCCCTCTTCAGGTTGTTGGAGAGTTCCTGCCTCAAGTGGAGGAGTTCAAGTATCTAGGGGTCTTGTTCACGAGTGAGGGGAGGATGGAACGGGAGATTGACAAACGGATCGGTGCAGCTTCTGCAGTAATGTGGTCGATGTACCGGTCTGTTGTGGTGAAGAAAGAGCTAAGCCGTAAGGCGAAGCTCTCGATTTACCGGTCAATCTACGTTCCTACTCTCACCTATGGTCATGAGCTTTGGGTCATGACCGAAAGGACAAGATCCCGGATACAGGCGGCCGAAATGAGTTTTCTCCGCAGGGTGGCTGGGCGCTCCCTTAGAGATAGGGTGAGGAGCTCAGTCACTCGGGAGGAACTCGGAGTAGAGCCGCTGCTCCTCCACATCGAGAGGGGTCAGCTGAGGTGGCTCGGGCATCTGTTCCGGATGCCTCCTGAGCGCCTTCCCGGGAAGGTGTTTCGGGCATGTCCAACCGGGAGGAGGCCCCGGGGAAGACCTAGGACACGCTGGAGGGACTATGTCTTCCGGCTGGCCTGGGAACGCCTCGGTGTCCCCCCGGAAGAGCTGGAGGAAGTGTCTAGGGAGAGGGAAGTCTGGGCATCTCTGCTTAGACTGCTGTCCCCGCGACCCGGCCCTGGATAAAGCGGAAGAAGATGGATGGATGGATGGAATGCATCAGCTATCGATATCAAGAGGATTTAGCATTTACAATTTATGTATATAAATGATTATTATCATTATTAGGGTAGGCCTACTTTTATTATTAAATTGATATTACATTTAATTTGCCCCCGTGATAATTTCATAATGCATCAATGCATAACCGACACGCTGCATAATAAAAGAATAGATAGATTAGCTTACTCCTCATTATTTAAATACATTTTGGCCAATTAAACAAGGAATTACAGACCTATAATTAAAATGATTAACAGTCTATAATATGTCAGAACACTACAATAATATCAGTATTATCTGAAGGTAAGAGCAGCTTTATTTCAAAAACAACTTGTTTAACATGAAATGGGCCTTTATAGGTTATAGGCTATACAGTTATAGGCTATACGTTATCAGCATATGTTAAAGCAGATTTATATAAATAAAGAGATATCTCTTGTCTCTGTGAGGATATGCGCCGAAAGCTTGTCAGATTTTACGTTCACTTTCTAGCAGTACGTTTTGGGAGTTCATTTTAGTCCATCCTGAAGTCCGTTTTGCAGAGATGGACTAAAAATGTACTCCCAAAACGTACTGCCAGATTCTGGAAGATGAATTCTTCAAACAGTGGTACTAGAGGATGTGGTGCTGGTCCTTCAAGAGTCACTCTCAACATATAAAACCTATAAAGCCTATAAAAAAGCAGGCTTCATGTATTTTACAACACTTCAGCTTGTGATTCTTATCTAGTGGGGGTCATTTTTTAGGATTCTTTACCTAATTGAAGTCTCTGAGATCCTGACACCTTGCACTTCTGGAGACTCCAGGTAGGTTGCAGCTTTGGAAAATGGTGGCGCTGGAGACTAAAGGGTTCCTGATGGTTTCACCCTTAATTCTTCACCTTAATTCTTAATTCTTTTGCAGTTAACAGGTGTCTTTTCTTCACCATCTGTTTTTGTCAGATCCTGCTGACCCAACGAGCATTTCACTGTCCAATGGTCATGCCTTAACTGCAATGTCTAGTATTGCATTAGTATTGCATCCTTCTCATGGGCCTTTAATACTTTTTGACTTTTCAGTCTGAGTTAAATCTCTTTTTTGGCTCAATTTATCTGTAAAAGAAAACATGCCTAATAATTCTGCACACCTGAATATAAGGTGATTTTCATTTCCAGCCTTCATGAACAATTATATATCACTTATACATTATTAAATACTAAATCAATAGTAGTTATTAGGATTACTGTGGTTTGGAATTGGTCAAATGTGCCTGGAAAAAAAATATGATCAGAAAATCAACGTGCCTAATAATTCTGCACTCCCTGTATAATGACCTCGTTACATTGTGATGCAATATGTTATTCCATTTGGAAAGATATTTCATTTACGCTACTATAGTTGCAGCTTGAAGTCGCGCTGGTATTAAAAAATATTTTGAAGGTATTAAAAAAGGTAGTAAAAGGTATTAAATTCAACTTAAGAAGTGCTGTATATACCCTGATGATGATGATCTCACTTCCTCTGTTTGTTTATGAAGATGATGTGACTTTACAGAATAAAGACTTATTTACTTTTCTTCTGTCTTATATTCGTCTCTCTCTCTCGCTCTCTCTCTCTCTCTCTCTCTCTGTTAATGTAGGTTAAGAGGCTGTTATATGACAGATGAAGGTTATTCTGCTGTGACTTCAGCTCTGAAATCAAACCCACCACACCTGAGAGAGCTGGACCTGAGCTGGAACAAACTAGGAGACTCTGGAGTGAGAAACCTCAGTGATCTACTGATGAACCCACAATTACAGCTGGAGAAACTACAGTTAGTATCATTATACTGTACAGTTACAGTGTGATTACAGTTCACTGTTTAGCTCAAGTTACATCATTTATACTGTAGCATTGCATCTTCTGGCCTTTGCCATTTATGGGGGTAGATTTGTTGCGTTATTCCAAACAAATAGATTGTTATCCACAAATAAATGTATAGAGATTCACAAAAATTAAATAAATTCACAAATAAATACAATGACGTTTGTGAATAAAAAAAAAATCCACACATGTTTTTATGTCACAAACACAACTCTGCCTTGCATTAATTTGTGAATCGCTTCCTGTGCATTTGTGAATCACTTTCTCTGCATTGGTGGATCTCTTCTTGCACATTTGTAAATCGCAGCACAGCGCGTGGATTTTGAAACATTTCTAGAGTCTACACTCACACAAATCCACAAATAGGTAGACCCCACCCACCGTCTACTTAAGCCAATCAGATAACGGCCATATTGTGCTGACCAATTGTAGCACATTCTCGCTCCAACCAATCACGTTCTGGCCAGAGCCGTTAGTTACCACTCCCATAGACTTAAAGCGTGTCATGGAGTGACCAATAATAGTTCCAGCATTGAACCCTGAACCCCATTAATTTCAGTGTAGGTGTTAGAGCCATAACCACGTTAATAATTTTGTAATAATTTTTCCTTATATTAAGAATAATTATGTTCTTGAAAAAGGTGTGTTTATGTTAGTTTTGTATCACGTGACTGTGACTAGTTATATACGTATTACGTAAGCGCAAGAGAAAAGAGAGTATAGAAGAAGTAGACGGAAACAAGGAAAGCTTCGAGCTAGACAGTCTTTTGACCGTGAAATGTTCCTTGTTTTGTAACTGAAATAAGTGGAAACAATTTGTGTTTTGAGTTTTGTAGTGTAACAAGAAAAAGTAAACATTTCAACAAAAGTTTGGATTCACGCGTCAAATCCTTTGTGTCGAAGCTTATGGAAATGGTGAATAACATGGCTTGGATCGCCATTACAGTAGGCTATCTCAAGCACACTCCTGGCAAATTGACGAAATTACTGCATATTTTGAGATTTTATGGCATTAGTTGACCTCTCAGGAATATTGATAGAAGATGTATTTTATGAAGCACGTTAGAGTTAATGTTTAGTATTATATAATATATCGTTAGACTCTAACTTCAGTTAGATAACTTGAGCAGCACTGCAACAGCTACTATATCCAGATGCTATCTGTCATTCCAACAGTTTTTAGATTTTCTGAGATCTTTCTGTCAAAAGCGTTTCTATGAGAGCTCTGTGAACCACGTGACTGCGCGCCGGGAGAGGAGAGCAGGTCGCACCTCTGTTTTTCAACGCCTCTGGCTTTACACATTAGCGCCAAAACGCTATTTATTGTTTGAATTTCATATTAAAACTTAAAAAAATGTAAATGCTTAGACTTTGTTTCATATCAAAAGCAGGTTTGGCAATTTGAGAGCGAGAGACGCGCGTGAGTGACAGAGAGACGGAGGGAGAGCAGGGAAAGGAAATGCAGCTGAACGTTTTAAATAGCGTTAAAAAATTTGTCTATGTGTGGGAATCACTGTGATTGGTTATTATTTTCAACAGAAATGCCTGTGATTGACTACAATGCTCAACGCTGTAAAATCATGTTGTACTGTCGTGACCCAAATAAAATGACCAGCTCACTCAAAAAAAGATTAACTTAATAACAACTTCAACTCTACAAGAAGAGTTGAATCATTATTACAAGGGGAGTTCGAATATTGGTTTCCTTTAATAATATGCAAAGTATGTAAGACACCACCAAAAAAAGAAAAATCCAACCACAACGATGACCTCCAAAATACCAGTTTGAAAATATAAATCAGGTTAGACACTTTCCAAGATAATATCTGTGGACTCTCTTTTCATCCGTAAATAAATTAGTCCACATAGGAAAAATTCATGAGTAGGCTGTTTGCTCACAACACAAGAGCTCTAAGTCCAGGTAAACAAAAAAGTAAAAAGATGATACTCAACAGTCCTTTTCTCACTTGATGGTAGGTGGGAAGTTTAAAGTCCTGATGAAAAAACAATGTCCACTGAAATAAAAAGAATAAATCCACTGGATCAGAGCCGTACAAAAAAGAAAAAAGGTGTCCTTCAGCGGTAAAAGGTCTCCAGAGTAGACTCCAAAATGTGCATCATAGTCCAGAGCGGGCACACATGAAAGAGCTCCCAAAGTCAATTTATCATTAATCTCTTTTTACTCAGAGTTAAGTCTCATTTACCTTTACTCTGACCATTACTCAGAGCTGTTAGCAAACCCATGCAAGCTCACCAAACACCCTCTACCTCAAAATGGCCGCCCTCCTCCTTTAAAGGTCAACCCATCACAATAAGAGTCCTCAGAGGCCAACAAAAGTCCCCCTAATTCTCCCTCAGACAAAAAAACACATGTAAACGTTCCAAATTAACATACATGCAAAAAACCCCAACATTGATCATTTAGGTATGCCACCTGTACATATACCAGGACCTATTCCCACATATAATGAACATAGTGCAGGGTTTTACTGTAAGAGTGTTACAACTTAACAATGAATAAATTGCTACTGTAAAGCCTAATCGAAGTCAATGCACATATTGTATTGTGTATTCTGGCATCTTTTGCCAGAAATCGCTGCAAATACAGTGAAAATGCTGTCTCTCCGGCTTAATCCTATTAAAACAAATTGACAGCGCGGAGTTGTTTGGAACTATTGAGACGGTCAAGTCGGCGGGGGAACAACACCGTACTGGGACGGCAGAGGAACTCTGCCAAGGGAAAGACACTGGCTCGCCATAGGGAGCCGTACCGTGGAAGAATACACATATGGGACCGCCGTGGGGGTCACATCATATGGAACCCAGCCTAACACAAGTTCCACCAATGCATACGAGTGGACATCGCCTGACCAAGGGAACGGGCGGTGACTTTCCCGGAGGAGCTCTGGGTCAGGCCTACCCTCGTGCATGTCCATGAGTGCTTGGGCCTGGTGTATGGGGAGGGGGACTCCGCCTTCCCAAAGGTAGGTGAGTCTCGACCTAAGCGCCGAGATAGTAATTTTCCCGCAGTGGGAACATGAACTATCCGCAAACGCTGCTTCAGCGTGCTGTAAGCCCAGACACGTGATGCAGCGATTGTGACCGTCAACAGGCGATAGGGAACGACCGCATCCAGAAACGCACGAGTGGAATGACATCTTGAAAAAGATGCAGTGTCACACCCGTGTACTCTTTTTTTTGAGGCCATCTTGAAAAAGACGCAGGGATGACCGCGGCAGACACAGGGAAAAGGTGCAGCCTGTGTCTGCACTCACTGTAACACCCTCACCGAACCAACTCAGAAATATGCAGTGGTGCTGTGAGAACAGCAGTTTTTGCTGCAAGCAGCGGTTAGCAAGCGGTCTCACAGTTTCGTGCCGTCTCGTCAACACGAGCGTCCCCACGTCTTCTTTTCTCTCTCTGCTGAAGCGAAATTCTCTTGTAGAATTTCTCCGAATTAACGGCAGTTCGGCTCCGAAGTGAATGACAACTGCGTGTTGCTCTCACTTCCGCTTTATACCCGCAGTGCGGGGCGGAGCGTGAGATGCAAATCTCGCACGCCAATGGCCATTGGCCTGTTCTCTATATCTCGAAGCTGATAGGGGCTCTCTGAAGTGATCCCAATTCATCGGTACGTCCGACGTACGTCGAACGTGACTGACTGAAAGGGAACTGCAGGCGGTGAGTGTGTGTGTGTGTGTGTGTGTGTGTGTGTGTGTGTGTGTGTTTGTTCCCGGTCATGAGTGGAAACTGCAGGCGGTGAGTGTGAGTGTGTGAGTGTGAGTGTGTGTGTGTTTGTTCCCGGTCATGAGTGGAAACTGCAGGCGGTGAGTGTGTGTGAGTGTGTGTGTGTGTGTTTGTTCCCGGTCATGAGTGGAAACCGCAGGCAGTGAATGAAACTGCATCAAATGTGTGTTTTGTTGGCAATCGGCGCATTAAGTGCAAATAATGTGAACATCACCAACATATAGTGTGTGTGTGTGCATGCTCGTGACTCTTCTGCACGCCTCCACAAGCTCGGCTGTTTTCTGAAAGAATCGTATTTGTCTTTTATGTAAGGCCGCTAAAATCTCGCTCCAATGAACGGTAACGAGCTGCGGTTGAAGGTCGCTGCGCGTTCATGTTTCCGCTGGGCAAAATGGATTTGATTATAATATTCTTTATCTGACTCCATTTATCATATTGTCGAATTTAGGTTAGAATGCCAATTGGTTGTTTGGTCATTTATATTTAATAGTTAGTCACACATTTAATCATTCCGTTTTAACCTTTTGTTGCAATTATATCGTCCCGTACTGGATATAGTTAATAATTACAGAGTAATTCAGAAAGGATCAAAATGTAACAATTTTATTAACAGTCAGGTAAATGTATAATGCCAATTATGTAATCAATTAAAAGATAATCCATACATAACATCAAATATTCCAAAATAGCCTAAAGACTGAAAGATTTCCTGACTTTCTGAATATTACGTAACACAGAGCATTCGCTGTGTTACAGGCCAATCTTATTAAAGTATTGCACCCCGAACTCATTGCTGTATCGCTTTAAGTAACTCAGACCAGACTGAAACCTCTTTCAAATGGAAATACATGATAACAAAGGGAATTTAAATTGGATCAAGTTCCCATTTGCCTGAATTGAAGAAGAGACCAAATGGCTCCAAAAGCCACACCCATCATAATATGCAAAATATCTCTAATATCTCTAACTCTTATTAACTTCTTGTATACTTCTGTGGGGACGCGATTTTTGTACCAGTCACACTGAGACATTTCACAGATTTTGGGTGATCTCTCAGCATGAAGTTGAGTGGGATGTGGGGAAAAAGGAGAAGGGAAATTCATATAAATTAAGGCTATTTTCAGTTGATTCGCTCAGCGTGACGTCGTCTGTGAAAAAGTGTCCTCTCAGTGAGTAATTGTTTTCCACCAGACAACTTGGCGTTATGCAAGTTTTCTCAGCCTTTCATTTATAACGGGCAGAAACTGTGTTATGCATCCTTTAATGACACTTTAAAATGTGTATAAATATTATTAGGAGTTATATCAGAAGCCATTTACACATTCTGTAAGAGTGTATTGGGCTGATGCATCATCATATCCTGCACATGCTAATCTTCTTTAAATATGTTATAATTTAACAGTAAATCCACATTGTTCTGAAGGGGGCATCTTCCCCATCTTACCCTACATGTTGTTCTGCAGAAATATCATGAGATTTGCATCTGCTGCTACAATAAACAACAGAGATTAGAACAATTTGCGGCAAACAGAACTAGTGTGACACGATTACAAGCGAATATGGAAATTATAGACTAAATGACAGACTATATGCTGTAGCTCTTCAATAAGATGATCATCACAGATCTGAGTCATTTTCTCTCTCTGTCTTCAGTCTGAGTGGATGTAGTATTACAGAGAAACAGTGTCTCATCCTGACTTCAGCTCTGAAATCAAACCCATCACACCTGAGAGAGCTGGACCTGAGCTGGAATAAACTAGAAAACACAGGAGTGAAGCCCTTATGTGACGTACTGAAGGATTCACACTGTAAACTGGAGAGATTGAGGTCCGTCACATTCACAGACAAGAAAGAAAAAAGTGTTTTGATATTTAAATGAAACAGAATAAAGAGTTTGTTTTTCTCTTTTCTACTAATGTAGGTTAAGATGCTGTGATATGACAGATGAAGGTTGTTCTTCTGTGACTTCAGCTCTGAAATCAAACCCATCACACCTGAGAGAGCTGGACCTGAGCTGGAATAAACTAGGAGACTCAGGAGTGAGAAACCTCAGTGATCTACTGATGAACCCACAATTACAGCTGGAGAAACTACAGTTAGTATCATTATACTGTACAGTTACAGTGTGATTACAGTTCACTGTTTAGCTCAAGTTACATCATTTATACTGTAGCATTGCATCTTCTGCCCTTTGCCATTGGTCACAATTAAATTTGTAAATAATTGCATTTCAAGTATTTGAAACAATGAACTGATTGTGTAAGTCTGGGTAAGACGCCTTCCGGGGTAAGATGAACCACCACCACCGAAAAAATTTTCTCCTGACCATAGACAAGACAAAATATCATCTCAGCACTTTTGATGAATGGATACACTATTTAAAATTTTTTCATTTAATCTGAATATCAACATTTGTGAGGTTTAGTCAGCCGAAATGGTTTTGAGGGTAATTTATCTAATTTTGTGTCTGGAAAATATTTATCAGTGACATTGTATTATGTTAAATTCCAAAGTTTTTGTGTCTATTTGTTAATGAGGGATTTGTGGACTCGTTCATGTTTTTATATTTATGGAGTAAAAGTTATAGTTTTTATTTTAAAGTAAAAATATAAAATTAGAAGTGTTGCTATGACATATCTTCAATTAAAATATAAACAATTAAATATGTAAATATGCCTGTACATAATTCACAGAATAATTTTATCTTTCAGTGCCAAATACACTCCTTCAGGATTCAAAAAAGCTTCAGAAAGTTTGAGTATGGCCCTGTATGACGTCATAAAGGGAGGGATTCCTTCTGTGTGCAGTTCTTCTGGATATATGCGTGCACACACACACTCACACACACACACACACACACACACATCACCCAGAGCGAGAGCAAGAGCACGTCCATCACTGAGCTTCGTTCGGGTTACGGGAGCCGTCGGCGGCGCTGGCGTTGTGTTTTTAGACACGAGATCAATAATGTCACTAAAGAAGTGTGTGTGTGTGTGTGTGTGTGTATGTGTGTGTGTGTGTGAGGGAACGATCAGTTTGTTCAGCTTCACAAATAACCCAGAGTTAAGGGAACAGTGGATGCAGTTTGTGTTTCCGGAGTTCTGCAAGTGTGTGTGTTTGTTCCCGGTCATGAGTGGAAACTGCAGGCGGTGAGTGTGAGTGTTTGTGTGTGAGTGTGTGTGTGTGTTCCCGGTCATGAGTGGAAACTGCAGGCGGTGAGTGTTTGTGTGTGAGTGTGAGTGTGTGTGTGTTTGTTCCCGGTCATGAGTGGAAACCGCAGGCGATGAGTGAAACTGCATCAAATGTGTGTGTTGTTGGCAAATGGCGCGTTAAGTGCATATAATGTGAACAACACCAACAAAATAGTGTGTGCTGGCGTGCGTGTGTGTGGGTGTGTGCGTGCGTGCGTGCGTGCGTGTGTGTGTGTGTGTGTGTGTGTGTGTGTGTGCGCATGCTCGTGACTCTTCTGCACGCCTCCACAAGCTCGGCTGTTTTCTGAAAGAATCGTATTTGTCTTTTATAACGGGTGTTATGCACCCTTTAATGACACTTTAAAATGTGTATAAATATTATTAGGAGTTATATCAGAAGTCATTTACACATTTTGTAAGAGTTTATTGGGCTGATGCATCATCATATCCTGCTCATGCTAAACTTCTCTTTAAATATGTTACAGTTTAACAGTAAATCCACATTGTTCTGAAGGGGGCATCTTCCCCATCTTACCCTACATGTTGTTCCGCAGAAATATCATGAGATTTGCATCTGCTGCTACAATAAACAACAGAGATTAAAACAAAATAATTAAAAAAATGAAAACAACAGTTTCCAGCAAACAGAACTAGTGTGACACGATTACAAGCTGAATATGGAAACTATAGACTAAATGTCATCACAGATCTGAGTCATTTTCTCTTTCTGTCTTCAGTCTGAAGAGATGCATTATTACCGAGAAACAGTGTCTCATCCTGACTTCAGCTCTGAAATCAAACCCATCACACCTGAGAGAGCTGGACCTGAGCGGGAATGAACTAGAAAACACAGGAGTGAAGCCCTTATGTGACGCACTGAAGGATTCACACTGTAAACTGGAGAGATTGAGGTCAGTCACATTCACAGACAAGAAAGAATTTTTTTTTTAAAATCACTTTAACAGTTTAAACCAAGACACTTTATACTCAATATCTCGTGAAGAGCCGGTGTTCACATTATATATGTGTAAAATTCTTCATCTTAATGATTTGTTTGTGAGATAATCTCTCTTCCTCTGTTTGTGTCTTTCTAGTCTACTTGACTGTGGCATTACAGATGTTTCTTCTTTAACTCAGTCTTTGACTAACTCAAAAGCATTGCAGTTTTTAAAAGAGCTTGATCTGGGAGACAATAAGATCGGAGACTCATAGCAGCGGCTCAGAGACGAGCTACGAGACTCAAACTGTGTCCTGAGGTGAGGAAACATCACTGATATTAAAGAGAGCTTCATTTACCTCTGATATGTGAACAAACCTTTCAAATATTCATGAGAGGAAATTATCATTAAGCTTTATTGCAACAAAGGGTTTGTGTGAGAACAAAATGTAAAGTTGATTAAAATGTTTAACATAAAGGAGGAAAGAGAACAAAAGCACACAGTCACAGCTTTATACAGCAACACCTGCTTTATTAACTGTGTCAGTAATAGAGAATCATTTCAGTTTGAAAATAGACTTGGTCAGATTGTAGGAAAACGCTGCTAAAATCAGTTCAGCTTCAGCTCACAGCCGTCCAGCCTTACATGACATTACATTACATTACATTTATGCACTTGGCAGACGCCTTTATCCAAAGTGACTTACAGTGCCCTTATTACAGGGACAATGGAGCCCCTGGAGCAACATGGAGTAAAGTGCCTTGCTCAAGGACACACTGGTGGTGACTGCTGGGAACGAACCAGCAACCTTCTGCGTGTCAGTTTGACCCACCATGGTTTAACCCACTGGACCACCATCTCACATAGAACATGAGAAATGTCTCTGTCTCGAGTGTGTTTTTACTGTGACAAGCAACACATCTAGGGTTGCCACCTTCTGTGTGGCAAAATAAGGGACACCCATTCACGACAGAGATCAAGTATGTGAACTTGCAACAGAACACATTTTATATTCATTCATTCATTCATTCATCATCTTCCGCTTATCCGGGGCCGGGTCGCGGGGGCAACAGTCTAAGCAGAGACGCCCAGACTTCCCTCTCCCTAGCCACTTCCTCCAGCTCTTCCGGGGGAACCCTGAGGCGTTCCCAGGCCAGCCGGGAGACATAGTCCCTCCAGCGTGTCCTAGGTCTTCCCCGGGGCCTCCTCCCGGTGGGACGTGCCTGGAACACCTCCCTGGGAAGGCGTCCAGGAGGCATCCGGAACAGATGCCCGAGCCACCTCAGCTGGCTCCTCTCGATGTGGAGGAGCAACGGCTCTACTCTGAGCTCCTCCTGAGTGACAGAGCTTCTCACCCTATCTCTAAGGGAGCGCCCAGCCACCCTACGGAGAAAGCTCATTTCGGCCGCCTGTATCCGGGATCTTGTCCTTTCGGTCATGACCCACAGCTCATGACCATAGGTGAGAGTAGGAACGTAGATCGACCGGTAAATCGAGAGCTTTGCATTACAGCTCAGCTCCTTCTTTACCACGACAGATCGGTACATCGACCGCATTACTGCAGAAGCTGCACCGATCCGTCTGTCAATCTCCCGTTCCATCCTTCCCTCACTCGTGGACAAGACCCCAAGATACCTGAACTCCTCCACCTGAGGCAAGACACTCTCCACCAACCTGAAGTGGGCAATCCACCCTTTTCCGACTGAGAACCATGGCCTCGGACTTGGAGGTGCTGATTCTCATCCCAGCCGCTTCACACTCGGCTGCAAACCGTCCCAGTGCATGCTGAAGGTCCTGGTCTGAGGAGGTCAACACGACAACATCATCCGCAAAAAGCAGTGACGAAATCGCATGGTCCCCAAACCAGACGCTCTCCGGCCCTTGGCTGCACTTAGAAATTCTGTCCATAAAAATTATGAACAGAACCGGTGCCAAAGGGCAGCCCTGCCGGAGTCCAACATGCACCAGGAACAGGTCTGACTTACTGCCGGCAATGCGAACCAATCTCTTGCTCTGGTCGTACAGGGACCGAACAGCCCGAAGCAGGGGACCCCGGATTTTATATTATACATTTTTTTTATACATTTTCTATTATTTTACATTTGATTATTTTATTTATTTCTAAAGAACTCTTTAGTAGCCTATTTGGTGCAATTTAAAGGGATAGTTTACCCAAAAATGAAAATTCTGTCATCATTTACTCTCCCTCATGATGTTCCAAAACTGTATGAGTTTCTTTGTTCTGCTGAAGAAGATATTTTGAAGAAAGTTTGTACCCAGGCTGCTTTGAGGCACCACTGACATCCATAGTTGGAATGAATTGTCCTATATGCTCAACATAACAAAGCAATTTATACAGGTTTGGAACAACTTGAGGGTGAGTAAATATAATGGCAGAATTGTGATTTTTGGGTGAACTGTCTCTTTAAGCAGTCATTCTGAACCAGTAATCACTTTTTTGACAATTCTGAAATTCAAAAATGTTTATTTTTTTATGAATTTATTTAAATTATGACTATATTATTATGTAATTATTTGTCTCATTTTTATCTAAATATTTTCTTTTAAATGTAATAAACTTTATATGACAGGATTATTTATTACCGTAAAACTTCAAATAATGGCCCGGGCTTCTATTTACCCAAATCACCGAACTGCACCGGCTTGTATTTGAAACAGGCGTCTATAAGAGACAGGCCTTTAATTTAGTGTTGAGATGTTCAAGCATGATGGTAGGAGGTTACCACATTATATTACGTTTTATTTATAATTAATTCGAATGTGTTTAACAAATCATTTAATGTAAGAAATGTCTTAGATTATTGGCAGCACAAAAAACGAAACGATGTGACAGCAATGGGCAGAACAATATAAGTTACCGCTAAAATCCATCGAGCATATGAACTTGTTGCCCGAAACACATCAACAAGAAAGAATGAAGGCTACCCTGTAAAACAACTGCAATCATGTGATAGAAAATTACTCTATTCATCACTATCATCATCCCCGCGATCCTAAATTACAAGTTCATTGGCGAATTCCTCCTCCTCATCGCTCTCCTCCACTTCTCCCTCTCCAGCCTCCGCTAACTCTGCCTGCCTTGCTTCAGAATCAGAATCAGAATCAGAAAGAGCTTTATTGCCAAGTGTGCTTGCACACACAAGGATTTTTTCTTGGTGCTGAAGCTTCCAGTGCACATATACAATACAAACACAACAAGAAAATAGTAATACAAATTCTAAGAATAAAAATATGAAAATAGTATAAAAAATATAAGGTCACAGTTACATTTAGTCAGACTAAACATTTACAGATTATGAACATATTTACAGTATTTGTGTAGTTTGAATATATAAATATAAATAATCTGCTGAGTTTAAAAGTTTGCACTAAACAGTCAGAGTATTGCACTTTAGGGAAGGGGGGGTGTATTTAACTGTTCAAGAGGGAAATGGCCTGTGGGAAGAAACTGTTCCTGTGCTTAGATGTTCTAGTGGCCAGAGATCAGAGTCGCCGTCCTGATGGTAACAGTTCAAACAGGCAGTGTCCAGGGTGAGCGGAGTCTGGGATGATTTTCCCTGCTCTCTTCCTCACTCTGGAAGAGTTCAGGTCCTGGAGGGTTGGCAGGGGAGCACCAATAATCCTCTCCGCAGTCTGGAGATCCACTGACAGATTGAGGGTGGCATGGAGAGCTGGGTCAGTTTAGCTGAGAGAAGATCAGGCATGATGGTATTGAAGGCCGAACTGAAGTCCACAAATAAGATCCTTGCATAAGTCCCAGGTCTGTCGAGATGTTGCAGGATATAATGCAGTCCCATGTTGACTGCATCATCCATAGACCTGTTTGCTCTGTAGGCAAATTGAAGAGGATCCAGCAAGGGTCCAGTGATGTCCTTCAGGTGGGCCAGAACCAGTCTTTCAAACGACTTCATGACCACAGACGTGAGAGCGACAGGTCTGTAGTCATTAAGTCCAGTGATTTTGGGTTTTTTGGGGACAGGAATGATAGTGGAGCGTTTGAAGCAGCAGGGAACTTCACTCTGCTCCAATGATCTGTTGAAGATCTGCGTGAAGACTGGGGCCAGTTGGTCAGCGCAGGCTTTCAAACAGGCAGATGAGATGCCGTCTGGGCCTGAAGCTTTCCTAGTCTTCTGTTTTTTGAAGACTCGGCTCACATCCTCCACACAGACCTTAAGCTCTTGTTGGATGACAGAAGGGGGAAGGAGAGGGGGTGCAGGAGGTGATGGGGGACGTGTGAATTGCAGATCAGAGTGGGTGTGTGGTGTGAGACTGGGCTTTTCAAATCTGCAGTAAAAAGCATTCAGCTCATCGGCCAGTTGTTGATTCTCAGCAGATCGGGGGGATGGTGACTTGTAATTGGTGATATTCTTCAAGCCTGTCCAGACTGAGGCAGGGTCGTTGGAAGAAAACTGGTTTCTCAGCTTTTCAAAGTAGCTTCTTTTAGCAACTATGATCTCCTTTGTCAGTCTGTTTCTGGCCTGGTTATACAAGACTTTATCCCCACTTCTGTAAGCATCCTCTTTGGCATGATGAAGCTGTTTGAGTTTCCCAGTAAACCATGGTTTATAATTAGTGAATGATAAGAATGTCCTGGTAGGAATGCATGTATCCTCACAGAAACTGATGTATGATGTAACAGACTCTGTGAGCTCGTCCAGATCGGTGGTAGCAGCTTCAAAAACAGTCCAATCAGTGCTTGCACTAACAGCTCCCGCCCAGAGGCGCACGGCTCTCCCTCTTTGAAACAATGGATAAGGTGATCCTTGCTTCCATCAGAAGCTACTGTCAGGCCACATACCTAAGGATAACATCCCGAAGTTAATAAAATATATCTCCTCTTTCTCCCTCGCGCACACAAACACACGCGCGCAAGCATACCTTAAAGGTATTTTTCAGCCGCTCCGTATCCAGCTTTTCCCACGCTTGAAATTTGACAACTATCAGCTTAAATGTCAAATTATACTTTTCTCTTTTTGTCTCCATGGTGGTATTGAGAGAATTAAGAAAAACTGAAGACTGAAAGCTCGTTAACCTCTTTGTTATATTGCCATAGTGATGAGTCGTTCATGAACGGTTGCATCTTTCACGTGAAATCTAATCAAAACATAGAACAGACGATCTGACTGGTTTGAGAAGATCAAATACAACCCGATACTAAAAAACAGACCAGGCCTCTATTTGAGACCGGCCTTTATTTACCCAAACCTGTCGTCACACCAGGCGTTTAAAAGAGACAGGCGTCTATTTGGGACTCGGCTATTATTTGAAGTTTTACGGTATGTATGATTAATATAGCCTAGCTAAATGATTAATGAATAATAACATTAATTAGGCTATAATCTTTTAATTAACCTGTCTAATGTATAAAAAATATAATAATTCTGTCTGCCAATATTTTATTAATATATTATCCATTAAAAAATAAAATAAAAACAATAGGCCTATACCCTTAGAAGCACGGATGTGTGTGTCAGCGCTGCTGCTTTAAGTCAGTCAGTCTGAGCAAATTAGATGCTTCTCTGCAAAGTGTGCAGTTGGCCTGAGGTTCATCATGAGTTACTGGACAGACCCATTGATACCTTTTTTCTCTTCAGCCCTATATCTGGAGATCCTCTTGTGTTCAAACGGTGGATGCGAGCTCGACATGTTTTTAAAAAACCGTGCAAGTGTACAGCGCATGTTCTCGAGACTCCGGCGCTATGGCAACAAAGCCGGATAAACACAATCACGCGCAAATGAGCTTCTCTACTACGTTTGTGAAATTGATTTCTTTATATTTGCTATCTGTATTCTCCACACTGCAAAATCCATATGTGTTTATTGAACTATGTGTGGACCGACCTGTATGTAAAATACGGGACAAATTGTGGCCCGTATTGGTTTGATACGGGACGCGTCATTTTGCTTGTAAATATGGGATAATTCCATATTTCACTGGACGGGTGGCAACCCTAAACACGTCACACTACTTTACACTCACTTTACTGTCAGTGATTTACTAAGAGCCCTACAAACATGTGTAAACTAGAGGGCAAACAGCTTTAACTAGTGGAAGTTTGACAGATTTGAACTGAAGATAACATTTGTGTTTGCTCGCTGTGGTTTATTCCATACGCCGTACACTCATTAGCATGTGTTTCTCCTTTACAGTGACTCAATAGGAGTCGCAGGTCCTTCTGCAGTCACACCAACACACACACACACACACACACACACACACACACAAATGAATGGCATTCATGTTTTAAATCTAGAGTATTTAATGCACAAATATTGTTTGAGGAATATCTCTGCAGGATAATGTAAAGTCAGTAATTAATCTGATTACAGGAATTTAATGTCACTTCTTTAAAATATGATGCTACATTCATTGAAATATAATAATTAATTTGCACTTTGTTCCATTGAACACTGATTGTTTTCTCTTCTGGTTCCTCCTTACAGACTAGATTAAGATCAATCACCAAACGTCCCTGATAGATCGATTACATCATGGTTTAAATCTGTGAAACGGTCATGAGAGGATCAGAAACCATCAGGTGATCACAGAAGAGCCTCACTACTGTGTCTATGAGGAGAAATAAATGTGTGATTAATGTGTAAATGTGTTTCATACAGCTGGAAGAGACTCAGACTTTACAGTTAAATAAAGCAGCGTGTGTGTTAGCATGCGTATCAGAAACATGTGATATTGAGGATTAATGTTGGTTTAGTGTTCAGCCAAATGATGGTTTTGTTTTATGTAAATGAGGAACAGAGGAAGAGCTCAGATGAGTCTGTCAGCAGAAATCTTCAGGCTCTTCAGTATCAGATTCAGGCCTACAAATATAATAATGTTTGATTGAACTCATCCATAATGATTAAAATGTTTCTAATCATAAATGTGATTGTCAAGTATAGCACTTAAATGTATCATATGATATAAAGTCTACAATGTGATATTTGAATGCAATATTTTTACATGATCTCTTATATTTTATGCACATAATTTATTTGTTTTCTGTTTTATTGTATATTAAGTTAGCTCTGTGTCTGCTAATGCTCAGATGTACAGTATATTGTCTTTGTTCTGTTACAATGGATGCCCCTATTTTGACTTTATTAAATCCAAACTCCCCTCCTGAAATGATTGGCATAGCCACTGCGTGATATTTGTTGTCTTTAGCAGAGACACTGATTTTATTCATTAATGTGTCTAGGATCATTAAGGTTTTTAACTCCTCGCTCAAGTCATGGCCTTCGCCTTTTTCATGCCTTATGCTTTATTTTAGGCTTGCAGTGATAGTTTGGTTCCTCCTGTTGTGATGGCCAGTCCATAGAGAGTTAGCAGCTGTTCTCCTACACATTTTAATATGGTCCAAGTCTCCCTGTATGAGGAGACTCACCTGTTGCACTGCTAGGTCTGGAAGAGTCCTCTAAACCCTTAATGGAGTGGAGTTATCACCCACCGTCTGCCTCTGATGTCTTTCGGCAATACCCCAGCACCTGACCTCACGTCTGTGTGTGTGTGTGTAAACTCACCGTCTCACGTCCAGATTCTCTCAACTCTCCCAACCAGACAGACTCACCTGTCGCACTGCTGGGTCTGGAGGAGAGATTAGGAGGAAGAATTGCATCTGCATCTTTCAAGAGATGAGCAATCATCTCATTCGCTTCCTCCTCCTCTTTATCCTCCGCCAAAGGGTCTTATTCAAAGAGAAGGTGGAAGTTGGGGAGTGATTTCATCCATTAACTCTCCAGCTTTACTGGGTTTGCTGAGCAGGCCCGTGTTTCTCTGTAAATGGTGCAGAAAAGCTTGGATCCTCCCCACGACTCACATTCTAGGCTCTAATACCCTTAACAGGAAAAGAGAGCAGTGCGGGCAGCACTCGGGATCAGTGAGCACGGCCTGTGTGTGTCTAACCCCCCGACACACAATGCATAGAAGATGAGAGTCTTTGGGCGAAATCATAGAACTCAACTCAACGTGTGAACTTTGACAGTGAATATTCCCTCAGGAGAATAAGGAGTGAAGTGGAGGCCGCTTACAGCAATATTTATGAGGAGACACTGTTGTGATTGGTCTGTCAACTGATGTGGTGTAATTGGTGCTTCCAGGATTGGTCACGCCTTAGGCGCTCCCTGATGATGACAAGGTTTGGTGTTTGGTTGACCAATCAGTGGAAAGGGGCATTTTATTCCCACCCATTTAGAAATCGGATATTTAAGCCGTTTATCCATTTGTAACATTGATCAAACAATATTATTATTTTTGTTCATTTCAATGTTGTTCAATTCAATGACATGTTCGTTGACTTTTTTTGTTGAAATCTCACCATTGTTTCAGCATTCAACGTTAATTCAATGCAATTAGCGCTGACACCTCAACATTGACTCAACATGTTTCAGTAATTGCTTGCTATCTGGGTTATATTTAAAATATTCCCATTTACCTCTATAAGTAAAATTTCAGTCTCCACTTGAATTAGGGGCCAAGTACCGAAGGTGCGAAGGCACCTATTGAAACTGTTAGCGTTCTTCTTCTTCTTCTTCTTCTTCTGCCATTGAAGTCTATGGCAGCCCATAGAACCGTTTGCGGGAAAGTTATGAAATTTGGCACACTCATTGAGGACAGACTGAAAAGTCACCATAGCAAATTTGGAGTCTCTAACACAATCCTTCTAGCGCCACCATCAGTCCAAAATTGGACTCATGTTTATGCTAATAACTTGTGAACCATAAGGGCAAGAAACAAAATTCTTGTTTTCCTCTGATTCCTTGGCTCAAGCCGATTCGATTGCATGCCGATTTGATTTCCCTATGACGTCATTTTCCGTCATTAAAATTCCGCCATTTTGAATTTTCCGAAAAACATACTTTTGCGAACTCGTCCTAGACGGTTCATCCGATTTGCACGAAAATTGAACCAGATCTTGTCAGAAAATGCTGACAAAAAAACATGGAATTCAAATTGATTCGTCAAATCGTTTTCGATAAACACGCAAACAAATTTTACGTAGCGGTTGAAAAAACACGCATAAGGCAATATCTCTGCAACGCTTTATCGTATTCAAACCAAACTTGGTACGTGTCATCACAAGCATGACATGAGGCAACATGTAGCGTTTCGGTGCAGCGCCACCCACTGGTCCGGAGCTACAAAAAATGGCTATTTTTGCTTATAACTTCTGAACCTTTTGTCCAAAAATCATAAAAGTGGTGTCGTTAGATTCAGGACGGCATGTATGATATTAAATTTTACTATAACGGCCATTTTGGCTGTCGGCCATTTTGAATTATGTGCTAAAATGCTGTATTTTATCAACGCATGAACGGATTGTTACGAAACTCGGTTTGGGCCATCAACACGATGCCCTGAATAAGCCCAAGAAGTTTCGAGACAGCGCCATCTAGTGGAGAATTTTTTTTTCAAATGCTTATAAATTTGGGTGAGCTTGACTTATTTTCATGGGAGTAACTTTTTTTGTCTCCTGAATCCTCGTTGAGTCCAACGATACCAGACTTGCTAGGTTTCGGCAAATGGTTTGTGCAGCGTTGTAATTTAGCGCTTTAAAAACATTAGCTGATATCTTCGAAACCGCTAGTCCGATCGAGACGAAACCAGCGTCAGAAGTTCGGAAACATATATAGCTATATGTTAAAGCCCAAATGTCAAAATATTGATAGTAAAGGGGAGTCAAATCCAATCAAAGTCAGGTGTCAGTCATTTTTCATGTGTTTTTTCATATAAATGTCTATAACTCCAAAACGAAACGAACAAAACATGAATTTCCCATTAACTACAATGCAGTATTATGATATAAAATGCTATGCTTTACCAATTAATTGGTGTATCATTACGAAACTTGGTATGTGCCATCAGCACCATGCCTTTAAGCTGCTTAAAAGGTTTCAAAACAGCACCACCATGTGGTCAATACTTATAATGAAAAGACCTCTTGAGGCTATATCTCTGCAATGACATATTGACACTATATTGACACACTGTTTTGATATATTGACACCAAACTTTGCATGTGTCATTGTTCCCTTATTCTGACCACATCACATCAATTTCATAATTGTGCCACCTATTGGTTGAAAGTGATAAATCATTAAATCATTATTATTGACTGTATCTATCATTTTACAACTATTTTGCCTAAAATCACCTTAATAGGTCTTTAATTACTCATTGCTGCAGTGGATCTGACATTGCCAGCCATTTTGGCATGTCTTGTCTTCTTCTTTGCGCTTGGCCCCGGTAATGGCTGCTTGCAGCTATATTTATTAATTGTAGTTATACTTTTTTGACAAAATGGTAGTGAGTTGATTTTTATTTATTAATTTTATTTATATAATGAACAGACAAATAGGTAAATGCACTGTAAAGTTCAACAATAGGGCAATAAACATTAGTCGAACATAATTAACATCACTACTTTTTAGTCCTGAGACCCGACTTGGAAGACATCTGCAAGATCATATCAGAAGACAAAATTAAATAAATAAACAAGCATTTTAACCACACCCTATTTCAGGGATTTAACCAAAACCCATTGACTAAGGACGATGGAGCCAGAAGTGGTCAAATGCTCTCTCAGTTCTGGGTTTCAGGACTCATTCCTGCAGCTCTCAGACGCCTGAGGTCAGACAGCCGTATGGACGAGTATCTCCATCAGTCCATCGAGGTGTCTGCCCACACTGAAGCTCTGCGGTCTGGCCGTCACATACTCCAGAAGGTCTCGAGCTCCAGGCGTCAGAGCTCTGTCGATCAACACAACACAGGAGGTAGAGAGCAGATTCCCTCTCTGTAAGGCCAGCAGGTCTTGAAGGTAAAGCTCAGGGTCATGATCCATTAGAACCAGATCCAGACGATCATTCCCAGTGTGAGAGGGTAAAGAAGAGATGGCCTCAGCCGAGGAGCATGTCAGCACCTGAAACTGAGCTCAGTTTACCATGAGTGTAGTTTAGCATCAGCAACCCCCCCCCCCCCAGGCAGATAAGGGTGATGCGTCCCGCTTTGTTAGTTTAACATTTGCCTGATTTATAACATTTTGTTACACTTACCCTAGGATACTTACCTTCATCCCTTGTTACCTCCAAGTCTCCATCGTGTTCCATCGTCTTGTGTGTGTAAAACCAATGTTTTAACAAATTTAACCTCTTAAGTTTTACATTTTATCACAAGTTAAAATTGTAAATTGTGTCCACGTAGTCCTCGTCAAACTCTGTATTATCCTCTGGTTCAGAGTCTTGCTCCAAGGGTCCTCCAAATCCCAGTCTGGCAGGTCTCCTTCATCCTCACTGGATTCCAGTAAAAGCTCCAGAGTCTGTGCTGGACTAAACCTCTTTGCCTTTGTGCTGCTTCAGAATCAACTGAAAGAGCAACTGCCACTGAGGTTTAGGTAGCGACAACAAATCTTGCAGCAGTGCTTTGATCTGACTTTGAAGTGTGTGTGTGTGTGTGTGTGTGTGTGTGCGTGCACTCTCACAGTGGCTAATTGGCACATAAAAAAAGAAAATGCTCTCTGTCATTGGCTCATTCAATTCTTTGTTTTTGTATGTGTGAGTGACAGTGAAATAAAAAAAAAACGTTGTTATAGGCTCATTGGTTTTGTTTGTTTGTGTGTGTGTGTGTGTGTGTGTGTGTGTGTGTGTGTGTGTGTATGTGCGCGCACGCATGTGTGAGTGTTTGCCACATTCAGAATGTCTTACAGACTCACTTCTTAATTTATGTGTATGTATGATCTGCATTGTGTTGGATTTATTAAATTTTTTGGACAAATAAAAAAAATCTCTGAAATCTATTAAATTCCCATTAATTCCTATGGGTGCCCATTTTTGTCCACCAAGGCCCAATTAAGGAGGATTTTTTTCAACCACTTAACATTGTAAAATCGAGTCTATTTATTTATTTATTTATTTATTTTTGTGTTCAGGTGGCAAACTTAGAAAAAGTAGCCAAGCCTTGTACCGCTCAGATTAAGGGAAGTATTTTTGAAATGAAAGAAAAAAAGATTTTGCCCACATTTGTCCCGAAGGTCCCTTTTAACCCTCAGAGCCCGACGGCATCGCCCACGACGTCACACGGCACCTCCGATAAATATCTATATTATTTCATGAAACTTTTATCGATTTTCTTACCGTTTTTTCCAGCAGAAAGCTAACGAGCTAGCCATCACGGGGGTGTCTTTGGTGTCTTTGTAGCCTTTACAGAAGGTTTTCTATCCAGCCTGGAACATGTGCATCTTTTTGGAGTTGTTCAGCAATAAATCAAAACGCTTACATCCAAGATATATCCACTTGATGTCCATAATTTATAAATTTTCCGTAATTTTTGCCGCTAGCGCGATGCTAGCTGCCATTTTGGATGAGGGTTTGACCAATGACAGGCTGATCCGTCATCCACGTTGGTGTGCGTCATTACGCATGAACCACAGCTCTGTTATTGTGGATGGAGAGAGACGCACGGCTAGTGTTGAGGAGAGAGAGAGAGAGAGAGACGCGCTGCAGTTTTGTGGAGAAAGTTTGAGGAAAAAGTTTGAGGAGAAAGTTTGAGGAGAAGTTCCTGATAGGAACTGTTTTGAGGCTTGGCACCAGTAAATATCCAAAATCCAAAGAGGCCAAAAGCGCCTGGACTTTTTTTGGAAAAATGTAAATAGTTTTGGTTCTGTATAAGTTATCATGTTTATTCCTGAGTTTCAGGACTCCAAAGACTTGAACAAACTGTTTTCCAGAGGAAATATGCTTAGCTTTTATTTATTTGTGTGTGTTTTCAATAAATATTTGAGTGATTCAATTTCCGTTTTATGTTTTCATTTGTCTTTATGGTCCCATAACTTATTTTACATTCAGGTGACATCAATGCAACACAAATATACTGACAGTGCAACTTGTCTTGAAAAAAAAGAGGTGTGTCAATTGTCTGTGCACAACAGGGTTGATGTTTTACAAGCTTTTTTAGTAAATGACACCAGGCGGAAAATTAATTGTAAAAATACCCTTAGGTCTTAAAGGGTTAAACATGTCCACTACAGTGGACACCACGACAAAGCAACATAAACATCCTCATATTTTAACCATAATTACGAACTAGAGTTTGTGATTTAGTGTTTTGAATATTTTATCTCATATCCACTGTTGCTGTTTCTCACTAAAACCAAAGAATTTAATGACAGTTTATGGTCACTTTGAAAACATAAATAACATCATATATTAATATTTAACATAGTTGTAGTATATTTTATTTGTCTTATTGTTTAGCTGAGCATTGGTCATTAGTTGTTATTTTTCCTCCTCATTTCTCCCTCTGAACTCTCATGATATTAATCTCACTGACTCATTGTCATGTCCAGGTCATGCTGAGCATCTGATGGTCTTCAGCGACACAAAGATCCCAGCGCTGAGCTGTTTTCAGTGGCAGTTTCTCTGCAGTAATGTCAGAAGAGCGAGGAAAGGACGCTCTCTCTAAGATGAGTCTCTCAGAGGAACAGAGGTAAGACTGCCACTGTTCCCTTTCCAAAGCTACACTCAATGCTGCATGAAGTCTGCATATGGGAACGTCTTATCATGACCAGCTGTTGAAATAGTGTGTTAAGAAATACGTTCCGGTTGCTTTCCTTCAGTTCGCGGTAAGAGCGGCTGGGGAAAGATGAGGTTTGCTCTCTCTCTCATTAAATATCTATTTTTGCGTAAAAAATGAAGTTGAATCTTATTGAAGGGTAATGCAACACAAAGTCTGTATTCGTTTTGAGAGTGTTTGTTAACCAAGATCTGTGGTTAAAATGATCTGTTCTGACTGTAAATTTCCATCCATTAGCCCAAAAACCGAAAACTAATGACTTAGTCAAAAGGAATTCTGCGTGTAAGCCTTTTCAGCCTTTCGGTGAAGTTCTCTTAATTTATTGATATCTCATTTTAAATCTGACTCCATTAATAATTTTATCTGACTCCAATTCTAAGTGACTCCATAAAGTGTGCTACATTTAGAGTTTATCAGCTGATTTTACGATTAGTTGCGATTTAATTTAGATCGTTGATTTTTCGTAGTATCACTTATTTTCAAATATTAATATCCTCCATGGGACCCGGAGTCTCAAATAGGCTAAGCGTCCGGATTTCGCTTGCTCTAACGGTCACAGATTAGTCAGTTCTGATATTACAGAGGATTGCAGGGTGAACTATCTTACCTCTAAGTGAGTCACACATGTGCACTCATCATAAAACATGTAATTTTAGTGATAGTCACGGAAACTGCAACTTATAATAACAGTGGCAGGTCAGAAATCAGGTTTTCCCTCATGCATGGCTCAATGCTCCCGCTATGGAGTTCCCAGTATGGCCTGCCCTGGCAGAGAGATCTGCGGTAACCCCTACACACCCCGCATGGACATGAATAAAATAATGATTTCAGAAAGATACAGAATAAATCAAGATTAGCATTTATTTTGGCCAGACCGGAAAAGTAAATAAGTAAACAAGAATCCATGGTACACAACTGATCAGCATAAAAACATAAAACACAATTGCAAAGCAATATGAAAATAATTTAAAGGTCCCATGGCATTAAATTTTCATTTTATGATGTTTTTCAACATTAATATGAGTTCCCCTAGCCTGAATATTGTCCCCAAGTGGATATAAATGTTGATCGGTGTAAAACCGAGTTCTGGCTGTCTTTCTCTGCCTTTGAGAAAATGACAGGCCAGACGAGCCAATCCTGAAGTCTCCTGGTTTGACGTCCAAGCAGGAACGGTTTCCTCCCTTTCCTCCACCCAGAGAATCTGGCACGCCCATGCAAACGCTCAAGAGATCATGGGTTGTGAACGAGTGAATGCTGGCAGTTTCTCAGTGTTTGGATGTACAAATGAAAACAGAAGTATTTTTTCAGTTCCTTCTGATCTGTTATCAGTGATTTCTGATGTGTAGCTAATTATTTATTATTCGTGCACACGCAGCTCTTTCTCTCCAGACAGAACGGTGTTTTCTATCTTGTGAGTCAGTGTTTTTGTACGTCCTCGTCGCGTCTATCGGTTCTAAAATGTGCATAGTCATGAGTTTCTGCTCAACATCGGCAGAGTCAGATCTTTAGAGATAAACCTCACACACGCCGAAGCTCGGGCTGCACTGGCCGGTGGCCTTCAACATCCCCGACCCCCAGTACTGCATCTGGCCCACAGCGGAGGCACCAAACGCGGCGTGAGATTAAGCAGAAGGGGGGTAAGCGTGAGCATATCTGGGCTAGCCAGCCTAGCCCCACAATAAACTGGATTACATTCGATTACTGCTGTTGTGTCTTTGTTTGCGCTGTGTACTCAACGCGCTTCACTGACGCTTTTATTTTAAAAATAATGCTATTATCAACACTTACTTTTAACTCGTTCATCTCGACAGCTGTAATGGTACTTTGCATGTGTTACAAAGTTGGTAATAATGATGAAGACGGGGTGACTGGGACTCGTGTTTATTCAGAACTCTCAGATACAAACACAATAAACTCGCGCTGACTGACAGCGCTCTCATAACTCAGTAGTTACTATAAATAACTTTGTTAGCAATCGCTGAGCTCCGTCTCTGGTACATTAGTGATGTCCGGTTCGCGAACGATCTTTCTTTTGAACCGGTTCTTTTTAGTGAACCGAATCAGTTCACCAAATCGGACTGAATCGTTCTAAACGTTTCGCGTCTCCAGTCAGCGCTGATCCATAATTTACTAAAGTTACTAACTTTCTGACATGAGTGACAGTCCCTCCGACTAGAAATAGACTAATAACCTGAAGTATATGCTGTAACTACAACAGTTCAGACATGCTGAGAACTGATGTGAAGTGAACTCAGGTCCATCCGTCTCTCTGGCAGCAGCTCGTGCCTGCCTGCTCCTGCCTCGTAGACCTCGTTAAACCACGCCCCCTCCGCTCATTTAAAATGCAAAGATGTCAGCCAATCACAACAGTGGGTGTTTTTACTGAAGTCTCACAGCAGACACGCCTCTTGAAGCAGGGCATTCAGCCACAGGGCAAACAGCAGTATAGACAAAATGCCTTTTATTTCTAAATTATGACATTTTATGATGTAAAAGTCATACTAACAATATAAGTACACCTCAGGAAACATTATAAAATAATAGAAAAATGCCATGCCATGGGACCTTTAAAAGAGTCATCATGTCTGGCACATCTACATGCAGTTTGCACGGGGGGTCTGACTACAAAATATTCCCCCAGAGAGTTAGAACATCCAACCTTAAATACTCCAACTAGAACAAAAGGGCTGTAAATATTTGCAACCTGGTTTTGGGGGAGTGGATCAGATATCTTTGAAGAGACTACTCAAAGGAGGACTGAATTCTCATTAGTTTTCCAATCTTTCTAATACTACCAGTGACTGCAGTGAAACTGAGACCATTTTACCATTCGCACTGAGACCTTTAAAAAGACATCAAACATGAAAAGGATAAAACAATAAATTTACATATTACATCATCACTGATATATCTGCATTTGGTGACTTGAAAACATGGCAAGGAGAGGGCAAAATGGGGAGGGGGGAGGAATGTTTGTCAGGGTGTTGTCACAGTTTCTGTGAGATCTTTTCCTCAAGATTAGTGACTTTTATTGTTCAATTGCTGAGGTGTGTATCTCAGCTTTTGTCTTAGCACCAAAACCGACTCTTACATGACTGACAGGCCAATGGCGAAACTGTGAAGAAAAGCCTCTTTTTCATAAATTGTCCTTTTTTTAATTCACCCAGAATAAAAAGTGTTCTGCGGAGTTTCTGTTGTCCGGTTTGCCTTATTGCCAACCCAACGCAGAGCGAAGATCCAGACCGGTCACACAAGTGACCACTAGGTGTCGCCGTAGAGACGGTGTGGGATTGATTCAAAGCTTCGACACAATATGGCCCATTTGCTTCAACTGTTTCAGTGCTTCACGTAGCCTCGGTCTGCCCATCACTACTCAAAGGACATGGTTGGGTATCCATTCAAACATGCACATCTCACCAATGCAAAAGAACAAAGGAAGGAAGTGAGGTCTATTGATAGACCTTGATCAGGGGATTATGGGTAATGTAGTACATCATATGGTAATGTAAATTGCCAGGATTTGTGAGAAACACAGTACAAAGATAAATAAAGGGGGGAAAAGGAAACAAATGGGTCAATTTACAACAATTTGAGAATGTGTTATCATTTGACCCAGAGAAGATGAATATAAATGTTTAACTCGACAGATCTGTGGTGTTGTTCAGCTGTAGCGCCCCCTAAAGCCGGACTTGAGCATCTTGTTGGTGTCTCTCCTCAGATTATCCGTCATCTGTGTGTATCAGAATTCATTAGGTTTGATCAGCAGATACAGGTCAACACATAAACGTGTGACGCCTGACCGGTTCATCTCTTTACAGGGATTAGATCAATCATTTTTATTTTTTTATTTATTGAAAATAATAATAGACAAAACAGCACAAGCACTCTAATGTTGCAGCAGCTTCAGTGCTTGAAGCCCTAAAACACACTTTTGATTAAAATATGTTTAATAAATCACAATTCTACATACATAAATTATACTTAAAACAATAAAACTAAATGAAGCTGATCTCCATCAACACAAACAGATACATTGAGAAAAGCACACACACACACACACACACACACACACACACACAGTTCTTATTGTCTCTATGAGCATTTATTACACACACACACAAACACACATGTTGTCTCAGGGCATCAACAGCCAATCACAAATCACCTTCAACACTTCCTAGCCACGCCCTAGCAACCCAAATCCACAGTGGGATATCTTCACATCTGAATGTCATAGAGGCATGTGGGTTGGTTAATATCATTCATACTGACAATGAGCTTTTGGAGTTTCATCATTGGATGCTGCCAAGCCACTCCATAGCAACCAAACAGAGTACCCTAGCAACCGTTTAGCAAGACCTACATCTCTGCATCAGAACATCATAGAGAAATAGCGGTTGGGTCTTTTGAGTCATGCTAGCAAACAGCACTTCCAACATGCTACACATGCTAGCAGTAAATAGCTACATGCTAATAGTGATTAGCTAAGTGTTAAATCAGGCTAAGAACATGCTAAGAACTCTATAAAAACTCCATAGTAACCATCTGTGACAACTACCAACTGACTAGCAACACCATAGCAACCACCCAGAATACCTTAGCAACCGCCTAGCAACCACCCAGAACACCTTAGCAACTGCCTAGCAATGCCCTAGCAACCACCCAGAATACCTTAGCAACCGCCTAGCAACCACCCAGAACACCTTAGCAACTGCCTAGCAACGCCCTAGCAACCACCCATAATACATTAGCAACCGCCTAGCAATGCCCTAGCAACCACCCAGAATACCTTAGCAACCACCTAGCAACGCCCTAGCAACCGCCTAGCAACCACCCAGAATACCTTAGCAACTGCCTAGCAACGCCCTAGCAACCACCCAGAATACCTTAGCAACCACCTAGCAATGCCCTAGCAACCACCCAGAATACCCTAGCAACCGCCTAGCAACACCCTAGCAACCGCCCAGAATACCTTAGCAACTGCCTAGCAACCACCCAGAATACCCTAGCAACCGCCTAGCAACACCCTAGCAACTACCCACAATACCAGAAATTTTCCATATTTACTTCCCTATAATGCTGCGTTCCAGGCAGGTTTTTGAGCCCGTAAGTTACAACTTCAAACCACGACTCACGACTTTGTAGCGTTCCAGGCAAAGTCACGCCAAACTGCCTGAGCGCAAGGAATCGTGTGGTAGCTAGATGTAAACAAAGCATGGCGGTCCGGTGAGGCATATGCTAAATTTACAATAATTTATATCGCCAAAGGTGCTTACTTGCTTATTTGAGGGAAACGAAGGGGAAAAAACGGCAAGAGAAGCTGTTATACCTTTTATTTTACGTTAATTGTATATTTGTTTCATAAACACCGCATCCGTAGGGGGCTGTCATTGTTGTTTCGCGAGCTATGTGACGTCATATCTCGTAACTGGGAGTACATCGAACTAGTACGAGTTCACGGGTGGGAAGTCACGGGTTTGGCTGCTGTTCCAGTCCACTTTCACGGGTAGAAGGTTGGAAAAACACGGGTGACGGGTTGCCTGGAACGCGGCATAAGCCACACCATTCTTTATAAACGTTGCACACCCCACCAGATGTTTCTGTTCTATCTTCTCTAATGGACACATACCCTGGAATGACCAAACTCAACTGCGGTTTAAGCCATGTCTCTTGATGCATATACATCTGGAAGATTAGTAATGTCATGTGTCATTCTCTTTAACTCTTGACCATTCGCCGTTAAACTTCTAGCATTGCATTGACTATCCTAAATGTCATATTATTTCTTTAACCTTTGTTTGTTCTGGTGTTTTCTGAGATCTGGCATTGTTCTCAGATTGACCTAAAAGTGTCTGTATTTTCTGTTATATCCAGACGACGTGTTGCTGCAGATATGATTATTTTCATGATGTTTTCATTATGTTCCCATAACTCATCTTATGTCCTTGTATATTTGTCATATTACATCTGGAAGATTAGTAATGTCATGTGTCACAGAAAGGGGACCAGCAGTACAGTCTGTCCGTCTCGTCTTTGTTTGTTTGATTAGTTGTTTGTTGCGATCATTGTAATGATTGTGGGTATAAACCATCATTAGATGTTCTGTCTAACAGACGTTACCACAGTCACTATGAGTCGCGTATGGGAGCTTTAATAGTCGGGGCGATACTGTTTGTTATCAGCGTGGCAAGTGAACCGGCCAGCGACGCGGAGGCTCATGTGCTACAGCAGAGACTTTCTCTTGGAGCTGAGCGCCTACGCCGGTAATGGAATCATACTGATGTAAACATACCCACAGAGATACAGAGAACTGTCAATGACAAGGAATACAAGAGGAAACGAGGGAAGAGGGGAGGAGTTCGCCAAAGACTCAGGAAGAGGAAAACAAAAGTGCCACTTCCAACTATCATTCTCTCTAACGTCCAATCGCTAAGAAGAAAAGCAGACGAGTTGCGAGCAAACACTCGTTACCTGCATGAATACAGGGAAGCCTGTATCTTAGCCTTCTCTGAAACTTGGCTTAATGATACTGTGCCAGACTCCGAAGTTTGTCCTGAAGGATTTAGTTTAGTACGTTTGGATCGATGCAGCTTGGCTACAGAAGGAACACGGAGGGGGCGTCATGATAAACGACAGATGGTGCAAAACAACTGTGCTAAGAAAAAAGATTTGCACTAAAGATATTGAACTTTTATCATTTTCTATGCGCCCCTCGTATCTTCCCCGTGAATTCCCACAAACATTTCTGACTGTTGTCTATATACACCCAAGAGCAGACATAAAAAATGCAGCAGACATTATTTTCAATATCAGGAAAGCTAGGAAACTCAGTTTATTAAATTAATTCACATTATGAACACATTCATTATTAATCTTTTGCCTAATATGATGAAAGCGAGAATTGGATAAAATCTCACCAGATGCGCCTAAGTTGATAATGGGGGACTTTAATAACTGTACCCTCAAAAAAACTGTCTACCTATTCACAGTATGTCACCTGTCCAACACGAAAAAAGATAAAATCATCGATTTATGCTACAGCTCCATCCCAAAGGCATACTCATCCAGTGCCAGGGCCCCCTTGGGTGGCTCAGATCACAATACTGTCCTTCTAAGACCCTCTTATAAACAGGTTTTGAAAAGGGTTAAGCCTGTGGAAAAGCAGATTCAGGTGTGGGATGAGGACAGTATAGAGAAGCTGAAAGGATGCCTGGAGTTTACATCCTGGACCATTTTCGAGGACTCTTCAGCTGATTTGCACGAACAGACAGATGCTATCTCGGCTATATAGACTTTTGTGTGAGTGTGGTCATTCCAACTAAGATTATCAAGGTGTACCCAAATAATAAACCGTGGGTGACGGAAGAACTAAAGGACATATTAAATGAGAAAAAGAGAGTCTTCACTTCAGGAATCTTACAGAACAGAAAAGATAGGTTAATAAGGAGATCTATAAGGCCAGGTGTCAGTACAAGGACAAGATGAAGAGTATCCTGGCTGTGGGGAATTGAAGAGCTGCATGGACTGGTATAAAGATGATGGCTAATGCCCCCTTCAAGACTTGACTTTATGGAGGACGCAGCATCCCTTGTTTTGGCCTGCTTTGAAATAAATGATAATGATAATATCTCTGCCTGACAACAGATTGTGATGGACGATGCTGGGAAGGAGAGTACTTTGATTATTGAGAAGGAGATGGTCCAGCGTGTGTTTGAGAGGACTAACGGTAGAAAAAGCCCGGGACCGGATAACATTAGAGGCTGAAGTACTGTGCGGCCCAATTAAGTGGAATTTTCTGTTCCCTCTTCCAACGTTCAATAGACACCCAGGTGGTTCCACTGCTTTGGAAAACAGCAGTTGTGAACCCCCTTCCCAAAGTCTCCCATCCATCCTCATCCAAGGATTACAGGCCCATTGCCCTCACCTCTCCTTTAGTTAAATCACTTGAGCGGATCATTAAAACTCACATCATGAATTCCTGTAGACATGCTCTTGACCCTCTACAATTTGCTTACAGACTTGGGAGGCGGACGGACGATGCCATTTAAGTGCTTTTAAATTATCTATATATTGTAAAACACATGCTCGCATTTTATTTGCAGGACTTAGAGACAATTTCCAAATAAACTCAACACTAATTAAATGGATCTTGGACTTCCTGAGTGGGCGGCCACAAAGAGTAAGGGTGGGGAACACATTATCCGGGGTCCGCTCACTTCAATTGGGACACCACAGGGTAGTGTCTTGTCACCACTATTATATATAATGTACACTGACTGTTGTCGGAGTAGTTACCCTGGATGTTACATAATTAAATTTGCAGATGATACTGCTGTGATTAGTTTATTGGTGCGAGATGAATCTGAACACGGTCCAGTATTGCATGAATTTGTGGACTGGTGTGAAGCCTCCCAGTTGCATTTGAATACGTCCAAGACCAAAGAGTTGGTCTTTGATTTTAGACACGGGGCTCCCTCACCTACTCCAACTCTGATAAAAGGAGAGGAGATAGAGATGGTGACGCAGTATAAATATCTCGGTCTTATTTATTGTGCGCTGGAAACATTTGCAGAGGTAAGCGTGGAGGTAAGCGTGGAGGTCTAAGAGCTAAGCTAAGGCTAACTCCTTACCGGCTCTCTTTACCCAGCATTTTCCTTGCCAATGTACGATCGCTAGTGAACAAAATGGAGGAGATTCGACTCAGCATTACACACAGTAAGAAACTTTTGAACTGTAACGTCCTAATCTTCACTGAAACCTGGTTAAACAGCGGAATACCGGACACCGCTATTGAGCTAGCGGGACGCCACACACTCCGGGCGGATAGAACACTAGATGGCTCCGGGAAGAGCAGAGGGGGTGGATTGTGCATTTATATTAACAAAGCTTGGTGCACAAACTCTGCTATTGTTGGGAGTCATTGTTCAGCTAACCTGGAGTTTCTCATGGTTAAATGTAGACCGTTTTATCTACCGCGGGAGTTCACCTCCACTATTATCACTGCGGCCTATATTCCTCCGGATGCTGATGCCAAGCTTGCTATGAAAGAACTTCACGCAGCCATCAGTAAACAACAGACTGATCACCCGGAAGCTGCGTTTATTGTTGCAGGTGACTTTAATCATTCAAACCTAAAGTCAGTGCTACCCAAGTTTCACCAGCATGTTTCCTGCCACACCAGAGGAAACAAAACCTTAGACCATGTTTACACAAACATGGCGGGAGCTTACGTTGCAACACCCCTCCCCCACCTGGGACAGTCAGATCACCTCTCTTTGTTTCTATCACCCAAATATTCACCCCTCATCAACCGTGTGAAGCCATCAGTAAAGACCATCAAGGTGTGGCCTGCGGGGGCAGACTCCACACTCCAGGAAAGGTTTCTAAACACAGACTGGAGTATGTTTGCTTCTCAAGCCACCAGTGGCGCTCACACGGACATTGACTCATTCACTTCCTCTGTATTGGATCATATCAATACCACCATCGACAGTGTTACAACCCAGAAACAGATCACCACATACCCTAATCAGAAGCCTTGGATGAACAGGGAAGTTCGACTCCTGCTGAAGTCACGCAATACTGCCTTCAGATCAGGAGATGCACAAGCCTACAGTACATCCAGAGCTAACCTGAAGAGGGGCATCAAAAAGGCCAAGCACTGCTACAAGCTAAAGATAGAGGGTCACTTTTCCAACTCTGACCCTCGACGCATGTGGCAGGGCATTCAGGCCATCAGTGACTACAAACCCCCCCACTCCACCCCCGCAGCCACTGATGTCAACTTCCTGAACGAGCTAAATTACTTTTATGCTCGTTTTGAAAGAGACAACAGAGAAACTGCCACCAAGCTCAAACCCTCAGCTGACCACCCACCAATCACACTCTCCTCCACAGATGTCTGCAAGTCACTGAGCCGGATCAGCGCGCACAAGGCTGCTGGACCAGACAACATCCCTGGACGTGTGCTCAGGGCATGTGCGGAGCAGCTCGCTGGGGTTTTTACAGACATTTTCAACCTGTCTCTTGCCCAAGCAGCTGTACCGACATGCTTTAAACGCACTTCTATTGTGCCAGTGCCGAAAAGCTCTAGCCCGAGGTGCCCTAATGACTACCGCCCTGTAGCACTCACACCCATCGTTATGAAGTGCTTTGAGCGGCTGGTCCTGGAGCACCTAAAAGACTCTCTACCATCCACATTGGACTCACACCAGTTTGCCTATCGTAGCAATAGGAGCACAGAGGATGCCGTTTCCATGGCACTCCACTCTGTGCTCACTCACCTGGACAATAAAAACACTTACGCACGTATGCTGTTTGTTGACTTCAGCTCAGCATTCAACACTGTCATCCCATCCAAGTTAATTGCCAAACTTGGAGACCTGGGCATCAACACTTCAATGTGTAACTGGATTTTGGACTTCCTAACTGACAGACCCCAGAATGTTCGATCAGGATCCACCTGCTCCACATCCATCACACTCAACACTGGCGTACCACAGGGCTGTGTGCTAAGTCCGTTTATCTACTCCCTCTTTACCTCCGACTGCAAGCCTGTGTATGGATCTAATTCCATCGTCAAGTTTGCGGACGACACTACGGTGATTGGGCTCATCAGCAACAACGATGAGACTGCCTACAGGGAAGAGATCCAGCACCTGGCCACATGGTGCGCTGATAATAACCTGCTCCTCAACACCACCAAAACGAAGGAGCTCATCGTGGACTTCAGGAAAGAGTCAAGAGGCACACACGACACCATCCACATCAATGGAATGGCTGTTGAGCGTGTCTCCAGTTTCAAGTTCCTGGGGACCCACATCTCGGCGGACATGTCGTGGACGACCAACACCTCCAGCCTGGTCAAGAAGGCTCACCAGCGCCTCTTCTTCCTGAGGACACTGAGGAAGAATCAGCTCTCCTCGGCTATGCTGGTGAACTTCTATCGCTGCGCAATAGAAAGCATCCTGACCAACTGTGTCGCAGTATGGTATGGGAGCTGCTCTGTTGCGGAGCGCAAGGCACTGCAGCGGGTGGTGAAAACTGCCCAGCGCATCACAGGGACTCCACTGCCTGCCATCGAGCACATCCAGAGGAAACGCTGCCTGCATCGAGCTCGCAGCATCCTCAAGGACTCCTCTCACCCAGCCCACAGACTGTTTTCTCTCCTGCCCTCCGGCAGGCGTTTCAGGATCCACCGGACCAGGACCAGCAGACTAAAGAACAGTTTTTTCCCCAGAGCTGTCTCTTTATTGAACTCAAACCCCCGTTGATCCACTTCCCTCATAAACTGCTAACTCTCCTACCTCACATCTGCCTTCACTTTGTGATTTGCACTACCGACTGTTTATCACAGTAACAACTGTTTACATATGCATCTTGCACTGCCATATCTTAACTGGATTATGCTCATTTGCACTGCCGACTGTATTTATAGTACCAATGTTTACATTTGCATTTTGCACCGTACTTCTAACTGTAATATACAACCACTTTCCACTGCACTTTACACTTTTTTTTTTTCCGGATAGCTCTGTCCATAATTTATTGCACTACCCAATAAAGATAGTAGATCTGTCTCTGTCAAAAAGAGATGCTTAAATGAGAACACTAGTGTGCTGTTTATGAAGGCTATATCTCTAACACCAAGCATATCTGCAGACTCTGTTGATTTTCTCCTTGACTCTTTTAACTCAAAAGTTAAGGGTGTAATTGATGATATTGCTCCTGTAAAAGCCAGGAAAAAGAGTGGCAAACAAAAAGCACCCTGGAGAAACTCAACAGCAGTGCAATTAATGAAAAGACAATGCAGGAAATCTGAACGCATGTGGCGAAAGACAAAACTTGTAGTCCATTATAAGATCTATAAAGACAGTCTTCGTGCTTTCAATGTGGAACTAGGCAAAGCTAGACAGACCTTCTTTTCAAATATTATAAACAGAAACATAAACAACACACGCACTCTTTTTGCTACTGTAGAGAGACTAACAAACCCCCCGAGTCACATTCCCAGTGAAATGCTCTCAGACAGCAAATGCAGTGAGTTTGCTTCCTTCTTCTCCGAGAAAATCATTAATATCAGAAATGCGATCAGCACATCCTTGAGTTTCTCTGGGGTGAATCAGATCAGACCACAGCCTCAGAAAGTTACTATGACTGATTTCGAAGCAATTGATGGTAAAATTTTAGAAGAAACAGTACAGCACCTTAAAACATCAACCTGCGCCCTTGACACACCCCCCACTTCTTTTTTCAAAAGTGTGTTTAACTGTTTAGAAGCAGATCTCCTAGAAGTTGTAAACTCCTCACTTCTTTCTGGGACTTTTCCAAACTCCCTAAAAACCGCAGTAGTAAAGCCTCTCCTGAAAAAGAGAAATCTGGATAACTCCATACTGAGCAACTACAGACCAATCTCAAATCTCCCCTTCATAGGCAAGATCATTGAAAAAGTTGTTTTCAGTCAGCTGAACAAATTCTTGAACTCAAACGGATACTTTGACAATTTTCAATCTGGTTTCCGACCGCATCACAGCACAGAGACAGCGCTCATAAAAATTATAAATGATATTCGCCTCAATACAGATACAGGCAAAACATAAATTCTGGTACTACTGGACCTCAGTGCTGCATTCGACACTGTTGACCACAAAATACTTCTTGACAGGCTAGAAAATTGGGTTGGGCTTTCTGGAATGGTCCTCAAATGGTTCAGGTCATACTTAGAAGGGAGAGGTTATTATGTGAGTATAGGTGACCATAAGTCTGAGTGGACATCCATGACATGCGGAGTCCCACAAGGGTCAATTCTTGCACCACTACTATTCAACCTGTATATGCTGCCACTCAGCCAAATAATGAAAAATAACAAAATGGCTTACCACAGCTATGCTGACGACACCCAGATCTACTTAGCCCTATCACCTAATGACTACAGCCCCATTGACTCTCTATGTAAATGCATTGATGAAGTTAACAGTTGGATGTGCCAAAACTTTCTTCAGTTAAACAAAGACAAAACTGAAATTACTACATTTGGAAACAAAGATGAAATTCTCAAGGTGAATGCATATCTTGAGGCTAAAGGCCTGAAATCAAAAAATCAAGTCAGGAATCTTGGTGTGATTTTGGAGTCAGACCTGAGTTTCAATAGTCATGTCAAAGCAATAACTAAATCCGCTTACTATCATCTCAAAAACATATCAAGAATTAGATGCTTTGTTTCCAGGCAAGACTTAGAGAAACTCGTTCATGCTTTTATTACCAGTAGGGTGGACTATTGTAATGGTCTCCTCACCGGCCTTCCCAAAAAGACCATTAGAAAGCTGCAGCTCATACAGAACGCTGCTGCCAGGATCCTGAGCAGAACCAGAAAATATGACCATATCACACCAGTCCTCAGATCTTTACACTGGCTTCCAGTTACATTTAGGATCGATTTTAAAGTGCTATTACTTGTATATAAATCACTCAATGACCTAGGACCTCAATACATTGCAGATATGCTGATTAAATACAAACCCAACAGATCACTCAGATCATCAGGATCAAGTCAATTAGAAATACCAAGGGTTCACTCAAAGCAAGGAGAGTCTGCTTCTAGCTATTATGCCAGCCGTAGCTGGAACCAGCTTCCTGAACAGATCAGATGTGCTCCAACAGTAGCCACTTTCAAATCCAGACTCAAAACACATCTGTTCAGCTGTGCATTTACTGAATGAGCACTGTGCCACTGTACATGCTTTGTCCGAACTGCTTGCATTTTAATTTATATGCTTAAATTTAACCCTGTTTTTATTTTTATTTTTAATTATACTCTTTATTTTTATCTTTCAATGTTTTCTTTATTTTTAAATTTTTTATTTTTTTTTTAATTCCTATTATAACTGTAATATTTTTATTACATTTCTGTGTAAAGCACTTTGAATTGCCACTGTGTACGACTAATTGCACCTTATCTTATGCACTTACTCAATGTGCTATGTGCTTTGTCCGAACTGCTTGCACTTTAATTATGTTTCATTTTAACCCTGTTTTATCACTTATAACTATTTTAACTTCATTTCTGTGTAAAGCACTTTGAATTGCCACTGTGTATGAAATGTGCTATACAAATAACTTGCCTTGCCTTGCCTTGCCTACCCTAATCCACTGCTATATTCCTCATATTAGCCTAACATATTATTGTATACCTCTATCTGTAAAATTCTGTTTATAGTAATAGCCATCTGTATATTATATTCATAGTACATATTCCCCTGTAAATTCTGTTTATAGTAATAGCCATCTGTATATTTATTCACTGTACATATTCACCTGTAAATTCAGTTCTGTTTATAGTAAGACAACTCTCTATTTATACATATTTATATATATTCAGTACATATCCATGTCCTGCACTTACGCATCCATTGTATATCCTGCACTTGCTGCTATTGCACTTCTGGTTAGACCTAAACTGCATTTCGTTGCCTTGTACTTGTACTTGTGTAATGACAATAAAGTTGAATCTAATCTAATCTAATCTAATCTAATCTAATCTAATCTAATCAGAGGATGACACAGGATGTGGTCAATTGTTCTTATTTTGTCTTCTGGGAAATAAACTACTTTATGTATTTTCTGAAGGGCAGGACTAAACAAAATCTTTAAATAAAATAAGATCAATGTCCACCAATCATCCTGTTCAAAAGTTTACACCCCTGACTCTGAATGAGTTGTGTTGATCATCAGTGAATGTTTGCAGCTTTTGATTACACAGGTGAAAACACAGCATTAAGAGCTGAGAATCAAGCACATGTCAACTTTTCAACTGGATCTTTTGTGTAAATTCAGTTATTATTATGTCTTGTGGTCTAACAAACATCATGTGACTTGAACTGTACACAGAGCCTATATTTAAAGCTCCTCTCAAATTGTTGTTGTGCAATAAATAAAGTATTTAAAAAAATTAAAATGCTTTTAATAATACATAAATTTGAATCATTCAGAATTTGGGAAAAAAAGTGGCCCCAGTCCCGTGATCCTAGAGCAGCTCGAGCGGCTTAAACTCTGTCCAGTAGGAGGCGCTAATGCTCCAGAGCTGCTCTGACAAACATCAGGAAACCTCAGAACAACAACAGCACAGGTGTAACCTCGTTTATATAATGTTTCAGATCTTCCTGCTCTCGCTGTTAAACATTAAAGTCTTCAGATGATGAGGCAGAATCTCTTTTAGCACAGACTGGACTATTTGACTAAAGATTGAATCGTATCTCGTGAAAAACAACAGTCCTAAAGGATCGCACAGGTGAGTCTCGATCTCAAAGAGAAAGTGTTTGCCAGACTTCTGGATTCTGTTCCTGTAGGACAAGCCCGTCTGAACTCCTGAAGAGCTTTAATACTGACACCATTAACCTGATCTGGGGAATATCGACGGGTTTCACACCAGTTAGGCTGATAATCATTAGGTTAAGACATAAGTTATAAATTATACATGTTGTAAAAGTATAACACACAACAGCCAGGAATTACTAAAAACAAACCATTTTGTTGATATTAATTGTGTAGAAATGAATAATGTTTTTTCTGAAAAGGTTTATTTCCAGTTGTATGATGATGTTTTGTGATAATGCGGAAATGAAAGTATTCTATGGACAATCCAGTGTTTCCAGTTAGTGAAGGTTTTGGATCAGGGCCAGTGTTACAAGAGTTTAGTGGCATGAATATTCATGAGAACTTGTCTGATAATAAAGTGCGAGGTAAGATGTAAGTAGATAAACTACTAAACATTTCATGAGTTTTAGGATATAAACTTTTTTTCTTATTTTGTGATTCATGTAATAATAGTAACTGTCAATGTGAGGTGAAAGAAATATTAATGAAGCTGTTTTCATCATATTAAGCATAGGATTAATAATGAATGTGTAGATATTGTGAATGAATTTAATAAACTGAGTTTCCTAGCTTTCCTGGTAGCCTTCAGTAAATGAACTTGTCTGAGAAACTGATTCATAAATCTTATAAATATCAGTTGAGTCAATGTTTACTTTCTTCACTGACAGACTCAGCTTTAGGAGGGAAGAGACAGAGCAAGAGAAGAGACTGAGAGAAAAAGAAAGAGTGATGGAGATGAGGAGAGAGCAGGTAATCTTTTAAAGATATTATATATATATATATATATATATATATATATATTATTTATTATTATTTTTTTTTTAATGCACATATGAGGACCAGAGAAATAAAATTTTCCCTGAACCTCTGATCTCGCTCAAATTTGGGCCCTCATTGATGATAAAACCCCTACGGCCCTGATTTTTTTTTTCATAGCAGTTTATAATGTTTTTAATACTAGCCTTTACTTTTCATGCAGTCGTCATTGAATGAAAAAAAATATCCTAAAACCACTAGAACAATGTTGTATATTTTGTTGACTTGTGTACTTACATTATCCCAAATGTTTCCAACAATGTTTAAATCCAGAGAAATCCTCTATTTTGACCAGCGTAACGGCCCGTGTCAATGCGTCGTATCCGCCTTACCCTCGATATCCGGTTTTACTGCGGTAGAAAACATGGAAAACACCGAAACACTTTAATATATGATGTGTTTTATTAGACAGGTGAGCAACTGTTTGGGTCATTGATGGACAGAAATGTTAATTCATCAGATAAAGTGACCTGTATGAGGAGTAATTCAGAACTTGTGACTGTTTCATTAGAATTAAATAAAATGAATTTAAGTGATCAAACGTGACTGTAATAAAGTTCAAGTTCAGGGAAGAAGGAGGCGGGAACCAGCAAACATTAAACATAACTTTAATCGTAATAACAAAAACAACTAAATGAAAGGAATGTCAGCGGCGACTGTGGCATATAAACATAATATAAACAGCAGCGTAAAATGTCCAGGCCTGGTCCTCTCTCGCCCTTCACTGTCGTCTGTCATCAGTCCAGATTTAAAACCACATCATCATCATCATCATCATCATCATCATCATCATCATCATCGTCCCTCTGAAAACTGATCAAATAATGTCCACAACCAAACCAGTGGCCTAATAAACCGCTCTTTGACCGTCTGTCTGTGATCCTGAATGACACACAATGATGATCATTGATACAAACGGATGATCTATTTTGATACTCAACAAACATTCATTCAATATTATTTATAGGCAGTGGCAGCTGGTGATAATTATTTCTGGGGGGGGAGGTGGGGTGCAGTATCAAGATGCATGTTGACTAAATTCAAGCATTACAGAGAAAACAGTGTCTTCACTTTTATCGTTTTGCACATTCATTTCCCACATATAATTGAATGAGGAAAGGAAAAACAAAAGAAAAACCGCAACAACAGACTAGCATGTTGACTAGAACATACATTTTGCTCTCCTTTCGTTCTGGCCAGCAAATTTCTCAATGACTCTCTGATTAAAGTCAGTCATCTCAGTAGTGTCATGACGTTTGCATCGTTCAGTCAGATATTTGAGGTCTCTTACCCCCGTTGTTGTCCACAAAACTTCAGTACTGACACTTAGAAATAAAAGACAGGGAAAGCAATAAAGGGCATTGCTAACAACACATCCAGCCAGCCACCTCCGTTTCTCATAACAAGTGCTTCATCCTCTGTCACTGACTGGCTGCTGCTGGATCTGTAAATCACGTTGGTCCGGTTCGGGATCTTCCAACGAACGCCTTGTGAAAGAATTTTGTTTAACTGCTGCCATCTCTACGAAACTGATCATCCTAACAAGGTTTTGGCGGAGTCGGAGTGACTGTGTCGCCCGCGCACTTTCGCTTTAGTGGCCAAGAGTGTAAAGTTGAATGACAGGTGACGAGAACCAATCAGATTGGATAAAATAACACGCATCCAATTCTGATTCGCCAGGGACGCAACAACCTGCATCCGGAGGAGGATCTTTTAAAGGGTTAGTTCACCCAAAAATGAAAATGATGTCATTAGTTACTCACCCTCATGTCATTCGACACCCGTAAGACCTCCATTCATCTTCAGACACAAATGAAGATATTTTTGTTGAAAGCTGATGGCTGAGGCCTCAGATTGGCCTCCATTGGTATTCAGTACATTCACACTCCCAAGACCCATAAAAGGCACTAAAAACGTCGTTACAAAGTCCATCTCACCACAGTGGCTCTACAATAATTTTACGATGCGACGACAATAGTTTTTGTGCGCAAAAAAAAATCAAATTAACGCCTTTATCCAACTTGTTCTTGTCTTCCGTGTGTGTCTCCACGACGCATGCGTGAGAATATGATGCAGATCCGGCGTTCGGACACATGACCCAGAAGAGATTTGTTTACGAGCAGAGGAAGACGCGCGTGTCTAAGCTGTTGAATTCTACATTGATCGTGCTTTAGGTCTCGGCGTAGTGCTTAAAATGGGGTTAAAGTGTGCATTTCATGGATTCCCGAACGCCGGCGCTACGTCATATTCTCGCGCATGCGTCGTGGAGGCACACACGGAAGACAAGAAGCGGTTGAATAAAGTCGTTATTTAGATTTTTTTTGCGCACAAAAACTATTGTCGTCGCTTCGTAAAATTATTGTAGAGCCACTGTGGTGAGATGGACTTTGTAACGACGTTTTAAGTGCCTTGTGGGTCTTGTGAGTGTAAATGTACTGAATGCCAATGGAGGCCTTTCTCAGCCATCAGCTTTCAACAAAAAATTCTTCATTTGTGTTCTGAAGATGAACGGAGGTCTTACGTAATTAATGACATAATTTTCATTTTTGGGTGAACTAACCCTTTAAGAACCAATTAGAGACCAGATTCAGGTCACATGCTGGCCGTATATTTTTAGACTCAGATAGACGTCCATTTGTCCGGCGTCCCTCACGCATGAAACCGCATGAAACATATTGAAGAACATATAAAATAGTTAACCCATCAAAGCCAGTTTTTATTAAATGCTGAGGCTCTTACTAACAGCCAGCACATCGTATGAGTGAACGAGTTATTTTTATTTCACTTTTATATCATTTTTGTATACATGTATATTTCTGGAATTTTGATGGGGGCGGCGCCCCAGCGCCCTCTATTGACCAGCTGCCACTGTTTATAGGTCGTAAAGGGTCATAAACATGCATGTTCTTAATGGGGATTTAATTAGGGCCACTTTTGACTTCTTGACATTTAAAAAAAATAAACGTTTAACTTTTTAAAACATATAATCAGTCCTGGAATAAAGATGTGATGATGGCCTTGATTGGCCTTTGATACTGAAAGTTGGTAAAATGTGTGATGGAGTGGACATTTGATGTTGTTTGACATTTAGTTTTGAGCGTCAGTGAATGTTTGCAGCTTTTGATCATCAGGTGACAAAATGCTCATATATGCTCCTGAAATTTAATCTGTGCGACCTCAAAATATATTTGGGAGCATTTGTGTAGAAAGTAATGCTATTTTTAACCTAATGGACAGTGGACACCACGACAAAGCAACATAAACATCCTCATATTTTAACCATAATTATGAACTACGTAGAGTTTGTGATCTAATGTTGAAAATGTTAAAAAGATCATCCACTGTTGCTGTTTCTCACTAAAACCAAAGTAAAATTGGTTCACTTTGAAAATTCACTTTGAAGACATAAATAAAATAATATATTAATATTTAACATAGTTGTAGTATATTTTCTTTGTCTTGTTGTTTATCTGAGCATTGGTCATTAGTTGTTATTTTTCCTCCTCATTTCTCCCTCTGAACGCTCATGATATTAATCTCACTGACTCATTGTCATGTCCAGGTCATGCTGAGCATCTGATGGTCTTCAGCCACACAAAGATCCCAGCGCTGAGCTGTTTTCAGTGGCAGTTTCTCTGCAGTAATGTCAGAGGAGCGAGGAAAGGACGCTCTCTCTAAGATGAGTCTCTCAGAGGAACAGAGGTAAGACTGCCACTGTTTTCACTCAATCATTTTAAACACTACTGGAGCTTCAGGTTTGTCCTGTAAAGAACAAAGCCTGACCAACAACGAGTGTTTCTCTCACCATTGCCGTGTCAAATGCTCTGCAAAACAATTGAGAACTTCTATAAATGTTTTAGATTGTCGCATGTTAAAATGCCTTGAAACTGGTTTCATATTTAGTTTACTGGAACATTTAGCACAGTTAAATATGTTTCATGCACCATATATGTAAAGTCCTGTACAAACCCAGATTAAAGTGTATTGCATTACGGTTTAAAGGTGCACATTAGTGGATAGTAAATGTGAATAATGTGGAAACTTTAATCAGAACAAGTCAAATATACATGTCAAACAGGGCTTTATAGACAATATCACAGTTAATATCTAACTAATGTACAGAGCTTCTGCCATGACTGGAGATGTTGAGACTGTGAACAAATCACTTTAACATCACACTTGATGCACACTTGGAGTTACTGAAAATTAACATTGAAAAACAAATAGAAAAGATGAACAATAAACACCTGAAATCGTCACTCTTTACAATTTAAGTCAGTGAATAAAGAAATGTAGAAGGTTTTCTTCTATTTGTCAGCCTCTCATTTATTGCGCACTGCGTCACCGCTGTGGGAACGTGAATCTGTCCAATGGAGTGACGGAACGTCATAGGCGGGTGACGTCATCGACCAGGAAACTATAAAGCACACCTGAACCAAACAATGTTAGCTTCTGTGTCTTCATCAAGCGCTGTGTGAATCATTATCCTGGTGTGTTTTGTCTGTCTTTAGTTTGAGCTAGGCAGGACTTTTCAACAAATACACAAAAAAAGAAAAAAGAAAGAGATGGCGAGTTACCAGCATTTCAGAAAGTGTGTTCATCCCTGCCCTTGTTTCATCACACACAAGCACGCGCTGCGGTTTCTTCCGCCCCGGTTGAGGCACCGGTACTGCAATCATCCAGTTTTGAGGATCTAGATGTTGTTAGTATTGCGGCAGGAGAGGTTGAAGATTTGCCACTTCACTCTTCTGCAGGTGAGGATCTTATGGAGGTGTTGAGTCGTGCTGTAGCCAAGTTAAGTTCAGATTGACCAGCAGAGAGACAGGAGCCGTATCAAACTAAAAGATAATTAGATGGATGCTTCCTACCCGCCCGTAATACTCAACCCTCATGTCGGGGCTTGCCATTTTTTCCCGACCTCCACACTGAGGTGTCGAGGTAGTGGAAGAAACCGGAGTAATCCAGAATTATCAGTCCACATACAATGTCTATCTTGCAGGTATATCAGGCTGACTTGCTAAAGGACCTGGGTGAAAGTGAAGAAGTGGGGGCTGATTTAATTCAAGAGCTCTGCTTCTCAGCCGATCTAGCTCTCTGTGCCACTAAGGAGACGGTCAGACCAGTGGGCCGTTCTATGGCAGCCCTGGTGGCCATGGAGTGCATTTATGGCTGAATCTCACTGAGATTAAGGATGGGGACAAAAGCTTTCTGTTGGACGCTCGCTTTCAACTGATGGTTTATTCGGTGATGCGGTCAATACTGTCACCGATAGGGTTAAGGAGGCTAAAAATCAAGCAGCTGCACTTCAATAGTTCCATCCTAGAAAAACCCGGTTGTCAGGGGTGGCTGATCATGAGTGGTCACTCGGCTCAAGGTCTCTGGCAGGACCATCAGCTCTCATGGCAAATAAATTGCCTAGAAAAGATGGTGGTGTTTCTAGAACTGAAACACTTTCTCCCAGACCTCAGGGGCCATCACACTGCATGACACGTGGGATTTTCGTCAGTATGTGGCACTGTAGATTGCCGTGAAACTTCAGGTTTACGACTGTGCACGGCAATTTGCAGGCAACACCGAAAACTGCCATAAATTGACGGAAATTGACGTGGGCCTTGCTTGGCAGTTGTCCCCCCATGACCCCCCCTCCCCTTAATTCTAGGGGAGGCTTTATCATGTAAATGAACATGCTGTGAGCTACACAAATGCAAATCAGAGTAGCAGCAGGGGGAGTTTTATCTAGGTTCTGAATTTTTTAAACTAAAACATTTTAAGTTAAATGTACTCGTTTTAGTTCACATTACTACATTTTTAGGGCAACCAGTTAGCTCCAATTTTTTAAGTAGATTCAACTTGTCTGGGCTAACAGAGTAGATTAATTACTCTGTATGTCATTAGCAATAACCAATGTTATGTAAAAAAAATACACACAAAATAAAAAGTTACGGTGTTATGCCTATATGTAATTGAAGCACATTTGCCACACCCATTAACTTAAATTAAGTGAAAATAAATATAATAGGTTTTTCTGGAGCTCCTTGGTGGTCTGAAACCTCAATGAGGTTGAAGAATATAGGGATAAATTAAGCCCCTTTGTGGACTGATTTCCGGACTCTTGTGATTCTCTATCTCTCTCTCTCTCACACACACACACACACACACACACAATCACACGCACTCACACACACACACACACACACACACACACACATCTGTGCAGGCAGACACACACACACACACACACACACACACGCACACAGCCAAAATACATCAATTTTTTTTTATTTTATTCACCTCTTAACATTCTTTTGTTTCATTTTCTTGTTAATTTAATACATTTCTTAAAATCAGTTTGTTGTTAGACTCCCTTCTTTGTAAACTGTCATAAACTGACGAGATCTCTCGTTCAGACTCAATAAAAGCAACTCGGTCAGTGATGGACGTGTTCGTTACCTCCAATAATATCGCATTTTCTATTTGTTTTACAGTTTTTGGAGAAATGCATGACATGACTCGAACGTAATGAAGTAATTTGTATTCATTTTATAAAACAACAACAATGAAAATAAATAATACAAACACAATACATCAGTCCTTAAGTAATCATTTAACCATCAGCCTGCATTATTACACTGTTTTCATTAAAATGGTAAAGTGTACATGTCTTTCTTTGCTGCATACCGTATATGCCTAACTACACAAGCCGAGCTCTACATGTTCGCTATCAGTATCGTTCAATAGCTGGTTCATTTCGTTCACGAACAAGTCGAGGAGGAGATCAGTCTTTGGTTCAGAGTCAGAGTCGGACTCAAAAGCATCTCGGTCAGTAAAAGGCGTATTCGTTCACTGAATTCAACAAATCACATGCTCCGTCACATCTTATACTCGAACGCTATTGGCTCGAAGTTTTGTCATTGACAGGATGAAAAAGCTCACAGAGCTGCGCATGCGCTCGCTGCTAACAGTGCCACGCTGCTGTGGAGGGAGGAATTTCAGTGAACGAGAAATATGAGTCAGTGGACCACTTGAACGAGAACGATTCATTCACCTAAAAGATTCGTTCAAAAAGAACGATTCGTTCACGAACGTAACATCACTACTGCTTTGCTTTTTCGTGATCAACAATGACTGGACGCCGTCTTCTCGTCTTCAGCTGCCTTTCAACTCCTCTGCATGGACGCGGCCAACTTTTTCGACTATTTTTCAGCTCTCCGGCGTCTTCACAACTCTGAGGCAAACTGCAGTCACTATGAACCAGAGCATGGGTAATGTAACGTTACGATTTAAAGAATATGCTTTTATTCAGCTGTATAAGGAAATGGATGCGTTAATAGATCCGAGCTTAAAACTGCACATTTTGTTTACACAGACTATCCTCGCCTCATAACGAAGCCGTGAGCTCTTATCTGCTTGGAGCGATTTCCGCAAGTCCAGATTTAACCGCTGAACATGACGACATTGTGTGTAAGTATAACTTCTAATGTTTTTCTCATTCCTTGTTTAATTTTACCGTGACTGTTTTTATTAATACCAGTCTCATGTAATTGTTTTCCAGCTGCCTGTAAGACGTATTATGAATCGACACGCCGGTGCGGAAACTGCGAAGTTTAGCTCGGAGTCGATCAAGAAGAAAAAGGGTAAGATTTATTATATTAGATCCGTTTTTTGTCAATGTGAGTATTTTTCAGGTTGCTTATTGTCTTTATGGATTGTATTACAGTTGCTGGAAGCGAGAGTGTGCTGGATGAGGTGGACATTTGGAAGTCCACTACCATTGAACTCATGTCTGACGAGGAAGACGGCATTGTTGACGGGGTGTCTGGATGGATTGTGCGGCCACCGCCCTCTCGCAGCCTGGAGAACGCCGAACTTTACATTACATTACGAGACATTACTGCTGCACTGTACATAGTTGTGTGTTTAACAATAAAGCTCTTTCTTTGAATGAACAGCTGTGTGTTTATAAATGAAGCTCTTTCTTTGAATAAACGGCACGGTCCGTATAATTTTCCCATATATTCCTTGATGGTATGAATACTTCATAGCACAATAACATTATTATAAAACAAATTATTACAACATAAATTATATATTTATTATTATTATTATAATTATTGGGGTTGACATTTATAATGAGCCAGGGGGACCAATAATGATTGGTTTGCAGTGATCTGCCAACCAATCACGAGGGATTTTTCTTGTTTAAAAGTAGTGGCCTCAGCCAATACTGAGTGAGTAAATTCAAGTCTGGCCGTTGACTCTCTGGTTTCGCTGCTATTCATATGCTAATTAGAGGCGTTGCACCTCCGTGGGCTCTCCGCGGGGGGCTCTCCACCTACGTCATGGTTCGTTTACGACAATTTGTGGCACAGACGAATGCGACGTTCGCTGCCTCTAAATTGTCGAAAACTGCCGAAAATTAGGGAGATTTCCGGGAGTCTACAGGCGTTTACGGGGTCGAAAATCCCACTTTTCATGCAGTGTCATGTGCTTGTTTCGTACAGACAACACATCTCATATATAAATCATCAGGGGGATCTGAGGTCACGCCACTTATACAAGTTGGCTCACCAGATCCTCCTGTGGGCCCAGGGTAAACTGCTGTCAATCAGGGCAGTGGATATCCCAGGCTACCTGAATCAAGTAGCAGACATCCCGTCAAGGCTCAGGAATTAGTTAGTGTTAAACTGGGCTTAATTAAACATGAAACCTGAAGTATCTCCTGCAGTGACGTGTTTTATCTTTCTGCTCTGTGTGTCATTAGTGTAAGATCAGGCTCACATGTGTCCAGCTCTGTGTCTGTGAAGAGTGACCGCTCAAAAGGTGACGGACCAAACTTCAGTGAGAGAAAACCATCAACTAACAAAAGGTATTTCAGGTGTTTCTTATTGTTGGTCACACACTGTTAGAAAATATTTATCATGAAACTTTATTAATCAAATATTGTTCCAATTTACAATCATCAAAAAGATTGAATTTATTTTAATTATAATTGTAGTTTTTTTTTAATACCCATTTAATTTTGGTGTGCAATCGGCTACTGAAAGGTATTTTAGGGTGTTTTGTGTTACAGCATTACATTAGCTAAGATAATTGTGATGAAATTAAATAAAACAATAATTCAGAGAACACTATGGGCCTCATTTATGAAACAAACGTACAACAAAAAACTGAGAGTATGGCTGTTTTCACTCAAAACTTTGGATTTATCAATATGGCCGTGAGCGGTGGTTACGATCGTGTTTTATCTTTCTGCTCTGTGTGTCATTAGTGTAAGATCAGGCTCACATGTGTCCAGCTCTGGGTCTGTGAAGAGTGACCACTCAAAAGGTGACGTACCAAACTTCAGTGAGAGAAAACCATCAACTAACAAAAGGTATTTCATGTTTTCTTATTGTTGGTCACACAGTTATAAAATATTTCACCAAATATTTATCATTCAATTATCATTCAATTATCATTTCTATTTACAATCAGCAAAAAGATTGAAATTATTCTATTTGAATTATAATTATATTTTTATAATTATATTTTGGTGCGCTGACAGAACTGCTGCACAACTGTTTGTTCGCTCAAGTATGGTTGAGTTTTGCTTACTGTCTAAATGTGGATTCAACATGTGGATATTATTAAAGGCTATTTGAACTGTTCTTCTTTATCTTTGTGCCTTCGTATGCAGCTCAACTGTGACAACAACATATTAAAATGCATATTGTCAATTAGGGCTGAACGATTAATTGCATTTGCGATAGTATCGCAATATGATAAAACACGATTTTGTAACCGTAAAGGCTGCGATTACAGTCTGGTCACGTGACATGCGAGAGTAAGCGGTCTGCAGAAGAAGCATCAACTTGGCACGTTACGCCTATTCAAGCCTGGCCTAAAGGAAATAACTGTTTGTGTTTAATCTAATATTGTATTGGTCATACTATACAATAGGGGAGGGAGAAAATATTCTCTCTCCAATGATTCGCGATCAATTCTGATTCATAACGTTCGGAAAGGTTGAAGCGAATTACAATGACATTCGCAGGCTTCATTGCATAGGATAGGCTATGCGTTGTGAGAGATGTGCGCTTTGCTTGATGTTACGCTTACAGTGTGTGTTCTCACCCACAAGTATTTTCCTTACAAATGCTCTACGAAGGCTTCATTTATGTTGTTTGGTGCTCGCCATGCGGCTGTGTGCGTGTCTCGAAATGCTTTTATTAGGCAAAATGAATGTAAATTTGGTCGGTAATGTCTTAAGGAATTAAACAGACAGGGAAACCACATCTTATATTTCAAAAGAGATCTGTGCATTAGTGTGAATGCAGATCTCCCGCTGTCTATGATGTCATCATTATTAATCAAGCAACAGTAAAGCTGAGAAAGAGAAAAATCACTCACAGTTCAGATACTCTTAAATACTGAAAGCACTCTTTGTTCATTGCTTGTAATGTTTTTTGTTCCTCTTTATTATTTAGCTTTTATGTTTTAAAGCAATATTAGTTCATATTAAAATTCTTAACAAGCATTTTTTTAAATACAATTTTAATGTGTAATTATTTTTAAAAGTACATATAATTAATCCTGGAGCTGTGCTGGTGTTTTCAATCCACCCCCCAATTTTTATTATTATTATTATTTATATAAATTTTTTATTTTATTTTATATTATTTATTTTTTTATTATTATTTTTATTTTATTTTATTTTTCACAAGCAAATCCTGGTTTTGTACAGTTATTTGTGGTCACATATGTGGACCTTGTTCAACCCTGCAATAAGTAAATAATCATTAAAAAAAAGTACTTATTACATAATTTAAACAAAAATATTTTAAGTTTTATTAATTAGATTAATTAATAAGAAAAAAGGTACTATACAATTTATTGCTCATCTTTGAATAATACAGAAGATAAAGAGCTTTAAAAATAATCGCATATTAAATTGCAATCACAATATTGGTAAAAAAAATCGCAATTAGATTATTTTTCAAAATCGTTCAGCCCTATTGTCAATGCAGAATTCATTATATATTTACGCTTAAATAGATCCTATACTTTAACAGTGTAAACTCTTTTTCCTCTGTTAAAAAATACTAATAATATTTTGCCTGAAAAATGCAGTATTTTATTTTATTGGCTAACAGGCTTCAATGTGAGACATTAGACTCAAAGAATCAAAGGAAGCACGAGAGTTTCAAACATAATCTCCTCGGGATCTTCCAGGTAGGAAAACACATTTCCATACATGTTTATAATTATAACAAACTGAACAACATTTCTTAATTTTAAGAACCAATAAAATAATAATCAACATGTTAGAAAACGTTATTTTTGTACTTTTGTCTGTTAAATGGCAGCCAATTCCCATGTTTGGTTTTGAACTGGTTTCTATTACAAATATTTTTAATTACTGAGTAAATAGCGTTGGCCAAATATGGATGTGGATCTGGTTAAATTGTGTTGTTCTATCTCTTATTTTTCTGGCATTGTTTGTAGGATCTTGAGAGCAAAATAATCTCATTTCTGAAGAAAGAACTGAAGAAGTTTAAGAAAATATTACAAAAAGAGAACACAGAATCCTTTGTGAAGGACTTTAATGAGGATAGATGCAGTATCAAAGCAGCAGCTCTTGATCTCACACTACATTACCTGAGAGAGATGAAGCAAGATGAAGCTGCTGATGCTCTAGAAGGTCTGAGACTCATGACCATCTGTCAGATTAACACTTATAAATGTAGGAGAGAAGATTAAGATTAAAACTGTCTGCTTTCTGTTCCCGTGTTTAGATGAGCTGTTCTTCATTCATCAGCTAAAGTGTGGCCTAAAGAAGAAGTATCAATGTGTGTTTGAAGGAATTGCGAAGCAAGGCGACTCCACACTTCTGAATAACATCTACACAGATCTCTATATCACTCAGGGTGGCAGTGAACAGGTCAATACTGAACATGAGGTCAGACAGATTGAAGTTGCTTCCAGGCGTCATGAATCTCAAGAGATACAGGTGGAATGCACACATTTGTTTAAAGCACATGAACAAGACCAGGAGATCCGAACTGTTCTGACAAAAGGAGTCGCTGGCATCGGAAAATCAGTCTCTGTGCAAAAGTTTGTTCTGGACTGGGCTGAAGGAAAAGAGAATCAAGATATCAGCTTCATATTTCCTCTTCCATTCAGAGAGATGAACTTAAAGGAGAAAGAAAAACTAAGTTTGATGGACCTTATGACCCAATTTTTCCCAGAGACAAAAGGACTGAACCTTACAAGAAGGAATCAATTCAAAGTCCTGTTCATCCTTGATGGATTGGACGAATGTCGTCTTCCTCTGAAGTTTGACTGTAATGAGACGTGGCGTGATGTATCGTCACCAGCCTCTCTGGATGTTCTCCTGACGAACCTCATGAAGGGAAATCTGCTTCCTTCTGCTCTCATCTGGATCACCACCAGACCAGCAGCGGCCAGTAAGATTCCTCCTGACTGTATCGACCGGCTGACAGAGATACAAGGATTCAGTGATGCACAAAAGCAAGAGTACTTCACAAAAAGATTCACAGATGAGAATCAGGCCAACACAATCATAGATCATGTTAAAAAATCAAAGAGTCTCTTTATCATGTGCCACATCCCAGTCTTCTGCTGGATTTCAGCCACTGTTCTCCAGAACATTCTGGAGGAGAAGAGAAATAATGATGTGAAAAACACTCAGGCTGATGAGATCTCTCAAACACAGCAGGAATCAAACACTGAAGACACTCCCAAGACTCTGACACAAATGTACACACACTTTCTCCGCTTTCAGATCCAGCAGAGCCGCCGAAAGTATGATGGAGAATACACACCAGATGTTTCCTGGGATAAAGACGCCATCCTTTCACTGGGGAAACTGGCATTTCATAAGCTGGAAAGAAGCAACCTGATCTTCTATGACACAGACCTGGAAGCCTGTGGTATTGACGTCTATAAGGCATCAGTGTACTCAGGCATGTGTACCCAGATATTTAAGGAGGAAACAGGGATCACTCTTGGCACCATGTACTGCTTTGTTCACTTGAGCATTCAGGAGTTTATTGCAGCCATTTATGCACATCTGTTTCTAGACATCAACAAGTCAAGTGTGTTTGATCATGAGTCTACAGAACAGGAAAACACAAATGAAACCATGATTGATTTACTCAAGACTGCAGTGGACAAGGCGCTCGAGAGTGACAATGGACACCTGGACCTTTTCCTTCGCTTCCTCCTCGGTCTGTCACTCCAGTCCAATCGACGACTCTTACGAGGACTGATAACACAGCAAGACGATAATGACCAGAGCAACAAGGAAATAGTTCAGTACATCAAGCAGAAATTAGAAGATAATCTGCCTGCAGAGCGATCCATCAATCTGTTCTACTGTCTGAATGAACTGAACGACCAAACTCTGGTGAAAGAGATTCAGACCCACCTTAGCAAAGGAAGTCTCTCATCTGACCTTTCACCTGCCCAGTGGTCTGCTTTGGTCTTTGTGTTGTTGACATCAGAGGAAGAGCTGGAGGAGTTTGAGCTTCAGAAATTCAAGAAATCAGACGAGTGTCTCATTAGATTATCGGCAGTCATCAAAACCTCCAGAAGAGCTCTGTAAGTCAATTAATGTTTTGTCGTGTTTTGGTGTCATTCAGGCTATAACAGACTATTTAAAATACATATATTATCAGTTGTTATTCTATATCTCCAGATAAAAGAACATTTTAAATACTAAACTTCATAATAGTTTCAGTTCTGTAGTTTTAACTGTATTTAAACATAATGTAATGCAATACATAGATGATTGAGAGATTCACTGATAAACGTTTATCAAAAGCCTGTTGAATCATATTTAATGTATAGATTTTAACATGTTTTTTCTTAAACAAAAAATTTGACCTGAAGGTGGGACATTTTAAGAAATTAATCAGACGATAAAAGACACGAGAATTAATTCGACACACGACTCAAACAGTCATTATGGGTATTCTCTAGCTTTTGAGCATACATTAGTTGTACCCTCATTATTGCTTTGAATTGTGGGATTGAAAGAGTGCACTCGATAATGTCCTCTATGGTTTCAGACACCACTACAAATGGCTGTCCCTTCAAATAGTGCCCTATTTAAGGGACTAGGGGGCGATTTCAGACAGCCATAGGTTTACTTAAATCAGTAAAGATTTCACTGCAAAAAGACGTGAACCTTGACCTGAAGGCGGGACATTTAAAGAATTAAACTAAAAGGCCTTTTACTTGCTAAAAAAATAAACAATCAATCAGACGATAGATAGCATGTAGAAGTTTTTCAGCATATTCAGTAAAGTGTTGATCATATTGATGATCATTTAGAGGTCTTAGACATTCATAAAGTATATCACGTACGATAAAATAGGTTTTATAGGGTTGAGTTAGCAGATGATGAAGCACAACAGTGTTGTTGTCATACAACACATTGGTTTATAGTTATTTTCACTAACTTTCACTATGTAGTTCTCTTCAACTTCTGCTATAAAGCACATATGCTCTCCATAACTTCAATGCTGAAATCATTAAACCCTCGGAATCTCCACCTTAAGACTAATGCATCATTGTCATCTGAGCTATAAATCGGAACAAAAAATATTTTTATTCAAGCACGCTTCATATTATCTAGAAAATTTGTCACTGACAAAAACTAGCATTTCCAATATATTATTTTTGATTCAGTGTAGCTCACCCTTGGATTAATCACAATTAAAAGCATCTGAGTTACTAAGTAAAAGATCTTGCACCCATGGTAGTTAGTCGAATCTGAGGTACCACAAGAGATATTGATTAAATGAATACCATAAATAAGTATAACCAAGCGGAAGCATATAAATAATTAAATGAAGTGGGCCCAAGACAGAACCCTGGGGAACACCAGTGGTGACTGTAGAGGTTCTTGATTTAAAACATTTTAATTGAATACGCTGAATAGTGCATCCAGATAGATATGACCTAAACCAAGACAGATCAGTATTTGTTGTAATTGCATCTTATTATGAATGAAGGCCTGTATCACTGACTCTAACACTGATGTCTCTATGAAAATAATTTTTTTAAACATTAATGATTGACATTCAACATTACAGTATAATTTAATTGTTTAGGCTTTTATTAGGCTTTACTGTTTTTTTTATTTAATTGAACTTCTTCAAAACAATCTTCACATAAATCCATTATTATAAATGTCATATTTACCTGTGGTCTTCCTGTCTAACAGGTAGGAAATGTACAGAAATTGAATTTCAAACACTTTACAGTCTTAACTGCATAAATTATAAATTAAATATAGATTAGACAAAACTAGTGTTAATTCCATCAGCTATTCTTTAAATTAGTCTGTTTAGTCCTGTTTAAATGTGCTTTTTAGTTTTTATCATATTTAGTCAACCGTGTCCTTTTTTTGTTTAGTCACGTTTTATTCGATTAAATGTCTGAGCATTTTAGTTTAGGTTTCATCAATGAAATTTTTCACATTTTCGTCACACTGCACTGATAATCCAGATTAATTTGCGCAAAATTATAATTTACAACAATTGTTGTCGTTTGAGAAATATATTTATTGTTGCACTTTCACCTATAAGCACAACTCAATGGAATGTTGACCTATACACATGGTTTATTTTACCTTATCTAGTTTATTATTTTTTTTAGTATATTTATCACATAGGCTTAATGGAAAAATAAGAAACTTATCTAGAAATTTAAAACCATGAAATTTCATATTAATTTAATGTTTTTCTATTAAAACAACAGCAAAATGGACTTTGTCACACAGAGTAATCACAAATAATCAAGAGATCCCTGCTTGGATGTATTACAGTTCATCACTGAGAAGCTTTGATAGCAGAGCTTGTGTGCACATGAATCAGGGTTGTCAGATTGCAACGTTTAAGAAAACCCTGGATAGAAAAGCGCTGATTGGGGGATTTAAATAATTTAAATCTGGCAACCACAAGCATGAACTCTCGAACGCTCCTTTGTTTTCCCCCGACAAAAAACAAAGTGATTTTGGTTAAAAAAAAAACTCTAAACCAGGGGTTTTCAAACTGGAGTCCGGGGACCCCCTAGGGGTCCTCCAGAAGGTTCTAAGGGGTCCCCAGAAAATTTCAGAGAATAAAAAGACAAAGCAAAAATTAATAAAGTCTACCAAACATTCTACCCATTTTATTTTTAAATATTTATCTCCTTTATTGCCGTATGGCCACTTTCCAGAATTGTATATGTTTGCTTTGTATCTTTCTAGTGAGTTTTTCTCACTATAGTCCCCTTTATCTTGCTCACTGGGGTTGTAAGGCAGTATCCTTAACGCAGTACGGACGCTGCTTACATACATTTATTGTGAAAGTTGGTTATAAAAATAAGTTTTAATTGAAAAATGTTCTTCTTCAGGTTTATACATCCAACATTAAGTATAGCCAATTTAAGTTTTCGAAACAATATGTTGTATTTATAATGTCTTACTCTAACTTAGTCTACTATTTATCTCTGTTTTTTCATACATACAAATATGTAGATGGATTTTAGGAAGGGGGTCCCTCATACAAGGTTTATCATATTTGGGGGTCCTTGACATGATAAAGTTTGAAAACCCCTGCTCTAAACTACATTTTAGTTAATGATATTGCATGTTAATATAGTCATAGTTATCATTTAAGGATGTTTGTGTCATCTCGTCTTCGTCTCGACTCATAGAAATAAAGGTCGTCAACAAACATTTTTCATCATATTTTTGTAAACAAAGTTAACACTAGACAAAATGGACATTTTGGCATAATTCCGTTTGTTATTGTTTGTTCAAGCATGAAAGAGAACTCGATACTGACGCACGTCTTTCTGTGTGTCGTGTGTGTGTCAGGACATTTACAGGCGAGTTCTCTTTGTCTTGTCACGTTTGAATGGTTTAAAAGCAAAAAACGGATGCTGCGTTAATTGTTTTGCTATATATAAAACATTTTAAGAAATATTACAATTATATAATAAATATAAAAATATATAAATATATAAAATAATGCAAAGTATTCAATTCACATTAATTTGTATAGTGCTTTTCACAATACGTATCATTTCAAAGCAGCTTTACAGAAAATGCATGCATCTACATTACAATTTAGAGTGATTTGTTATCAGAGGAGACTGTGCAAGTTATGGATTTCAGATTAGAACATATACACGGTTAGCTAACAATGTATTAATAAACAATGTAATAATTTAAGGCATAAATATATTTAATATTTGTATATAAAAATGTTTCACCTAATTCTGTGGTGTAATTTATGTCTTGTAGGCTAAATGATTGTAATTTAACAGACAAAAGCTGTTCAGCTCTGGCTACAGTTCTTGGATCGGATACCAATCTGAAAGAGCTGAACATGAACAATAATAATCTGCAGGATTCAGGAGTAAAGCTGCTCTGCTCTGGACTGAAGAATATAACGTGTAAATTGGAGATACTGAGGTAAGTTGTGATTAGAGGACGACTGATTCATCGTTTTTGCCGATTAATCGGCACCGATAGTTGATTGGTGGAACAATCGGTTATCAGCAAAAATCCACACCGATAGTTTTTCCGTGATGCGTTTGTTGCTGGAGCGGCTGAGAAGGGTGCACTGTCATTACACAGTACAAGAGCTCTGAGAAGGTCTCTGGCAGTATATAGCACGAGAGCGGCCACTAGAGGCGAAAACTCACTGACGCCTTGTGTTTACATTCACACGTGAGTCTGCTCGCTGCACGGAAAGCACACGCTGCTCAGAGAGCGCTAACACATCAGATGCGCGTTTAAAACATAGACAGCGAAACGGTATGAATACTGAACACTACAGTACTTAGTTCATTATAATGTAAAATCATTATAAAGTAATTCATTTCTTGATTAGATGCTGCATTAACAGGTAAAGAACAGCAGTGTGAATGTTTGTCGACTAGGCTGAGAGGACGCAAAAAAATTAGCAGTATCTCAAGCAGTTAAAACAATGTGATTAAAAACACACGCAAGTCCGACCCAAATGTTGCGCACATTAAATTGTGAGAAAGCAAACTGTATCGTCATGCTGCCAATAGAAACATAAAGCAGAAACGCATTTGTTTTGTATTAGATAATCTCCTTCTAAAAAAGCAGACTGTTTGGATTTGTATGAAATGGTAACACTGCAATAAGATTCCATTTGTAACATTAACTAAGGTTAATAAATTATGTGGAAGTATTGTTTATTGTTAGTATGTTAATTTCAACATGAAATTGAGTTTGAATTTTTATTTTATCTGGTAACCTTGGTTGTGCACTATGAACTAACATGAATGATCAAGGTACAATATTGCTCATATTAAGTGCTATAAAAATGTTTGCATAATGCATATAGTTCATGTAAGCGAACACATCCTTGTTGCATAGGGACTTGCATAGTGTTACCTATGATATGTACATGCATGTTTCTAGGTTATAGATAAAGAAACAAATTGGACCTGTAATATTTTAATGTTTATTTCTTGAAAATTTCATTTTATTTCATTTTAAAAACTTTCGGTCGATTAATCTGTTATCGGCAAGTGCGGTCCAACCTAGTTATCGGTATCGGTAAAATCCACTATCGGTCAACCTCTAGTTGTGATACAACAGAAGATATTTTTAGATGTTCTTTACTTTTAAATATATTTCAATCATGACAACTCTCAGAATAGGTTTTAACATGTTTTGGATTTTGGCAGTGTAATTTTGGTATTTGGTCTTGGCAGACTAGTTCTGCTATGCTGCTGCTGTTGATTATTTTTGCTGCTGCTGCATAGCAAATATGTACTTGCTACTGCTAATAGATACACAGACACATTTCTGTGAGAATGTAAGTACAGTACAATACAGTACATCCGGAAAGTATTCACAGCGCTTCACTTGTTTAATTTTTTGTTTACAGCCTTAGTCCAAAGTTCCAGCCTTATTCCAAAATTCTCTCTCTCTCTCTCTCTCTCTCTCTCTCTCTCTTCCGGTGCATGCTGGGGTGTGTGAGGGTGCGTGAGGGTGCTCACAAGGAGAGGGCTATTGTTTTGGGTGTTTTTTTTTCGCCTATATATATATAATTTTTTTTTCTCTATTTTTACGAATTATTTTTTTTCTTTCTTTCTCAATAATATTTGATTTTTTGAGTGAGTTTGTGCGAGTATTTTTAGGCGGCATTAGGATGGCGTCTATCCCCGCGGGGGTAGCGTCACCTGTGTCGCTCCGCCATGGAATCAGGTGTGTACCGGCACAGGGTGTCACTGTTGAAGATGTGCTGCTAGCAATCGGGGAAAAAATTGGATATGAAAACATTACTACGGCATCCCGGATGAATAAAGCAGTGGTGGTTTTTGTCGAGAAGGAAGACATAGTAAATCAGTTGATAAGTGACGGAATTGTGGTAAGTGGAGATTTTCTTATTATTTCACCGCTGGTTACTCCGACGACTAGAGTTACGATATCGAATGTACCTCCTTTCATTCGGAATGATGAAATCGAGAAAGCGTTAACAAGATATGGTAAAATGGCTAGTGAGATTAGGATGATCCCATTGGGGTGTAAAAACACTGCTCTGAAACATGTTATGTCATTCAGGCGGCAGGTGTTTATGTTCCTAATCGAACCAGAGTTGGATATTTCGTTTAGAGTCTTGCATGAAGGGAAGGCATATGTTATCTACGCAAACACCGGTAGCATGAAATGTTTTGAGTGTGGGGACATCGGGCATAAAAGGCACGCGTGTCCACATAAGGCCCAGGTCAGTGAAGTGGAAGTTAGGCCTAGTACTTCTGCTGCTGGTGAGAGTAGTAAGTCAACTTCTGAGGATGTGCAGCCTCAAGCTGCCTCACAGAGGAACGTTGATAGTGATAGTTTGATTGAAAGTCAGACTGAAAATGTTAATGAAATGGTTGATTCTGGTAAAAGTCATGATGTTTCTGAATTGAATGATAAAAGTGTAATCAATGAAGATGCAGCAACGGTTAATGTTGAAAGGGTTTCTGAGGAAATGTCTGTAATGGCAAATTCTGGTGAAATGTGTACTGATGCTGATTTGGGGATGAGAGACGATGATACGTTCTCTGATATATCTGACATTGGATTACAGTGTGGAAATGTGGACGATGTATATACATTGCAAGATATAAATGGTTTTCTGGATGTGACCTTCGGTAGAACTATTGAAGTTAAAGATTTTTTTCCTGATTTGGATAAATTCATTCATACAGTGAAATTGTTGCAGAGAAATGTTAGCTTTGAGGCTTTAAGTAAACAAAAAAGGTTCAGGTTGAAGAAGATGATAACAAAGTTAAGAAGGGATAAAGCAGGTGCCGCACAAAAAAATATCAAATGTTTAAGTCACATGAGGTGAATCACTTTTTTTGCTTTTTTGTTCTTTTTCTGTCCTCTTTATATTTTCTTTTTTCTATGGCGCTTTTGAGGGTGGGCTCTTTAAATATGAATGGGGGTAGGGATGTGAACAAATTGGCAATGGTAGCGGAGTTATTTAGTATCAAAAAGATAAATGTAGCTTTCTTACAAGAAATGCACACTAGTTTAGATAATGAAGCTGAATGGAGTAGATGGTGGGAAGGAAAAAGTGTTTTAAGTCATGGGACAAATACGAGTGCTGGCATAGCCATATTATTTTCTAAAGAAATGAATGTAAACATTTTGATGGTAGAAGAAATTGTAAAGGGAAGAATATTGTTGTTAAAGATAGAATATGAGGGATCTGTTATCTTATTGATAAATGTGTATGCACCTAATAATGGACCTGAGCGTGTGAGGAATTTTTTAAGTTAAGGAATGCGATTCAGAAAATTGATGACACTGTTTGTACCATCATTGGAGGGGACTGGAATTGTACTATTGATTTTACATTTACATTTACATTTAGTCATTTAGCAGACGCTTTTATCCAAAGCGACTTACAAATGAGAGCAAAAGAAGCAACTAGAACAGTCAAGGGCAACAGTATGCAAGTGCTGTAGCAAGTCTCAGTTAATCTAGCTCAGAACACACAGGACAGTTTTTTTTTTTTTTTTTTTTTTTTTTTTTTTTTTTTTTTTTTTTTTAAATAAATTAGACAGACAGAGAATGAATAGAATGATAAGTGCTATTCTTGATTGGTGAGGTGCTGCTGGAAGAGATGTGTCTTTAGGTGTTTTTTGAAAATGGCTACAGACTCGGCCTCTCGAATTGAGATAGGCAGGTCATTCCACCAGGTGGGAACAGCCCAGGAAAAGCTCCGTGATAGCGATTTCATGCCTCTCTGGTATGGCACCACAAGGCGTCGTTCACTAGCAGAACGTAAGTTCCTGGAGGGTGTGTAAGTCTGAACGAGCAAGTTTAGGTATATTGGTGCAGAGCCAGTGGATGTTTTGAAGGCGAGCACCAGTGCCTTGAATTTGATGCGAGCAGCTATTGGCAGCCAGTGCAGACTGATGAGGAGAGGCGTGACGTGCGCTCTCTTCGGCTCATTAAAGACCACTCTCGCCGCTGCATTCTGGATCAGTTGCAAGGGTTTGATAGTGCATGCCGGAAGGCCCGCTAGAAGAGCATTACAGTAGTCCAGTCTGGAGAGAACAAGAGCTTGGACCAGTAGTTGTGTGGCATGCTCTGATAGGAAGGGTCTAATCTTCCTAATGTTGTATAATGCAAATCTACAGGATCGGGTTGTTGCAGTAATGTGGTCATTGAATTTTAGCTGATCATCAATCACAACTCCAAGGTTCCTGGCTGTCCTGGACGGAGTTATGGTTGATGATCCTAGCTGAATGGAGAGATTGTGATGCAGTGCTGGTTTGGCTGAGACCACAAGCAGTTCTGTCTTTGCAAGGTTGAGTTGAAGGTGATGTTCCTTCATCCAGGCAGAAATGTCTGTTAGGCAGGCAGCGATACGAACACCAACCGATGGATCATCTGGTTGAAATGAGAAGTAGAGTTGAGTGTCGTCAGCATAGCAGTGATAGGAAAAGCCATGTTTCTGAATGACCGATCCCAGTGATGACATGTAGATGGAGAAGAGAAGTGGTCCAAGCACTGAGCCCTGTGGAACTCCAGTGGCTAGATGATGTGACTTAGACACTTCACCTCTCCATGACACCCTGAAGGACCTACCTGAGAGGTAAGACTTGAACCACTGGAGAGCGGTTCCTGAGATGCCCATCTTCATGAGAGTTGACAGGAGGATCTGGTGGTTAACTGTGTCAAAAGCAGCAGACAAATCCAGTAGGATAAGTACTGTGGATTTGGAAGCTGCTCTTGCCTGTCTGAGTGCCTCCGTAACTGAGAGCAGGGCAGTCTCAGTTGAGTGCCCGCTTTTGAAGCCGGATTGGTTGATGTCCAGGAGGTTGTTCTGTTCAAGAAACGTAGACAGCTGGTTAAACACCACTCGCTCAAGTGTCTTTGCAATGAAAGGAAGAAGGGATACTGGTCTGTAGTTTTCTAAAAGTGCTGAGTTTAGAGAGGGTTTCTTAAGCAGTGGGGTTACCCGAGCCTGCTTAAATGCTGTGGGGAAAGTCCCGGTGTGAAGAGAGGTGTTTACAATGTGAGTGAGTGCAGGAGTAACAGAAGAAGAAATGGCCTGAAGGAGGTGAGTGGGGATAGGATCAAGCGGACAGGTAGTGGGATGATTGGATAGGATGAGTTTGGAGACATCTGCTTCAGAGAGCAGAGAGAAGGAGGGGAGCGTGTGTGTGATGGTTGTTGAGATGTGCGTGTCAGTTTGTGGTGTGGAGAATTGACTGCTGATGGAGGAGGTTTTGTTTGTGAAAAATGATGCAAAGTCATCAGCTGTAAGAGTTGATGAAGGAGGGGGAGGAGGAGGACAAAGGAGCGAGGAGAATGTTTTGAAAAGTGCACGAGAGTTGGAGCAGTTGTTGATTTTGTTGTGGTAGTATGTAGTTTTAGCAGTGGAGACATTAGTAGAGAATGAAGCAAGAAGAGACTGATACAGGGTTAGGTCAGTAGCGTTTTTAGTTTTGCGCCACATCCTCTCTGCCGCCCGGAGTCCAGAGCGATGTTCGCGGAGAACATCAGACAGCCAGGGGGCAGAGGGAGTGGTGCGGGCTGGCCTGGATGTAAGGGGACAGAGGTTGTCTAAGCAGGATGTTAGAGAGGAACAAAGAGTGTCAGTAGCACTGTTAGTGTCTAGTGCTGAGAACTGAGCAGGTGGAGGGAGTGAGGATGAAACCATGGTGGATAGACGGGAGGGAGAGAGCGAGCGTAGATTACGCCGCAAGGTGATCTGTGGAGGAGTGCGTGTTGTGTCCGGAGTCAGTATGAGGTTAAGAGTGATGAGAAAGTGATCTGAGGTGTGCAGTGGAGTAACTAAAGTGTTGTTTGTGGAGCAATAGCGCGTGTAGATCAGGTCCAGATGGTTACCTGATTTGTGAGTAGCAGTAGTGGAAACTCGCTTAAGGTCAAATGAGGACAGAAGAGTGGTGAAGTCTGCAGCCTGGGGTTTATCAAGGTGGATGTTGAAGTCACCAAGCAGTACCAAAGGAGTGCCATCCTCAGGGAAGTGAGAGAGGAAAATATCCAGTTCCTCTAAGAAGTTCCCCAGTTGACCTGGAGGGCGATAAATAACTACAACATGGATATTAGCAGGATGAGTGATAGTGATTGAGTGTGATTCAAAAGAGCGGTTGCCAGATACAGATGTAATGGGCTCAAATTTCCAATCATTTGAGATGAGCAAACCAGTACCTCCACCCCTCCCAATCGGGCGAGGGGTGTGTGAAAAAGTGAAATTATTTGAGAGAGCAGCAGGAGTGGCAGTGTCTTCTGGTTTGATCCAGGTTTCAGTTAGAGCCATGAGACTGAGATGTGAATGAGTGGAAAAAGATGAAATAAAGTCTGCTTTGTTTACAGCAGACTGGCAATTCCACAGACCAATTGGAATGGACATTAATGTAGTAGAGGAAATAGGTACACTACGCAGATTATTAGGATTACGGCGCCTAGAACGTGATGAGCGTGACTTGCGGGTGTTAGAGATAATAGTAGCGATTTGGAAGCACATAGTGAATACGGGTCAGAGAAATAAACAGATAACAACAAGCAAAACACAAAAGTGGACAAATTAGAAGGAAAGCTATACTCAAGTGCCTTGTCGTGTCCTTGCTCGAGTGGAGTCGCGCAGAGTAGAGTCGATGGTCTTTACACTCCTCGGTCTTCACACAAGGAGGGCTTCACACAAGGGCTGCCGCTTCCGCTGCCGCGGAGAACCGCTCACTTATACTCACGTTAATTGTCCTAATTGAATACAGATGGCTACTCCCAGTGAAACGCGTTTGCGCGAGGTCACGTGACTAACAAACTTTCAGCAAACAGACAACCACTACAGCACACAGACAACGTTCTGACTAACAGCTGAACTACAGATCACTTAAGAAAATGTAAACAGTACTCACAGACTAGTTGTTCTCCCTGAAGTTCAATTGCGTCTCTCTACCTCCACTTGTAAACAATACAGCTCTTATACCACGCTGGCTAGCGGCCACGCCCAGTGAAACGCGTTCGCGCGAGGTCACGTGACTAACAAACTTTCAGCAAACAGACAACCACTACAGCACACAGACAACGTTCTGACTAACAGCTGAACTACAGATCACTTAAGAAAATGTAAACAGTACTCACAGACTAGTTGTTCTCCCTGAAGTTCAATTGCGTCTCTCTACCTCCACTTGTAAACAATACAGCTCTTATACCACGCTGGCTAGCGGCCACGCCCAGTGAAACGCGTTCGCGCGAGGTCACGTGACTAACAAACTTTCAGCAAACAGACAACCACTACAGCACACAGACAACGTTCTGACTAACAGCTGAACTACAGATCACTTAAGAAAATGTAAACAGTACTCACAGACTAGTTGTTCTCCCTGAAGTTCAATTGCGTCTCTCTACCTCCACTTGTAAACAATACAGCTCTTATACCACGCTGGCTAGCGGCCACGCCCAGTGAAACGCGTTCGCGCGAGGTCACGTGACTAACAAACTTTCAGCAAACAGACAACCACTACAGCACACAGACAACGTTCTGACTAACAGCTGAACTACAGATCACTTAAGAAAATGTAAACAGTACTCACAGACTAGTTGTTCTCCCTGAAGTTCAATTGCGTCTCTCTACCTCCACTTGTAAACAATACAGCTCTTATACCACGCTGGCTAGCGGCCACGCCCAGTGAAACGCGTTCGCGCGAGGTCACGTGACTAACAAACTTTCAGCAAACAGACAACCACTACAGCACACAGACAACGTTCTGACTAACAGCTGAACTACAGATCACTTAAGAAAATGTAAACAGTACTCACAGACTAGTTGTTCTCCCTGAAGTTCAATTGCGTCTCTCTACCTCCACTTGTAAACAATACAGCTCTTATACCACGCTGGCTAGCGGCCACGCCCAGTGAAACGCGTTCGCGCGAGGTCACGTGACTAACAAACTTTCAGCAAACAGACAACCACTACAGCACACAGACAACGTTCTGACTAACAGCTGAACTACAGATCACTTAAGAAAATGTAAACAGTACTCACAGACTAGTTGTTCTCCCTGAAGTTCAATTGCGTCTCTCTACCTCCACTTGTAAACAATACAGCTCTTATACCACGCTGGCTAGCGGCCACGCCCAGTGAAACGCGTTCGCGCGAGGTCACGTGACTAACAAACTTTCAGCAAACAGACAACCACTACAGCACACAGACAACGTTCTGACTAACAGCTGAACTACAGATCACTTAAGAAAATGTAAACAGTACTCACAGACTAGTTGTTCTCCCTGAAGTTCAATTGCGTCTCTCTACCTCCACTTGTAAACAATACAGCTCTTATACCACGCTGGCTAGCGGCCACGCCCAGTGAAACGCGTTCGCGCGAGGTCACGTGACTAACAAACTTTCAGCAAACAGACAACCACTACAGCACACAGACAACGTTCTGACTAACAGCTGAACTACAGATCACTTAAGAAAATGTAAACAGTACTCACAGACTAGTTGTTCTCCCTGAAGTTCAATTGCGTCTCTCTACCTGTCTAAAATCTAAAATTTTATTATTGATAGAAATGGAGAAGAACCCCATCATGAATTAGCTGTTGTATTGTCAAAGTTTTTAAAAGAGTTTGAATTAATAGATATTTGAAGAAAAAGAAATGCAACAATTAAACAGTATACCTGGCTCAAAGCATCTAATAATAGGGTAAGTGGAGCTAGATTAGACAGATTTTATATAGGTAAAGAGTGGAATAATAAAATTACTGAGGTTTCTATTTTACCTGTTGGTTTTTCGGATCACCATTTGATATTATTTGCTTTAAATATGAAAACAAATTCAAAGCCACATTATTTTTGGCATTTTAATAATAAATTATTGCAGGATGCTTTATTTTGTGAGAATTTTAATTTTTTTTGGAATGACTGGCAGTTAAAAAAAGCTTCTTTTGAAAGTTTGCATATGTGGTGGGAGGTTGGTAAGGCAAACATAAGAATCTTTTGTCAAAATTATAGTTCAAATTCTATGTCTATGGTGAAAGCAGCAATAAAAAAACATCAAAGGGATATACAAGCTTTGGAGAATATTCTGGTGAACAATAATAATGATGGAAAGGTACAAAATGAACATTTGAATAAAAAGAAAGAACTTGGTTCATTATTACAAGAACAAGTCAAGGGAGCATTAATAAGAGCAAGAATTTGTTCCATTAAAGACATTTTTAATCTTGAAAAGAAAATTGTTCATCAAAGGCAAATGTATCATCTTCGCCGGCCTGATGGGGTCATAACCTCTGACCCAGTAGAAATAAGGAAACTGGCAACAAACTTTTATTCAGACTTGTATGATGCAGAGACTTGTGATTCTGAATGTGTTTCTGATTTACTGAGTGATCTACCGAAGCTAACAAATGAACAGAAAGAATCTTTGGATGGACTAATTACGTTTCAAGAGATTACTGAGGCAATGAGACAGTTATCTAATGGACGTTCTCCTGGAATTGATGGATTGCCAGCAGAATTTTATCAGACATTCTGGAATGTACTAGGAAGTGATTTGTATGAAGTATTAGTAGAAAGTATAAAGAAGAAGTTACTTCCTACAAGTTGTCGAAGAGCAGTCCTATCTTTACTCCCTAAAAAGGGGGATTTATGCCTTCTAAAGAACTGGAGACCTGTCTCTTTACTGTGTATGGACTATAAAATACTGTCAAAATGTTTAGCAAATAGGCTGAAACATATTTTGGAATTATTGGTTCACAGAGATCAAACATATTGTATCCCGAATAGGTCAATTATGGACAATCTTTTTTCTGTTAAGAGATGTAATTGATTTTAATAAATTCAATAATGTTGACCTGGGTGTGCTTTCATTAGACCAAGAGAAAGCTTTCGATAGAGTAAATCATACATATCTTTTTGAGGTTTTGAAAAATTTTGGGTTTGGAAATAATTTTATATCATATATTCAACTGTTATACTCTGAAGTTTTTGTAATTGTGAAAGCTGGTGGAGGATTGAGTGCCCCAATACCTGTGTTAAAAGGGATTAGGCAAGGCTGTCCACTTTCTGGACAATTATACAGCCTTGTTATTGAGCCATTGTTGTGCAGGCTAAGAAGGGATCTCAAAGGAATTGATACTCCTGATGTAAACATCATGCATAGAATCTCGATATCTGCTCATGCTGATGATGTTACTGTTTTTATTTCAGATCAAAATGATGTTAATATTTTAACTGAAACTATTGGAAAATATGAAAAGGCATCATCAGCAAGGGTAAACTGGGGAAAGAGTGAGGGACTTGTTATTGGTCAATGGAAAGGAGGACAAGGACCTCCAAAATTACCTGGTGGATTGTTGTGGGAAAGAAACGGGCTTAAAATGCTAGGTGTTTTTTTTGGAAATGAACAATTTCAGAAAAAAATTGGGAGGGAATGCTGGAAAAGGTGTCTGCCCGACTTGGTAAATGGAAATCGGTATTGCCACTAATGTCATACAGAGGAAGAGTGCTTGTTGTAAATAACTTGGCTGCCTCAACTTTATGGCATAGACTCATTGCAATGGAACCACCTAAGGAATTGATTTGTAAAATACAGAGGACATTTGTGGAGTTTTTCTGGAATGGAGAACATTGGATTCGTGCAGCAGCACTCAGCCTTCCTGTTTACGAGGGAGGGCAAGGTCTGGTAGATGTGCGGAGTAAGATCTGTGCTTTTCGAATACAAGCCGCAAAACGATTCCTGTATTGTAAGGACTTAGCCTGGACTCAGACTGCAAAAATGATTCTGCAAAAAGCAGGTGGTCTTAAATTAGACCGACATCTGTTTCTAATGGAACTGGAAAAAGTGAATCTGTCTGAAGTTACCCCCTTTTATCGGTCAATGTTGCACTCTTGGAGAACTGTTTTTAAAGTGGAAAGAGATGTTGATGACTCTGGGAGTTGGATACGAGAGGAATCGTTGTTCTTCAACCCAAAGTTACAGACAAGACTTTTATCTTCTGTAAGCGTGAGTGGATGTTTACAAAGACATGGCATTGTGAAGTTCAATCAATCAATCAATTTTTATTTATATAGCGCCTTACAGCAGCCAAAAGGTGCAAAAAGCGCTTTCCAAAACAAGCATCAAACGACAACATAAAAACAAGTCCAACCAAGCAAGTCCAGCACTAAGAGTCAAAAGCTTGATTAAAAAAGTGTGTTTTCAGATGAGTTTTGAAAACACTCAGCACAGTGATGTTTCGGAGGTGCACAGGGAGTGCATTCCACAACTTTGGTCCTTGAACACTAAATGACCGGCCTCCAAACTTTTTATACCTGTATGTTGGGGTAACCAGAGAAATATGATCAGAGGAACGGAGTGTTCTGGCTGGCTGACATGTTTTTACTAGATCAGTGAGGTATACTGGGGCCAAACCATGGATGGCCTTATACACAAACAACAGAATTTTATACTCCACCCTAAACTGCACTGGAAGCCAGTGAAGCGAGCGGAGGACAGGGGTGATGTGTGACCATTTCGAACTATTAGAGAGAAGACGAGCGGCTGCGTTTTGTACCAGTTGAAGGCGAGTGATGAGTGATGTATTTAGTCCAGTATAGAGGGCATTACAATAGTCGATCCTCGAGCTGATGAAGGCGTGAATTGCTTTTTCAAGGTCGGCTCTGGACAAAAAATATTTGACCTTACTAAGAAGTCGTAGCTGGTAAAAACTCGCCTTCACTACTGCACCAATCTGTTTATCATACTGCATGTTTTTGTCCAAAATAACACCCAGGTTACGTACAAACGGTGCAAACTGAGGTGTCATAGGACCAAAGCTACAAGCACTATTAGATGAATCCGGGCTGAACAGGATGTACTCTTCGTCTTTTCTTCGTTTAAATGAAGGAAATTCTGGGAAAGCCACTGTTTGATGTCCTGAAGACAATTATAGAGAGGATCCAGTGACGAACGATTACTCAGAATCACAGGGAGGTAAATCTGGAGGTCGTCGGCATAGAAATGAAAATGAACGTTGTGTCTGGAGATGAGTTGCCCAAGTGGCAATATGTAGAGTGAAAACAGAATAGGACCGAGAATGGAACACTGCGGTACTCCAGATGACATAGGGGCAACTGAGGAGGCAAAGTCATTGAGCATTACTGAAAAGGTTCTATTAATGAGGTATGAGAAGAACCAATTCAGCACCACTTTCTGCAGACCAGCAACATGTTGTAGATGAGAAATGAGAATTGCATGATCCACAGTGTCAAATGCAGCGGTACGGTCCAGTAAAACTAGAACCATAGAGTTTTTTCTGTCAAGTGCTTCAAGAATGTCATTATGTACCCTCAGTAACGCAGATTCAGTACTATGCCTGGTCCTGAAACCAGATTGGAATGTATCCCCAATGCTGTGTAATTGCAGATGAGCCTGTAGCTGGGAGTAAACAAGCTTCTCCATCAACTTTGACAGAAAGGATAGGTGAGAAATAGGGCGGAAGTTTGATAGAATGGAGGGGTCAAGGTTGGGTTTCTTAAGCAATGGTCTAATGATGGCATGTTTGAGAACTGTAGGAACAGTACCCAAAGTAAGACAGCTGTTTATGAAGGAGACAAGGCAGGGACCAGTGATGTCAACAGCCTCCTTCAGAATCCTTGCAGGAACAATGTCTAAAGGGCAGGTGGTAGGTTTCAACTCAAGGACAGCTTTTTTGAGCTCCCCAAGAGTAACTGCCTCAAAGTTCTCTAGCACACATTGCACTGCACGAGACGGCATGACAACAGTAGAGTCTTGAATAATGGATTGCCTAACAGCCAAGACCTTGTCCACAAAATATTGCTTGAATGCATTACATGTTCTTTCAGAAACATCAATCAAGGCTACAGACACCGGATTAATAACAGAATTAATAGTATTGAATAAGATTCCAGGGCGGTGGCTATTGCTGTTGATGAGATGTGAGAGGTATTGTCCTTTAGCTTCTTTCAGTGCTCTCTGATATGTGGCCAGACTGGCTCTAAACATCTCCAATGACACCTGCAACCTATCCTTCTTCCATTTTCGCTCGAACTGTCTGCATCGGCACCTAAGGGACCTAGTTGTATCATTGAGCCACGGGTCCAGAGGACCATTAGTCGACTTCACCTTAAAGGGTGCAACAGAGTCCATAATCTGGGAGCAGATGGTGTTGAAGGAAGAAATGAAATGGTCCGGGCAAAAAGGTGATGCTAACTCAACAGAAGCAAAGTCAGAAGCGGAAAATGAAGCAATAAAATCTTCAACAGTAGATGAGGTGATAATGCGACGACGATGAGGGGCAGTAGTTGTAGGTTCTGGTGTAACAGCACAGATGTCAAATTGAATGAGGGAATGGTCGGAGATGGCAAAATCCACAACCTCACAAGCTGTCACAATCACTCCACGAGATATGATAAGGTCAAGAGTGTGACCTAACCTATGAGTAGGACCAGATATGGACTGAACCAGATCTAATGAAGCTAAAAGTGCCTTAAAATCATTAGCTGGTTTATCAGAGGGGCAGCAAACATGAATGTTAAAATCACCACAAATTAAAATGTTATCAAACTTTGCCAGGAACTCAGTTAGGAACTCTGCGAACTCAGTTAAGAAAACCTTATTTAATTTGGGCGGCCGGTAAATTACTGCACAAAGAATAGGACTGGGTAGTATTAGTACAAATACTTGCAGCTCAAAACTGGAATACCCTCTAGTGGACAACTGGTGACACTTCAGGGACTGTCTATGTGCGGTGGCTATCCCCCCGCCCCTACCCGCTTGCCGCGGGGAGTTTAGGTAAAGGTAGCCAGATGGGAGGAGCTCAGAGAAAGCACTGACGTCACCTGGGGGAAGCCAGGTTTCGGTGAGGAAAAACAAATCCAGATTATGAGAAGAGATGATGTCATTGAGGACAAATGTTTTGTTATTGAGTGATCTGGTGTTGCAAAGTGCCATGTGGAGCGTAGTCAAGCTGTTGACAGGCGGCGATGTAACGCACGGAATCGGACGGAGGTTTCCATGGATGCAACCCCGGGTGGATGTTCCAACACGGCGGGAGCACGGAGAAGGGACGCCAGTGAAGGGGCTTACCGGCCGAAGCCACCGGTAGCATTCCCGCGATCTTCTAGCGTCGCCAAATCCAGGCTGATTTCCACACCTCTGCGACGATGAATCCAGGTAAATCCTCAGCCTGACATGTTGTCCACCTCTCCGACCGCGCCTTCTGCGGCGCTTACTGCCTGGTAGCAGACAGACAGGCGTCTCAGAGAAGGGGGAATTAATGACAACAATGGTGGTGGAAGATTAAAGGACTGTGAGTTCAGGAGGCGGTAAGTTGTGAAACGCAATTCCAGTAGCGTGGTATGGTCGTAAACAGCCCAGCCAACATGTCCATGTGGGCCCCACGTGGGTTTTATCTGGGCTACATGGGCGTCATCTGGGCATGGGCTCAGAGTGGGCACTTTGATGGGCTGAATGTGGGCCCCATCTTGGATAAAGTTGTGGGGCCCAGTTAGGTTGCCCATTATTGTTTATTTGAGGGTCCCATGTGGGCCACATTTGGGCTGTATTTAGAATTGTAACGTTTTATTGTTTGCAGTTGGTTTTGTTTTTTAATACAATTATGGGCAACAGCCTAACCCTATTATATATATATATATATATATATATATATATATATACACACACACACACACACACACACACACACACACACACACACATATATATATACATATACACGCACTTCATTAAAATAATTTTTTTTAATAATCTAAAATCTAAAATCACTTGCCTAGTGCAGTCATTGCGTCATGCGATCGACGTCGTGCCTTCCCGCGCCTTCTCATTTGAAAAATAAACAACGGTTGCAGTCGGCAAGCCAGCAGCAGCCACTTCAGAACGTCCTACTTACACTCGAAACTGTCAAGGTAAGATATGCATATTTAATTTGATCTTGAATCATTTTTAATGTTGTGAGATGTCAAACTCACACAACTTTATTGGAAGAAGTGCTTGAAATGGGCTGGTATGCACGCAGTAGATCTTTTAATCGGTAACGTTACGTACCCTCACTTTTTCTTGTGTACCAGCACTTCTCATATGTTGCCGGTACTCTCAGCGGCCACACCGAGACATAGACGCAGACTATTAATCAATACATCGCGCGTTCTGAGCTTGTTATAAGCTGTACGAACTGAATGGATTAATGGTCTGCGCAAAATTACTGTGACTGAAGCCCAATAGTTTAATTGTGTGTGAGTGGCATGCGAATGACCGTGGGCGTGTCCACCAGCACGCTCCAAAACTGTTTAGAGGTCTGGGTGTTTCAACATGTAAATCTGTGTGTGTGTGTGTGTGTGTGTGTGTGTGTGTGTGTGTGTGTGTAGAACATTCTTTCAGCTGCCCAGAGCGTCTTTGATTCTTAATGTTCCAGAGCCCCGCCCACATCAAACACAAATAAGATCACAGTTCTGCTTCAAACAACACATTCTTTTAACAATGTTTAGTTGATAAGATAAAATTACAAGTGTGCATAAACTTTCTTTCAATTACAATTGAAAGTAGGGCTGAACGATATATCGCATGACATTGTTAGACTAGACATACATAGACTAGCACAAGCCGTTCCTATGGCGATGCTGGTGATAAAATATGAAACCCATTTGAATTATATTCAGAATAAACACTACGGAGAAAGTCGAACATAATCTAAAACAGCCACTGAAATGACTTATGAAAACATAATCCTGCAAGCTTTTTAAATTCATAAAGACCACATTTATCAGAATTTATCACACTCTATTGTATTTACTGTTGATTTTTTTATAGAATTTATAATAGATAATCTGTTAAGAGAATAGATTTTTCACTAAAGTTTTACATTACAACTGTGGCATGTTGTAGCTATGGTTTCTGTGTTGCTACTTTTCATAACAAATGGTATAGATTAAAAAAAAAAGAAAGAAAAAAGTTAACATTGGCCTAAGAATGGTAATGAGAGCCATCAGTGGTCTTGTAATTAAATGCTTATTGTAACAAATGCTATAAGTTAGTTCATTAGTTCATGTTTGGACCATTTTGCAAGCAGATAAACAAATAAACCATATGGCCCGCGACCCTGTTAAATGGTTCAGTTAATTTCAGTATCACTGTATACTAGTATCACTGATACTAATGTCTCTATGAAACATTAATGAAATTATATTACAGTATAACTGAAAGCTACCAATTTCAACATAATTAGGCTTTTAAAAAAAACCTTTAGATTTATGTGAACTTAAAACAATCTTTACATAAACCCATTAAAATGACAATGTCAATGGAGACGGTTTGATTGTTTGATTGATGTCATTGTGCTTAATTATAAGTATTTTATTTAGTGTTACCAATGCTAATTGTTGTACCTTCAAATGTGTAAATGAGGAAAAATGGTTTCAATGAATGGAAAATTTTAATGTATACCTCTATCACATTTCTCTAGCTGACTAACCCTCTGCCAGAACAAAGCTACTTAAAGCTGAAGTGACCTCGGACCTACAGACGGATCCAGAACCAGAGGGGGCCAAGCGCAAAAGAAAGTAAGAGTAATAATATTATATGGGTAACACTTTTCAATACGGCTTCATTAGTTAGACATTAGTTAACTACATTAGTTAACATGTACTAATAATGAACTGCACTTATAAAGCATTTGTTAATCTTTGTTAATGTTAATTTCAACATTTACTAATACTTTATTAAAATCTTGTTAACATTAGTTAATGCAATGTGAACTAACATGAACAAACCATGAACAGCTGGATTTTTTTTTTAGTTAAAGGGTTAGTTCACCCAAAAATGTCATGTATTTCTCACCCTCATGCCGTTCCACACCGTAAAGGCCTGTACACACCGGGACGAATATCACGCGCGCTTATCGCCAGCATTTTTTCAGACGTTTTTCGGCACGTCTTGAGTGTTCACACCCAAGCGTTTCCACTGGCGATGCGCCGAGTGAACGTGCACATTCAGTCGATGCGCTCCCGGTACACAAGCTGGTGCTGCGCCACTTTACGCTTCTGACACTCGCTTGTCACACAGAAGAAGAGAGACAGTATTTACGTGCTTGTCAAAACCACAGATATATCATGTCTATGGCCAAAACTTTCACACACTTTTTGCTAACTGGCAAGCAGCATTAGCAGCTCATCTTCTTCTTTGTCTACTTACTACTTCTTCGTCGTATCAATGTGTGCGGCAAGACCGTTTTGTGCTTGAGCGCCACCAAGTCGTGTTTTACTGTCACTTCAGCAGCTCCAGGCACGTGAACAAAAGCGCGGATCTCATTGGTCGGCCAGTTTTTTACGCGCCGCATCAAAATAAAAAAACAAACCGAGGCGTTTTTTTAAATGACGCTTTTACGCCTGGCGTTTTGCGCGTCGGTGTGCACACTCACATTGGCGCCCTTTGTTAAGTCCCGAGGCGTTAAACGTCGAGGATAAACGTGTGCGAAAAGGTGTGAACAGGCTTTAAGACCTTTGTTCATCTTTGAAAGACAAATTAAGAAATTTGTGTTGAAATCTGAAGGCTCAGTGAGGCCTGCATAGCCAGAAATGACGTTTGCTCTCTCAAGATCCATTAATGTACTAAAAACATATATAAATCAATTCATATGAGTTAAGTGGTTTAATATTAATATTATAAAGCGACAAGAATATTTTTGGTGCTCCAGAAAAAACTGTAGATATTTTTAAAAATTTAAAAATTTAGATAGCCGATTTCCAAAAACTGCTTCATTAAGATTTGAACCATTATGAATCAGTGAGTCAATTCAGCGTTCGGAGCATTTTGAATCAGCGAGTCGAATCAGTGGTTCGGAGCGTTATGAATCAGTGAGTCGAATCAGTGGTTCGGAGCGTTATGAATCAGTGAGTCGAATCAGCGGTTCGGAGCGTTATGAATCAGTGAGTCGATTTAGCGGTTCGGAGCGTTATGAATCAGTGAGTCGAATCAGTGGTTCGGAGCGTTATGAATCAGTGAGTCGATTCAGCGGTTCGGAGCGTCATGAATCAGTGAGCCGATTCAGCGGTTCGGAGTGCCAAAGTCACGTGATTTCAACAGTTTGGCGGTTTGACACGCGATCCGACTCATGAATCGACTCGCTAATTTATAACGGTTCGAATCTTCTTGAAGCAGTGTTTGGAAATCGGCTATCGCTATATAAATCGTTATTTTGTTTTTTTTTGGAGCACCAAAAATATTCTTGTGGCTTTATAATATTAATATTAAACCACTGAACTCACATGAATTGATTTAAATATGTTTTTAGTACATTAATGGATCTTGAGAGAGGAAATGTCATTGCTGGCTATGCAGGCCTCACTGAGCCTTCGGATTTCCACACAAATATCTTCATTTGTGTTTCTGAAGATAAACGAAGGTCATGAAACGACATGAGGGTGAGGAATAAATTACATTATTTTCAATTTTGGGTGAACTAACCCTTTAATGGACAATGCAAGACCTGAAGTGGGTGTGTCAGATATAGGGAGATAAACAAAACATGCAGTGCTGTGGGTACTCCAGGACAAGTTTGAAAACCACTGTTTAATGTAACATGCATTTTTCATGATTATGGGTCATGCTCTGATGAATGCAGTAGGATCTTCTACTTAAAACTGTTTATTTTGTTTCACAGGTAGCCTGAAGCAGAACCCTCTGCTAAAAAATGTGAGCTGAAAAGAAGTGGAGACTGCCCTTGGCAAATGGTTCGTCAATGCAAGGGACAGGGATGGCAACCGTGCCTTGAGAGCCCAGCGGGACCTTGAGCGGAGGTCAGTACAGTCAGATGTGCAAGTTGCATCCTGTAATAGATCTGGGTAGAAAATATAGATTTTCCTGAATCTTAATTTTAAAGAGGACATGAGTTTTTATCAGTTAATCTTGAGTACCTATAGAGTACTTTAAAGTCTAAGTTGCAACTTCCGGTTCACTGAGTTTTCTTCAGTTCTGTGACGTATTTCCAAGTGAAAGGGAATATTGAATAGAGGGCAGGGTTTGACTTCAGTGCTCCTCCTCTCCATCTCTCGCTCATAGCAGACTAACGGCTGTGTTCTAATCTGAGGGATTGTGCACCAAAATGTTTTAAAGATACGCAAAGACATTAAAGAATCAGCTAATTAATCTAAATAACGGTAACAGGCTTCATGCTGCAATGCATTCTGGGTACTTCATACAAAACTAGTTGATGGCTCCCAGAATGCATTGTGGCATTAAATACGTCACCATTGTTGAGATTCATATGTTGATTATTGATGTCTGAGTGAGTCTGATAAATGCTGGAGATCAAAATGTTTAGTGGACAATGTAGAATTAGAATTGTAGAATAATACAAATGTATACAAATATTAAGATTCTGGGTGACATCAATGAAATAGACCAATATATGTTCATCACATCTTTATCGTCAAGTAAGACATTATCATATGATCACATTTTCTCTTGCTTTTCTTGCCACAACAAACACCTTTACAGCAGCCAGAGAAAAACTAATGTTAAAAAGTCAAGTCAAACTGCCCAACTAAAGCAAACACTGATAAAAAATAAAAATAAACTATTATAAACTAAAACTAAACTATTATTTTCAATAAAACTACAACATCTAAATTTCTGTTCATTCTCAATAAGAGCTTCTGTAGTCATCTGACAGAAATAAAGTCAGTCTGGTCAGTTATGTGTGAAGCTGGTAATGCTGTTTGTGGAGTTGTTTAATCCTCCTCTGCTGAGATCTTCAGAGATTTAATGTGCTGCCATACAGTTCAACCTTTTGTGAAAATTTTTATTTATTTTATTTTTGTACAGTGCGGTGCCTATTGCAACCAAAATTCAATGTCTGTCTGACGTTGGAGCTTGACGTCAAACAAACATTGGGTTTAGACTTCAACCCGATTTTCATTTTCAACCAAAATATGACGTCTGACTGACATTGGATTAGTTGGAGTCCAACGTCTTTCTGACGTCACATTGACGTACTGTGCCTGCTGGGACGCCATTCCAGACCGGAAGTTACTTTTCAGATTTTAATTAAAGATTACCACGGCAAAAAAAAAAAAAATCCGGTGTATTAACTTGCACAGATTAATTGTTCACCCTAAGACCTGTAATGTGTGCTAACAAACTAAATAAGGTCTTAAAATAAGCTGCTATTGCACTTCTGGTTAGACCTAAACTGCATTTCGTTGCCTTGTACTTGTACTTGTGTAATGACAATAAAGTTGAATCTAATCTAATCTAATCTAATCTAATCTAATCTAATCTAATCTAATCTAATCTAAAATAAAGTTGGCAAGACCAAGCATTCAATATACATCAGTGTCCACAAATCATACAGAAGTATGTGTACAGAATGGGGTTAAGTAGTAAAAGCTGAACTACTCTATATATATATATATAAATGTTGAGATTATCAATAAAAACCCGCCCTGTATATCCTGTAGTATCGTGATTTGTATAGAATCAAATATATTAGTCATACATCATTTTTAAGGTATTTTAATTGCAAATGTGAAAAATTAATTTGTAAAAATTACAGGTCACATATACACAAAAAAATTGAATTTCTGCATGATAAACAATTAGCAAAACGCAATGTTCCGCTGGAGGTCTGTTCATGAGACACTGTGTCATGTAATGCGGCTGCAAGTTGGGTTGCGTGAGTTCTGGCAAATTATATGATTTTGGGGCACAGGTGTGGCAGTGTTTGTGTTAATTTATTTGCTGATCTGATGTTTTTACCATATCCAGTGTTTTTTTGTTTTTTGTCTGTATACATTCACCTTAGACACAACTTGTATCAAATATTTGTGTTTACATTAATGCCCCAAAATTGTCTGCTGGTAATCGCTTTACTTTTATCATGGTTGACCCTCAGATTTTAAATGGCTGTGCTATTAAAATATTTATATAATACACATTGGGCGGTACTGGTTTCATGATTACATGCCTGCATGGATAATTTATAAGCTGACATCGATGTTTGCAGTACAAAATTTGACTCAATGTATATATGTTGGAAAATAATTTTCCTGTAGCAATGATATAAATATGATTCAGCACATAATTACTTATAATTACACTATTTCTTAACTGAATAGTGTCACCTTTAACTTGTTCTAATTCGTTTTAGTAGTACATATCCCTTTAGGTGTCAGTTTAGTCATTTGGACAGAAATATTAAGTACTGGCATGGCTTTATCATAATCATGTTTGCTTTTTAAGAGAGTGTTCTTGTTAATGTTTTGATTGTATTTTAAACTAATTGCCTTGTCTTTTCTTTCATTGCTGTTCTTTAGATATGAAGCTGATGGGTCTGCCCAATCCCTGGAGTGATGAACTGAAGAATTTTCAATGCTCATGTCCTGTGTGTGTTTTTTCTTATGATCAATAAAAAGGTGATTTACAAATTCTGAGTTGAAAGTCATTTTCTTCACAGTAGAAATATTTTTTCATGTAATTTAAATTATTAAGGTCAGGTACAGGTTTAGTAAAACATAGATTAACTTAAAGTTGGCAGGGTTTGATAGTTTATTTTGCAAATCAGCACATACATTTCACTTACAGGAATAAAAATAAATATAAATGGGGCCCAGTTCTCACCCAGTGGGGGCCCACAAAAAAACCCATAGAGGGGCTATTTGTGGGCCCAGTGGTATCACCCATTTGGGCCCCATAAGGGTTCTGTATGTGGCCCACTTAGGCCCCATTTATTAGAACCCATATGGGACCCATGTTGGCCCCTATAATGAACAAACAAATGGGCCCCACTTAGAGCCCACTATGGACCCATCATGTGCCCCTATGGGCTAACACACATGGGGCCCATGTGGAGCCGATGGACAAAATTCTATGGGCCCCACTTGGGTTGCCCATGTAGGGCCCAAGTGACAGCCCATCAAAAACCCACATGGGGCCCACATGGCAATGTTGGCTGGGAGTAAGCGACGAGACTGTAGCGAAAACAAACACGGAAAAACAGACGAGCAAGTGGCCGGCCAAACATAGCGGCGCCATCTTGGTTTCTAATAATATGTAAAAAAACAAAAACAGAAGTTGGGGCAACTTTTGAATAATGACCGATGGGAATCCGTGGAAACTTTGAAAGAAGTAACGGGGTTAAAATCACGTTTAAAATCTCACGCTTGACGGAAAAGCTGTTAGAAGAAATTGTTAATACATTACCAAGCGGCTATAGGAAAAGTATTGGACAAGATTTTCCATCAGGTACAAGAAATGAGCCGGATTTTCCAAAAATAAGAGTTGCTGCTGTCGTTGGTGAAAGACGAGAGGGCGAATCAGAAGGTTCAATCTTATCTTTTGAAACTCCACAGCTGGACCTGTTTGAAACTACATCAAAGAAAGCAATATATACTACCACAGTTAAAGTTTTGCATCAAGTTTCACTCAGAGGACAAAAGATTTTAAGGTGGCCAGTTTTGTTGAAGCCAGAATTTCTTGTGAGAGACCGATGGAGAACTTTGTATAAACCTCCAGTGGAAAAGAGAACAGCAGATTTACAATGGAGGATAATTCATGGGGCAATAGCCACAGACAAACATGTGGCGCACCTTAACCCAGCAGTTGGGGTGGGATGTAGATTTTGTGGAGAAGAAGAGAATTTAGAACATTTGTTTTTAAAATGTAAACGATTGGAAGGTCTTTTTTGATGTTCTTAACAGAGTGTTTCAAGATTTTGGTGAAGATTTCTCTGAGCAAGTTTTTATAGGGGGTGTGAAATATAATTTTTCAAAGAGGAGGAAGATGACCTTGTTAAATTATTTAATAGGAACTGCAAAACTGTCAATATGGAAAACCAGAAAAAATCAAGGGTTATTGCTTCAAAGTATTAATGTTGAAGTGATGTTCATGAAATTGGTAGCTGGTAGACTAAAAATAGAATTTGCATACTATAGTCTTGTAAATTATGAGATGGGTCTTAATGACCTGTGGTGTGTTAATGATGTTTTGTGTTTTGTTCATGATGGACATTTGGCTTTGAATTTGTAATTTTATATTTATAATGTGATTTGTTGAAGGTTGTTTTTAAAGTGTTGTTTTAAATAAAGTTTTATAAACCTCTCTCTCTCTCTCTCTCTCTCTCTCTCTGCTAATGTAGGTTGAGAGGCTGTGATATGACAGATGAAGGTTGTTCTCCTCTTACTTCAGCTCTGAAATCAAACCCATCACACCTGAGAGAGCTGGACCTGAGCAGGAATAAACTAGGAGACTCTGGAGTGAGAAACCTCAGTGATCTACTGATGAACCCACAATCACAGCTGGAGAAACTACAGTTAGTATCATTATACTGCAAAGTTACAGTGTGAATACAGTTCACTGTTTATTTTATTTTAAGGCAACTGGGCTCAAGTCACATCATTTATAGCTCTGCACTTTCTGGTGTTTCTCCATCTGAAGAAAGATTCAGAAATACTATTAGTTAACGGCTTGTTATGTGTATCCGTAGAAGAGCATTAAACTTTGAAGCATTTGAAACTGTGGCTATAAAATAGTTCCATATGCTGAAATCTGACAAATCTTTGCTTTGAAACAATACAGAAGTGAGAACAGACTTGGATTGTAACTAGTGAACTCAAATGCTCCTGTCTTGGTTTGATCATATTAAGTTTCCATGATTTTGCTGGTGTGTTATTTACTGTATGGCGTTTATTAATGATGCATTTAAAGGACAACTCCGGTGAAAAATGAACCTAGGGGTAATTAACACATGGTTACCGAGTAGATTGTTCTCTGGAATGCGTTTTCATGAAAATCGAATGTAAAGAGTTTTATCTCTAAAAACAGACTAGCTTATAACGCTAGTATATGGGGCATATAATAAGTAAAATTAAATCGCTAGTTAATACCACTAAAGTGTACAAACAGTTTAATAAGAAGATACTTTATAAAGACAGTACATTACGCGTATACAGACAGGAGCCATCTTGGAAAACAGTCTCGACGAATCGAGCCACGAACGCTGTGCTAAGTGATGAACTGTGATCTGTCTGTATACTCGTAATGTACTGTCTTTATAAAGTATCTTCTTATTAAACTGTTTGTACACTTACAAAGTTCTCAATGCTTCGGTTTGCATGTAGGGACCCTCATTATGCTACAGTGTTAGTGTGAGGCTATTTTGAGCCTTGTTAGTGGTATTAACTAGCGATTTAATTTGACTTATTATATGCCCCATATACTAGTGTTAGTGTTTTGTGTGCATTTACTCATGGTTTATGAGGATATAATTGGGTTTATGGACTATTGTATGTGATTTAATGTTAGCAGTAGCAACCGAAACGGCTTTGCACGTCAGACTAGTGCGTGTTTACATAGAAAAACAATGGAATAGTAGCGGATTTGAATGAACGAGTCGATAGCTAACAACACAAAGACATTTGAAGCAGTTTTACTCACCGCCTGCTTCCAAAACACAAGTCACGACCGTGAACCTTTATCGCTGGACTGCTCCATCTTTCAGCATTAGGCGAGCTACAAATCCGGCGTCGAACTGGGCCTTGTTTATAAAACAATCGTCGCCGAAATGCAGGGGAACAAACAAAACACTTGCACAACTCCGTTGCTGCTCCGGAAAAACAAACTCCATCCACTCTCCCATTAACGCTGGGTTCTTTGGAAAGCTGTACAGGGTTGTCTTGCCCTGACAACCAAAAACACACATCTTTGGTGACATTGTTGATGTCGTGAAGTCCTGTGACTGCAGCGCAGCCAGGCAAAGAGCTTGGATGGGCGTACTGCTTTCGCTCTCTCGCTCTGGTCTACGCTCTGGTCTACAGGTGCGCGCGCCCTTCTGGAAGAAGTGCCCTTAGGACCCGTATTAGGAAATTCTGCCCCATTTGATGTCACACAGACCCATACTCGAAAAAAACTTTCCGAAACTTGTGAGAAACCGGAAGGAGTATTTTTGGCACATAAATATTCCATCAAACGTCCAACTTATTTTTTGAAACTTTGTCCATGTTTAGCACGGGAATCTATACACTTTAACCGTGTAAAAAACTCAGTATGCAAACCTTCCGGTTTGTAGACAACCTACATGATCAACTGAGCCACTGCCGCCCCATAAAGGGTTAAAGGGTTAGTTCACCCAAAAATAAAAATTCTGTCATTAATTACTTACCCTCATGTCGTTCGACACCCATAAGACCTCCATTCATCTTCGGAACACAAATGAAGATATTTTAGTTGAAATCCGATGGCTCAGAAAGGCCTCCATTGGCACAATGCACTTTACACTCGCAAGACCCATAAAAGTTACTAAAGACGTCGTTACAAAGTCCATCTCACTACAGTGGTTCTACAATAACTTTATAAAGTGATGAGAATAGTTTTGTGCTCAAAAAAAACCCTAAATAACGATTTATATAGTGATGACCGATTTCAAAACACTGCATCATGAAGCTTCGAAGCGTTATGAATCAGCAAGTCGAATCATGATTCGAAGCATTATGAATCAGCAAGTCGAATCATGATTCGAAGCATTATGAATCAGCAAGTAGAATCAGCGTTTCGAAGCGTTATGATTCAGCAAGTCGAATCAGCGGTTCGAAGCGTTATGAATCAGCAAGTCGAATCATGATTCAGATCGCGTGTCAAACCGTCAAACTGCTGAAATCATGTGACTTTGGCGATCCAAACCGCTGAATCGACTCACTGATTCACAACGCTTCGAAGCTTCATGGTGCTGTGTTTTGAAATCGGTCATCACAATATAAGTCGTTATTTAAGTTTTTTTTAGGCACAAAAACTATTCTCGTCGCTTCATAAAGTTATTGTAGAACCACTGCCTTTCTGAGCCATCGGATTTCAACTAAAATATCTTCATTTGTGTTCTGAAGATGAACGGAGGTCTTACGGGTGTCGAACGACATGAAGTAATTAATGACAGAATTTTCATTTTTGGGTTAACTAACCCTTTAAGTAATCAATACTTACTGAATGAGATTAGCCTCATTAATAACTATTCACTTATTGTGAACATTATTGTGTGTCCCAGACGTAATCAATCATCTTTTTTACTTTGAATAAATTCATAAAATGCATCACTAATTACTCAAGGGTTACCTAAGCCGCGTTTCCACCGCAGGAACTTTCCCCAGGAACTAGGAACTTTGGGCTGGTACTCGGTGTGTTTCGACTGCAGGAACCTGGGTCTAAATGAAGTTCCGGGTAAATATTTCCCCCTCCAAACTAAATATAGCCCTGCTCCAGAGGTAGTACTTTTTCAAAGTTCGGGAACTTTCGGGGGTGGGACTTGGGCGCTGAACATGCTGATTGGTTGAGCTAACGCAGCATTTTATTTCAACCGGTATTTTTAAAAGTCTTTTGCGAGGATCGTTCTGCGTTCAGTAAATATCAGTCTTGTTCTTTCTGTCCGATGGCGCGCGTTCGTCTCAGCAATCGCACGGTCAATGTCCGTAATAGCTGATAATAACATACGCTGTCTTATTTTAAAAATCTAGCTTTACGAGCTTTCAGAATACGCTTTAGTATCAGTGCTCGTCTCCTTTCCGCAGTTTTGTTAATGACCTCTTTAGTAAACCAATACATAACCAGCAAAAGCAGCGCTGCTTGCATCTCCTCCATACTTGTTATTGTTACAGACAGTGTCGCGCAAAAATTATTACTGTCTGTCGCTGACTGGGAGGAGCAGCCGCACGCAGTCCTACATCACCGGACTAATTTGCCTAATCTTCACGGTACTTTAGACCGCAGTGGAAACGCAGACAGTAGCAGGTCTGGGGGGAAAAAAGTTCCTGTAAAAAAAGTTCCTGGTACAAATTGTTCCGGGTAATTTCGGTGGAAACGCGGCTCTAGTCACTATACAGGAACTACTAGTGATCTGGACCATTATTTTAAAGTGAAAACCTTTTTCACTTTAAAATAATGGTCCAGGTCACTAGTAGTTCCTGCATAGTGACTAGGTAACACTTGAGTAATTAGTGTTGCATTTTATGACCACATTGAGAGTAAAAAAAGACAATTTCTCACATTTCAGACACATTAATGTTGTGATTAGTAATTAATTAGTAATTCTTTATAATTTGTCATAGTTACCTATTAGTTCTTAGTGATGCCAGTCCCCTTCAGTAATTATTGATTACCTAATAAGGAACTATCTTAGTCCTACATTTGATATTACTTACTGATTAGTTAAGCTTGTTTCTATATTAGTTAATAGTAGTAGCTGAAGTGTTAATGTAGTACTACTCATTAGTCCTGCATTACTTCCTGCATAGTTACCTATCAATGACGGACCATTATTCTAAAGTGTTACCACGCTGTGCAAGCACAGAACAATACAGGGGTAGAGGAGAATCTATGAATGCTGTTTGTTTGGATATAAACACTTTGAAATGGATTCATAAAAAGAAATGTGGTGTACGACTCGAGTATACGCACAATTTGTAACCCGAACATGTCCGCCACAACCTCTAACTTTATTCTCCCACATGTAAACGCGGTATAGGTATGGGCTGTTTCTTATGGATAATTTGAATAATATCTAGAGATTATGAAGATATTTTGTATATGTAGCTTGTGTTTTATGACTGTCCTTAGATCCACATTAGTTATTAATCTTGTTAATAATCATTAATATGTAGTTTCAATAATGTGACCAATGTCAAAATTTAATTTAACTGTCATGTCATCTTTAAACCTTTCACACGTAGGCTATTTAGTTTAGAATTTTCCAGCTGGTCAAGCAAAGTGAAAGAAATGAGTCTCAAATTAAATTTAGTGTGTGTAGGCCTGTGTTTTCTCTGAAGAGAAGTGACAAAACGTCCTTTGAAACATTCTCAAAACAAAACAACAAATCATACATTATAATTTTACATATAAAATATTTTTATTATTATTGTTTAATTTATAAAGTTATAGCCTATTAATTAATTAACTGTGTAGGCTATTTATTAAATACATGATTAATATAATTCTGTATTTGTAGGCTATAAATAAGGCTGTTCTATAATTTTTTTTAAACCTGGTCTTTTTGTTCTGCCCATGTATAAGGTTGTGAGGATTTGTAAGGATCATTCGGCGTCTCGGTTCACAGTGAATGAACGCGGTGATCTCCATCTGTGCATGTGCTGAGTTTAGCGTCCATTTGGGAACGTAGTGGGCACCAGCAGTTACCCATTATATTCACATCTGCATTGTTGACGATTACCACATTTTAGATTTGTAATGAGCGTTTGTAAACAAGTTTTCCACCAAAATACATGCTCAACTGCAGTTTACATCAAAATAAAAGCTCACGCATTTGTTTCCAGTTCATTTGTTTTACAATATATGGCTATTTCCGTCATATGATTAATATTATAACTATTATTATTATTATTACTATGGAGTGTAAGAGTCCCCTTTAAAGTTGAGGTTCAAGTCAATGCTTGAAGTCAAGACTTTTTCTTCGCTCAATTTGCACACTGAATATGGGTTGGAGATCTTAATTTTGAACTCTCAAAGTGCACCATATTAATGAATTTAACATTAAAATGCACAAAATTTCCTCCGGGGGGCATGCCCCCCAACCCCCCTAGAGGGACAGAGGTCCACCCACAGTTTCACTATATCCTATGGGAAATACTGAATGCCATTAAAAGATAATAAGGTATTATGTTCATCACCGATTTTTAAGCTTGCTGAACTTTAAATGATTTGGATAGCTAAAGTTCTACATATAGAAACACAACATAAGATTGGCCCCATGTGTATTCATTGTGGCCCCTCTCGTGCCCCCCATTTGAAAAAATCCTAGAATCGCCCCTGCCTACAGGTATCATAATCAAATCATAATAAAATTTAGTCTGTTTGTTCATGAGAGGTTTTGCAAGCCTGTATAACTCAGCACTGGATAAAAACTTGCATTTGAGGGTTGTAACAGTAATGATTCAATCAGTCATCTGGCAGGAAGGCCAAAGTCTGAACTCCTCACAGCCCTTGTGACTTTTCTAATCAAATCATACTTAAACAAAGGGCCTGTGTGTTGATGTAATCATCTACGCTGATTAGATCCGAGGCGTCATCGTGTAGCCGCAAGAGATTGTAGCGTTGAACTCTTTGGGCGTCGGCCATCCCCTCTATAAGAACAGGAGCGACCATCAACTCTTTGCATTTTCGCCACCACAAGGAAAGGACCTCTTGGCATTTCGCCATGGAGGGGAAGACCACCCCTGGTCTTCCCAACCCTGAGAGAAGGCATCCCCGCCACGGAGAGACAGACCGGCAGCTTCCGCTGATCCTTAGCGAACTCCTCTGACGATTCAAACTCAGACACTTACACACGAAAAGCCATAGTAATGCAAGTATTCTATTTCACAATCAAACTGCTTGTAAAAGGTTGTCTGAATTATTAATTGTTAATTCCTTGAGGGCTCTTGCGAAAGGGCTGTGAAGCTGTCTCTCTCTCTCTGTCTCTCTCTCTCTCTCTCTCTCTCTCTCTCTCTCCCTTGTTAATTCTCTCTTTCCATCATTCTTCTTCCCTTTATATTATTCATTAAGTTTCATGTTTCCTTGTTTGTACCATATTGTTTGTTTTCTCCTACATATATATGCATATTTCCCCGTATGAATCGTAGCTTTGTAAACTGTAGTTGTTTTATTAAAACCCAATAATTGCATTGAAGTGAATCCATATTGTTTTGCTCACAAATATCAAAGTCAATGAGACGTAAGATTTTAGCTACCCATTTAAGCTTGATTTTCTTGTATTACTACTTCAGTGATACAAATTGTACAAACATAAGAGATGTTATTTGTCCTGATCAAGCAGATTAATGTTTCTTAAGGTTTGTAAGATTGATAATTGATGAAGAAATCAATTTGGATAAAGGTTACTTTTAAATTATTAAAGGTTCCGTTATACGTTGATATTGTCTGTACAGCAAGCAAATCATATTCATAGACTCATGAATATTTATTCCATTTGAATTAATTATTCCCCGAAACTCATTGTTGTTACAGGGTGGTTAGACAATTCAGCAGAACAGAGTCTGCGGCCCTTTCTGCGTCTTTCTCAGACACTTTAAAGCCTTCTTTAAGCCTTGTTTATACTCAACACGTCCGACTCCGCACCATAGACTGTAAAAAAAAACGAGGAGCATGCACAATCAGCGGAGGCTCGAGCTGCGGAGCCAGACGAAAGTATAGACAAGGCTTATAATGCTTCAACACTTCAGACTAATGATGGGCAGACTGAGGCTTCGTGAAGCACTGAAACAGTTGAAGCAAATGTGTCATATTGTTTCGTAGCTTCGAATCAATCACCCGTCTCTACGGTGACACCTAGTGGTCACTTGCATGTGTTGATCTGAAATAACCTTGACGATCCATGTAAAAAAAAAAAAAAAAAGTTTTTAACATTTGTCTGACAACTACATGGTCTTGGTTTTTTAACCTGTAGCCTCCCCATTGTGAATAACTATAGTTTTTTTGATCATGAAAAATTTGTCACAGTTCACAGATGCATTGTTTCCTTCTTGTCGTGTGCTCTGTGTTGTGACAGCGGTGTGGGTGTGGTTGTGTGTGTGTCTGTGTTCAGGCCATGTGACTCATCAGTGGATCCAGCTTCCACTCATCATCTCACCACCTGCTGCTTATTCACTCACCCTTTATATACTCACCTTATTCTCATCTCCCTTGTCAGGTCGTTGTGTGAGGTCCTGTGTGTGTGGTTGTTCTTCTGTTCCTGACCGGAGTTCCCGTGTATTCGTCTTCAGTTCCAGTTGGTTGTCTTCGTTCGTTGTCTGGATTTGGATCTACTTACCACTTCACTTCTCTTCACCACCACGAACCCACAGCCGATCATCTCAGTCCCTGCGCCATTGATACCTGCACTTGTATTGTCTGTTCGTCTTCATTAAATGTCAAAACTTGCACTTGCTTCCTGTGATCAATCATGACAGAACGATCTGACCAGAGAACGGAAGCAGCAAGCACCCAGCAGACCGCCTTAGAGGAGTTCATCCACAAAAGCATTCAGTGTATGGATTCTCAAGAGATGAACCTGAATGAAACAGGGCTAGCCGTGCAGGTTTTAGTGGCGCAGGTGTCCGAGCTCAACCAGCAGTTCCAGCTTCTTCGTGGTCCCACTGCGCCGCCCACACCGGCCGTCCTCCTACCCACACCAGAGAATGCCACCAGTCCCGAACCTAGTCTTCCGGTGCCCGAGGCCTACTCAGGTGAACCAAATTTTTGTAGAGCATTCCTGACTCGGTGTTCTATGCATTTTGCTCTACAGCCCCGTACCTTCAATACGGAACAGAGTAAGGTGGCATTTGTGCTCACTCTCCTTACGGGGAAGGCTTCTCTCTGGGGGACGGCGGTGTGGGAGAACCAAGACCCGTGCTGCGCCTCGTTCCAGTCACTCTCCGCGGAGATGAAGAGGGTATTCGACCGGTCGGTCGCTGGGAAGGAGGCCGTCAGGCAGCTGGCGGAACTACGCCAGGGCGAGAGGTCGGTGTCTGATTATTCCATCGAATTTCGTACGTTAGCGGCAGAGTGTCACTGGAACGAGGAGGCGCAGTGGGACATGTTCCTGCATGGGCTGGCTGACCGTGTTCAGAGGGAGATCTACGCGCTGGATCTCCCGGAGACATTTAATGGACTCATCGACCTCGCGCTCAGGGTGGATGCTCGACTAAGCTCGAAGGAGTTCAGCCCAAAGGAGCGGGGAGGTTATACGGTCCAGCAGAGGGGACACAGTCATCCCCATTCCAGATCATGAGCCCATGCAGGTTGGTCGAGCTCGGCTTTCCCGGGAGGAGCGAGAGAGACGGAGATCCCAAGGACTGTGTTTGTACTGTGGAGGAGTTGGGCATTTTGCTTACAACTGTCCGGTAAAAGGGCAAGCCCGGCAGTAAGTTTGAGGCTACTGTCGGGTGGGATCTCCGCTGGAAAGTCCTCAACTACATCCACCCTCCTCCCGGTAAGACTGAGATGGTCGAATCACCTTCACGACTGCATTGCACTTCTGGATTCCGGTGCCGAAGGTAATTTTCTGGACAGATCGCTAGCCATAAGACTTCACATTCCCTTCAAACCACTCTCCAACAGAATCGCCGTGCACGCACTCAATGGACAGAGCCTCCCTTCCATATCTTACAGCACTGACGACGTCACCCTTATCACCGCCGGAAACCACATTGAACAGACTTAATTTCTCATTTTTGATTCCCCACACACACCCATCGTCCTTGGTCACCCCTGGCTCACCAGACACAACCCCCGGGTAGACTGGATCCAGAACTCCATCGTGGCCTGGAGCGAGGAGTGTCATAATACTTGTCTTGTCTCTGCCTGTTCGTCAGTCTCTGTTTCTGTTTTACAGGAGGAAGCAGTGGATCTGTCTAACGTGGCCGTCGAGTACCATGACCTGAAGGAGGTGTTCAGTAAGTCTAGGGCTGCTTCTCTTCCTCCGCATCGTCCCTATGACTGTGCCATAGATCTATTGCCAGGGAGATCTCCGCCTAAAGGCAAGTTGTATTCACTTTCGGTTCCAGAAAGGGAGGCTTATGACCAAGATAGCGGCGCGGGTACATTTACATTTACATTTAAGCATTTAGCAGACGCTTTTATCCAAAGCGACTTACAACTTGGGGGTACAATAAGCGATTGGTCGTGAAGAGTCGAGTGAGCGCAACAAGTGCCTGAAATACTTGGTCCGTGTACATTTCTCAGTGTAGCACAGGCTAGAGTAGGGAGGGAAAGAGGAGGAAAAGAGGAAAGGAAAGTTTTTTTTTTATTTTTATTTTTTTATTTTTTGTTTTTTTTATTTAGGAGGTTAAGTAGATCGCGAGGCTCAGCGTCTCTCCAGATTCTGCAATTTTGCGGTATTTTTCTTGTTCATCTCGGGTCTGTTCGTACAGAACAGTTGTGCTTTTACATCGTACACCCGTTGTGAGCTTTTGGATATTGGTTTGCGAATTTCCGACAGTTTTATGGACAATCTTCAACTCCTTCCTGAGATCGCTAGGACGCCCGAGGCGATGCGCTCTGCCCGGCCGGGCGGAAGTGCTAGAAGGCGGCGCTGTGATCGTAAACAAAGGCGGGGTAAGCGTGGAGGTCTAAGAGCTAAGCTAAGGCTAACTCCTTACCGGCTCTCTTTACCCAGCATTTTCCTTGCCAATGTACGATCGCTAGTGAACAAAATGGAGGAGATTCGACTCAGCATTACACACAGTAAGAAACTTTTGAACTGTAACGTCCTAATCTTCACTGAAACCTGGTTAAACAGCGGAATACCGGACACCGCTATTGAGCTAGCGGGACGCCACACACTCCGGGCGGATAGAACACTAGATGGCTCCGGGAAGAGCAGAGGGGGTGGATTGTGCATTTATATTAACAAAGCTTGGTGCACAAACTCTGCTATTGTTGGGAGTCATTGTTCAGCTAACCTGGAGTTTCTCATGGTTAAATGTAGACCGTTTTATCTACCGCGGGAGTTCACCTCCACTATTATCACTGCGGCCTATATTCCTCCGGATGCTGATGCCAAGCTTGCTATGAAAGAACTTCACGCAGCCATCAGTAAACAACAGACTGATCACCCGGAAGCTGCGTTTATTGTTGCAGGTGACTTTAATCATTCAAACCTAAAGTCAGTGCTACCCAAGTTTCACCAGCATGTTTCCTGCCACACCAGAGGAAACAAAACCTTAGACCATGTTTACACAAACATGGCGGGAGCTTACGTTGCAACACCCCTCCCCCACCTGGGACAGTCAGATCACCTCTCTTTGTTTCTATCACCCAAATATTCACCCCTCATCAACCGTGTGAAGCCATCAGTAAAGACCATCAAGGTGTGGCCTGCGGGGGCAGACTCCACACTCCAGGAAAGGTTTCTAAACACAGACTGGAGTATGTTTGCTTCTCAAGCCACCAGTGGCGCTCACACGGACATTGACTCATTCACTTCCTCTGTATTGGATCATATCAATACCACCATCGACAGTGTTACAACCCAGAAACAGATCACCACATACCCTAATCAGAAGCCTTGGATGAACAGGGAAGTTCGACTCCTGCTGAAGTCACGCAATACTGCCTTCAGATCAGGAGATGCACAAGCCTACAGTACATCCAGAGCTAACCTGAAGAGGGGCATCAAAAAGGCCAAGCACTGCTACAAGCTAAAGATAGAGGGTCACTTTTCCAACTCTGACCCTCGACGCATGTGGCAGGGCATTCAGGCCATCAGTGACTACAAACCCCCCCACTCCACCCCCGCAGCCACTGATGTCAACTTCCTGAACGAGCTAAATTACTTTTATGCTCGTTTTGAAAGAGACAACAGAGAAACTGCCACCAAGCTCAAACCCTCAGCTGACCACCCACCAATCACACTCTCCTCCACAGATGTCTGCAAGTCACTGAGCCGGATCAGCGCGCACAAGGCTGCTGGACCAGACAACATCCCTGGACGTGTGCTCAGGGCATGTGCGGAGCAGCTCGCTGGGGTTTTTACAGACATTTTCAACCTGTCTCTTGCCCAAGCAGCTGTACCGACATGCTTTAAACGCACTTCTATTGTGCCAGTGCCGAAAAGCTCTAGCCCGAGGTGCCCTAATGACTACCGCCCTGTAGCACTCACACCCATCGTTATGAAGTGCTTTGAGCGGCTGGTCCTGGAGCACCTAAAAGACTCTCTACCATCCACATTGGACTCACACCAGTTTGCCTATCGTAGCAATAGGAGCACAGAGGATGCCGTTTCCATGGCACTCCACTCTGTGCTCACTCACCTGGACAATAAAAACACTTACGCACGTATGCTGTTTGTTGACTTCAGCTCAGCATTCAACACTGTCATCCCATCCAAGTTAATTGCCAAACTTGGAGACCTGGGCATCAACACTTCAATGTGTAACTGGATTTTGGACTTCCTAACTGACAGACCCCAGAATGTTCGATCAGGATCCACCTGCTCCACGTCCATCACACTCAACACTGGCGTACCACAGGGCTGTGTGCTAAGTCCGTTTCTCTACTCCCTCTTCACCTCCGACTGCAAGCCTGTGTATGGATCTAATTCCATCGTCAAGTTTGCGGACGACACTACGGTGATTGGGCTCATCAGCAACAACGATGAGACTGCCTACAGGGAAGAGATCCAGCACCTGGCCACATGGTGCGCTGATAATAACCTGCTCCTCAACACCACCAAAACGAAGGAGCTCATCGTGGACTTCAGGAAAGAGTCAAGAGGCACACACAACACCATCCACATCAATGGAATGGCTGTTGAGCGTGTCTCCAGTTTCAAGTTCCTGGGGACCCACATCTCGGCGGACATGTCGTGGACGACCAACACCTCCAGCCTGGTCAAGAAGGCTCACCAGCGCCTCTTCTTCCTGAGGACACTGAGGAAGAATCAGCTCTCCTCGGCTATGCTGGTGAACTTCTATCGCTGCGCAATAGAAAGCATCCTGACCAACTGTGTTGCAGTATGGTATGGGAGCTGCTCTGTTGCGGAGCGCAAGGCACTGCAGCGGGTGGTGAAAACTGCCCAGCGCATCACAGGGACTCCACTACCTGCCATCGAGCACATCCAGAGGAAACGCTGTCTGCATCGAGCTCGCAGCATCCTCAAGGACTCCTCTCACCCAGCCCACAGACTGTTTTCTCTCCTGCCCTCCGGCAGGCGTTTCAGGATCCTCCGGACCAGGACCAGCAGACTTAAGAACAGTTTTTTCCCCAGAGCTGTCTCTTTATTGAACTCAAACCCCCGTTGATCCACTTCCCTCATAAACTGCTAACTCTCCTACCTCACATCCGCCTTCACTTTGTTATTTGCACTACCGACTGTTTATCACAGTAACAACTGTTTACATATGCATCTTGCACTGCCATATCTTAACTGGATTATGCTCATTTGCACTGCCGACTGTATTTATAGTACCAATGTTTACATTTGCATTTTGCACCGTACTTCTAACTGTAATATGCAACCACTTTCCACTGCACTTTACACTTTTTTTTTTCCGGATAGCTCTGTCCATAATTTATTGCACTACCCTAATCCACTGCTATATTCCTCATATTAGCCTAACATATTATTGTATACCTCTATCTGTAAAATTCTGTTTATAGTAATAGCCATCTGTATATTATATTCATAGTACATATTCACCTGTAAATTCTGTTTATAGTAATAGCCATCTGTATATTTATTCACTGTACATATTCACCTGTAAATTCAGTTCTGTTTATAGTAAGACAACTCTCTATTTATACATATTTATATATATTCAGTACATATCCATGTCCTGCACTTACGCATCCATTGTATATCCTGCACTTGCTGCTATTGCACTTCTGGTTAGACCTAAACTGCATTTCGTTGCCTTGTACTTGTACTTGTGTAATGACAATAAAGTTGAATCTAATCTATCTAATCTAATCTATGGAGAAATATATTTCTGATTCATTAGCAGCCGGCTTCATTCGCCCTTCCTCTTCTCCAGCGGGGGCGGGGTTCTTTTTTGTGGGGAAGAAGGATGGTTCTCTGCGACCTTGTATTGACTACCGGGGGCTGAACAACATAACGGTAAAGAATACCTATCCTTTGCCGTTAATGTCTTCAGCCTTCGAGAGGTTGCAGGGAGCATCCGTTTTCACAAAATTGGATTTAAGAAATGCCTATCATTTGGTTCGCATCAGGAAAGGGGATGAATGGAAGAACGCTTTTAACACCCCTAGGGGGCACTTTGAATACTTGGTCATGCCGTTCGGGCTTTCCAACTCCCCAGCGGTCTTCCAGGCACTCGTCAATGACGTGCTGAGAGACATGGTCGATCAGTTCATATATGTCTACCTGGACGACATATTGATTTTTTCATCGTCTCTCCAGGAACATGTACAGCACGTTCGGCGAGTGCTTCAGAGGCTGCTAGCGAATGGGCTTTTTGTCAAGGCGGAGAAATGCGTTTTTCATGTACAGTCTGTTTCTTTCCTAGGGTACATCATGTCGACTGAGGGAGTACGCATGGATCCTGAGAAGGTTAAGGCTGTGGTGAATTGGCCAAGTCCAGACTCCCGTAAGGCCCTACAGAGGTTTCTGGGATTCGCCAATTTTTACCGGCGGTTCAGCCGCAATTTCAGCCAACTAGCCTCGCCTCTGATTGCCTTGACCTCCTCCAAAACTACGTTCAGGTGGTCAGACGCAGCCGAGGCTGCGTTTGCCAAACTGAAGGCCTGCTTCGTTTCAGCCCCGATTCTCATTGCCCCTCACCCATCACGGCAGTTTGTGGTGGAGGTCGACGCATCAGAGGTGGGGGTAGGGGCAGTGTTATCCCAGCGTTCTTCCGCAGACGATAAGATGCATCCGTGCGCGTTTTTGTCCCATCGATTATCTCCCACCGAATGTAATTACGACATTGGTAATAGGGAGTTGCTGGCAGTCAAGATGGACTTGGAGGAATGGCGCCACTGGTTGGAGGGTTCAGGGGTGCCTTTTATTGTATGGACCGACCATAAGAATTTAGAATATATCAGGACTGCTAAAAGATTGAACTCCAGGCAGGCTCGGTGGGCACTTTTTTTCGGACGTTTTGATTTTACTCTCTCGTACCACCCGGGTTCAAAAAACATCAAACCCGATTCTTTGTCACGTATTTTTGATCGTTCCGAACGCCCGTCTACTCCCGAGTGCATTTTACCGGAGACATTAGTGGTCTCCACACTCACATGGGAGGTCGAATCGAGAGTCAGGTCGGCTCTAGAAGGGGTAACGCCTCTGCCCGAGTGTCCTACCGAAGCGCTTATTTGTGCCGGAGGGATTACGGTCCATGGTCATCCAGTGGGGTCATAGTTCCAACGTAGCGTGTCATCCAGGAGTCAGTCGAACTAAATTTTTAGTCAAGCAACGATTCTGGTGGCCTCTCATGGCTCGGGACGTCCGCGATTTTGTGTTGGCTTGCTCAGTATGTGCCGTTGGTAAAACTTCCAATCGTTCCCCGGATGGGTTGCTTCAACCGCTGTCAGTCCCTTCGAGACCCTGGTCCCACATTTCGCTAGATTTTATCACCGCCCTCCCACCCTCCCAAGGGTACACGGTCGTTTTGACCGTAGTGGACCGGTTCTCGAAGGCGGCTCATTTCATCCCCTTGCCCAAATTACCTTCAGCCAAGGAGACAGCGGTTACAGTCATTGACCACGTCTTTCGACTTCATGGCCTCCCGATAGACGTGGTTTCTGACAGAGGTCCCCAGTTCGTGTCCAGATTTTGGCAGGAGTTTTGTAGATTGCTGGGGGCGACTGTTAGTTTATCCTCATGGTCCCACCCCCAGAGCAATGGTCAGATTGAGAGAGCCAATCAGGATTTGGAGCGAACGTTGCGATGTTTAGTCTCTAAGAATCCTTCCTCCTGGAGTCAGCAACTTTCGATGGTGGAGTACGCACACAATACATTACCAGTGTCGTCCACGGGCCTATCTCCGTTTGAGTGTAGCGTAGGTTACCAGCCACCTATTTTTCCTAGCCTGGAATCCGAAGTCGCGGTCCCCTCTGCTCACGCCTTTGTCCAGAGGTGTCACCGGACTTGGACGAGAGCCCGAGAGACTCTTCTCCAAATGAGGGAGCGCACCAAGGCCAAGGCCGATCGCCACCGGTCAAGGCCGCCCGTATACGTCGTTGGTCAACCAAGAATATTCCTCTCCGATCCGTCTCTAATAAGCTTGCATCCAAATTTATTGGTCCGTTTACTGTCACCAAGATCATTAGTCCGGTGGCAGTCCGCCTCAAACTTCCTCCAGCATACAGGAGAATTCATCCCGCCTTCCATGTATCCAAAATCAAGCCCGTTTTTCACTCCGATATTAATCCGCCAGTTCCGGTTCCCCCACCGCCGCGACTCGTAGACGGGGAACCATCTTATTCGGTCAACCGTATTCTGGACTCAAGGCGGAGGGGACGCGGATTCCAGTACTTGGTGGACTGGGAAGGTTACGGTCCGGAGGAGAGGAGTTGGGTTCCGGCCAGAGACATTCTGGATCACACCCTTATCGCTGATTACAATCGACAAGTAAGGGAGTCGGGGAACGCCAGGAGGCGTTCCTAGGAGGAGGGGTACTGTCACGGTTCACAGATGCATTGTTTCCTTCTTGTCGTGTGCTCTGTGTTGTGACAGCGGTGTGGGTGTGGTTGTGTGTGTGTCTGTGTTCAGGCCATGTGACTCATCAGTGGATCCAGCTGCCACTCATCATCTCACCACCTGCTGCTTATTCACTCACCCTTTATATTCTCACCTTATTCTCATCTCCCTTGTCAGATCGTTGTGTGAGGTCCTGTGTGTGTGGTTGTTCTTCTGTTCCTGACCGGAGTTCCCGTGTATTCGTCTTCAGTTCCAGTTGGTTGTCTTCGTTCGTTGTCTGGATTTGGATCTACTTACCACTTCACTTCTCTTCACCACCACGAACCCACAGCCGATCATCTCAGTCCCTGCGCCATTGATACCTGCACTTGTATTGTCTGTTCGTCTTCATTAAATGTCATAACTTGCACTTGCTTCCTGTGATCAATCATGACAAAATTATTAATGATTAATGATTAATAAAAATTATTAATAAAAATAAATAAAGCCACAATGTGTCACATTTGTTACATAACATTTTTATTAAAAATATTATTTGCTCTGCTGTTGAAGGACTTAGCCGACTTCTTTTTTTTTTACATATAATTTCTCCAGCCTTTGAAAAAATCCTCTCACCAGGGACACTTGTTTCTGGGATGCACAAATATTTTTTAGCAAGTAACTTACATACAAATGAGGGAAAATGACTGCTATCACAAAATCACTGCTATCACAAAATCTCTCTCCTCTCACAAAAACACACGAGGTGAAGATGGATTAACTTCAAACTGGGGAATTGGCTTCATACAGATGTGTGACTGTGTGGTTTGTTCCCGCCCCTTTCAATCAAACGCATATTCGGCAGGCGCCACCTGATGAAAAACTTGAAGCTTCATTTAGCCATAGTCAAATGACATGGGTGTTTCGAATCACAGTTCGGAGCAGTGTTTCGAAACATCTGCGCTTCAGGATCTCTGCAAAACCCCGAAACGTCAGTTTCGTGTCAGCCATCCCTACTTCCGACATGTTTGCTGCATTGCTGCATTTAGAAGTGTGCGTCTCTCTCACACGCGCTGGTTGCTATATTTGATCGCGTCATCAAAAACCTCATTGATTGGTAAAATTTATTTGGTCTTTTCACTTATTCTATCTGAATAATTTCAGTTGCCGAACATTCGGTGCATTCCTAATATTAAGTTGTCATTCTTCACTTTAATGATTGATATTGTTCTGGTGATGTTCAGAATAACTGATTAATCAGCCGAATGTAACATGTTCCTCTCTGTTGTAGACTCTCTAACTGCAGTGTAACAGAAGAAGGTTATAAAGCTCTGGCTTCAGCTCTGAGATCAAACCCTTCACACCTGATAGAGCTGGATCTCACAGGAAATGATCCTGGACCATCAGGAGTGAAGGAACTCCATGATTTACTACAGGATTCAAACTCTCAACTGAAGACACTGAGGTGAGACGGGATCAAATAATTTACAAGATAAATGATAGAAATATTATTTCAGTAAAACAATAAGCTGTACGATCTGTTGTTGCATCAAAGTTGACAGTGATTTGAAGACAAAGATCATTTAAATGGTTTTCCTCAGCAGCAACGGCTGGATGTGTTCATTACAGCAGGTTTAGTTGAGAACTGAACTGAATCTGCTTCATCTTCCCTTCTGCAGGTTTTTGAGTCCTGCTGCAGATGAAGCCTGTCAGTATGTGAATAGAGTTGTGGGTATAAACCCGTTACTGCTGAGAGAGCTGAATCTGAGAGGACGTAAACTGGGAGACACAGGAGCGAATCATTTCGCTGCTCTACTGCAGGATAAACACTGTCAACTCAACACACTGACGTGAGGATTGATCATTTATAATCTTACTTTACTCTTAATACTAATGTTACTGGAGCTGATATAATATTTCCTGACATGAGCCTCAGTTCACATTATATTTGTGCAACATTTTTCACTTCTGTAGTTTGTGATCTGGTGAAATGATGATGATCTCACTTCCTCACTTCCGTTTTATTTGCTTATGAAGATGATGTGACTTTACAGAATAAAGACTTATTTTCTTTTCTTCTCTCTCTCTCTCTCTCTCTCTCTCTCTCTCTCTCTCTCTCTCTCTCTCTCTCTCTCCTAATGTAGGTTAAGCTTCTGTTATATGACAGATAAAGGTTGTTCTGCTGTGACTTCAGCTCTGAAATCAAACCCATCACACCTGAGAGAGCTGGACCTGAGCGAGAATAAACTAGGATACTCTGGAGTGAGAAACCTCAGTGATCTACTGATGAACCCACAATTACAGCTGGAGAAACTACAGTTAGTATCATTATATTGTACAGTTACCGTGTGATTACAGTTCACTGTTTAGCTCAAGTTACATCATTTATACTGCATTGCATCTTCTGGCCTTTGCCATTGGTCACAGATAAAATTAAGTCTTGAACTAGTAAATAATTGCATTTCAAGTATTTGAAACAATGAACTGATTGTGTAAGTCTGGGTAAGATGCCCCCGGGGTAAGATGAACCACCACCATTTTTTCTCCTGACCATAGACGAGACAAAATCTCATCTCAGCACTTTTGATGAATGGCTAATTTATCTAATTTTGTGTCTGGAAAATATTGATTAGTGATATTGTATTATGTTAAATACCAAAGTGTTTGTGTCTAATTGTAAATGAGGGATTTCTGGCAAGGCAATTTTATTTATCTCATTCATAAACAATGGCAACTCAAAGTGCTCAAATAAATATATATTAGTGCTGGGCAAATTAACGTGTTAACGCGGGCGATTCATTTTTTCATTTTAACGCATTACTTGACAGACAAGACAGAAGAGAACGCGCTGTATGTCAGTATCCAGACACACACACACACACACGACAACACAGAAGAGAACGCGCTGTATGTCAGTATCCAGACACACACACACACACACACACACACACACACACGACAAGACAGAAGAGAACACACTGTATGTCAGTGTCCTGACACACACATACACACACACACACACATACACACGACAACACAGAAGAGATTATTCATCATTATTTATTCATTAGTTAGAAAGGTTAAGAAAGGTGTTTGGTAACTATTACATTTCTGTATATGTCTAAAAGGGAAGGCGACATCAAAATATAACATTTATTATAATGGTTTATTTAAAGATTGTTTTAAGTTCACTTAAATTAAAAGTTTTTTTATTTTATAAATGTTGAAATTGGCAGCTTTCATTTATACTGTAATGTAATTTAATGTTTCATAGAGACATTAGTATCAGTGATACTGGCCTTCACTCATAAAAACATGCCATTACAACACATATTTAAATGATACTGTCTTTACAAATTAAAGTAGCAACAATTTAGAGTAACTGAAATTATTACAAATTCAAAATATTAAAAACTTGCGATTAATTACAGAAAATAATGCAATTGAATTAGTTATTTTTTTATGGATTCCCAGCACTAATATATATATTCAGATTACAAGCTGTAGCTCTTCAATAAGTCATTTTCTCTTTCTGTCTTCAGTCTGTATAAATGCAGTATTACAGAGAAACAGTGTCTCATCCTGACTTCAGCTCTGAAATCAAACCCATCATACCTGAGAGAGCTGGACCTGAGCTGGAATATACTAGGAAACACAGGAGTGAAGCCCTTATGTGACGTACTGAAGGATTCACACTGTAAACTGGAGAGATTGAGGTCAGTCACATTCACAGACAAGAAAGAAAAAGCTTAAAATCACTTTAACAGTTGTCATGCCCGGCTTTGCCGTGCTGGGTGTGCTCACTCCACCATGGACAGAATATGTTTGGGCTGTTGTTCTTCCCCCAAGCTGAAGGGGGAGCTGTCTGTTTTAGGTCCATCTGACAAGAGAGGATGGGCTGGATACTGATTAAAGAACATCTCCTGCCAGTTGTTCATTCTCTGCTCTGGGCTGTGCATGGCTGCTTTTGCTCTGGCCTCCAGGCTGGTGGCAGCCTCATCATTCTACTCCTTTGTATGCCTTTTTTGCATTGCACATGTTTGACACTTCACTGATCTGCACTACACTTTTGATTAGTTTTCTTTTGTTTCTCATTTACTGTCTGGATACATTTATTGATTCAAATTATGATTTCATTATCTTTATTAATGTTTAAATAAATTATTTTGGATTTAACTTAACAAACGGTGTGGTCTCCCCTATGTCATTGCTACTGTGAGCCAGGTAGTCGTGACATATGGGGGCTCGTCTTGCCATTTTGGATCCCGATTTGTAAGTAGACTACTATAATTCGCAATATTGTGAAGGCCTAGTTGCGTGGGTAGTGCTACGTCATTGGTTCACTTTTTGTGAATGAAACATACCGGTGATCAGCTGAGGGTAGTAATCTAATCAGCTGGCACGCGTGGTGTTTGTTTGTTGGGGGTTCCGCATCGAGTGTTCAGTTAATGAATTGAATATTATTTGAGTATTTGGATTGTTAAAATTAGTTATTTGGTTTTGGGAAAAAGTGGGAGTATTTGCGCAGTTTAGAACAATTTAACCAACCATATTTTGCTTGCTTAATGTGAGTAGCGAAGTTTTGTGGGTCTACTTATGTTGCAGGATGGCATATACGGAGTCTGTTTTATCCCCAATTAGTGCGCTTCGGCGTGGGTTTAGGTTGCTGGTCACTGAAGTCTGAACGAGGGCACCGCCGTGGAGCACCGGCTGAATTGACTTCGGTCGGGACAGTACGATTCCATCGGTATTGGTGAGTAAATTAGCCTTGTTCTTGGACTTAGTGTGAAGATAGGTCAGAATAGTAGGGGGGTAAATGTTTAGGGGGAAACTCCGTTGTTGTCCTGTAACGTGAGCTGCATTTCGCTTCGCCTGATGTAATTTGTGTGGTTGGAATTGTGTAATAACCCGAAAGACGTTGAGAAATACGCCTAGTCTTCATTTCTTTGGCTAGATGTATTGCTTTTTTGTGTTTATTTGTAGATCATAGCTTGGTTTGATTGTTGATTGGGGACTTGTAATTTAAATTGTAGAAATGGGTACACTTGAGGCGTTTTTTGCTGCTCCTTCAGTGGCTTTGCTTGCGGCGTTGAATGTTAAACAATTGTATAGTGTTGTTAAGCACTATGCAATTGATGTAACATTGCCGAGGGGAGCTAAGAAGCATGAGCTGGTTGACTTAATTTGTGCGTGTTTGGTTGAGAATAATGTGTTACCTGACGAGGAATTGCCGAAGCAATTTGGTCAGGGAGCCTCGGGTTCAGAGAGTGAGTTCACTTTAGATAGTGAGCCCACTTCGAGTTTGATTGTAGGTCCACAGATAAAATCCAGTGTATTAACATTTGAACAGCAAGTCAAATTGTTAAAACTGCAACATGATTTGCAAATGGAACAGAAGACGTTGGAATTGGAACAAGAATTAGCAAAGAAAAAATTAGATGACGAATTGGCTCAAAGAAAGCTTGATAACGAATTGGATGGTAAAAGGTTGGAAGCTGTACAGAAAGATAAAGATCGTGAGTTAGAATGGGAAAAGCTTAAAAATTTAGAGCAGGAACATGAGATTGAGCGTACAAGGCTGAAACTAGTAGCGGAAGGCAAACTTGGCAAATCGCAGCAAGTTGGTCTGGCCGGTATGATCAAGTTCCTACCTAAATTTAATGAGCATGATCCAGATGTGTTTTTTTCATTATTTGAGAATATTGCTACTGAGCAAAATTGGAGTGATGAGGATAAAATTGTATTGTTACAAACTACGTTAATTGGCCGTGCACAGAAGGCATTTGTGGCTTTACCGTCCGCTGAAAAGAAGGTCTATCGATGCGTCAAGGCAGCTGTGTTAAAGAGTTATGAATTAATCCCTGAGGCTTATAGACCGCGTTTTCGATCATGGAAAAAATCAGACAAGCAAACTTACGCTGAGTGGGCTAGGGAATTAACCAGCTTCTTTCATCGGTGGCTTACAGCTGGAGAGGTTGATTCTTTTGATGAGTTGTGTGATCTTATGATATTAGAACAATTTAAGAACACTTTGCCTGATCGAATAGCCACGTATATTAGCGGACATCAGGAGAAAACCGCAGCAGATGCCGCTGTTCTTGCTGATAATTTTTCTCTCATACACAAGACTCCATCTCGGGATTTTAGTCCGCGTTCTAACAGTCATTTCAAAGAACGGCGCTATAGTCCTGTTAATACGGACACATCTGTGTTTTCCAAGTCAATGGCACGTGGTAAACCATCGGATTTCGATTTTAAAGCAGACTGTAATTACTGTTTTGGGAAAAATCATTGGGAAAAAAATTGTCCAGTGTTATTGGAGCGTAATAGGGGTAAGGGTGATGGAGGAAAAGTTGGCCTCTGCGCCTCATCTGTTCCTGTTGTGCACTCAGTGAGTACAGATAAGAAAATTCCAGCAAAGATATTAGATCGTGCACAATGTACAGTGTCAATTGATAAAGGTTTGAGCAATGTACAATGTGGTGAGACTGAATCTTCTGCATCGAGTATAACGGATTATGCACCGTTTGTCACGGAAGGTTTTGTGGCATTGGTTGGAGATGCACATCGCGTTCCAGTGAAAATTCTGCGTGATACGGGTGCATCAGAAAGTTTCATTTGTCAATCTGTCTTGCCTTTCTCGTCTGAGTCTGATACCCAAAATTGTGTGTTAATACGGGGAATTGGTCTTCAGTCATTTCCAGTGCCTCTGCACAAAATTCAGTTGTTTTCTGGTTTTGTGAGCGGGGAAGTAACTATTGCAGTGCGCCCTTCTTTACCTATAGAGGGAATTGATCTGATTGTGGGTAATAACTTTGCTCATGACCGTGTTTTTCCTGATCAGGTCTCACCACCTCCCGTGGTTAAGACTGGACCTTCATTGGTGGATGAGTCAGATAGATGTCAAAAAGACTTTCCGGAGGTTTTTACGGCATGCGCTTTGACGCGCGCTATGGCGCATAAGCAGAATGCAAACTCATCTGATGTTTCTAAGCACCCGTCTCAGGTATTTATTCCACAGTTACCAGTACCTTTGTCTCGATTTGACATTGTTGAGGCTCAAAAGAGTGATCAGAGCTTACAGAAATATTTTGACTTGACTGCAGATGACAATTCAGATCGCTGCTATTTTGTGGAGGATGGCTTGTTGCTAAGAAGGTGGTCACCCACTGTGGGAACTGAGGTGAGAGAGCAGATTTTGCAGGTGGTGATGCCTGAGAAGTTTCGTGAAGTGGCATTAACCCCTTACCAGTCACCCCCACTTTTGGCAAAGGAGTGCAAAATGACATACCCAAAATAAAATTGTTGCTGCTAATGAGTCCTTCTGACTACACACAAATCAAAGGTATTATTTGAAAGCTGACACTTGACAGTTTACCATGAAAGACTCAAAATTACTCTAGAAATTACTAGTAGAGAGATAAATAAGCTCAAACACAATGGACAATTGAAAAAAAAAATTATAACGGTTTATGAACAAGAAAAATACATAAGGCAGAAATATATATGGATCTGGAAACACAAGTAAACTAAAGCCACATGTCTTTTAAATGTACGTTTCAAATTTGAAGTTGATACAAGCCAAAATGACTTTTTTACAAGCATTTAGTTCTGAGTATGTCTAGGCACCTTTCCAAAAAGGCCACTTGGAGACTCCAAAGGGACACTTGGTAACCACCTTTTACCATGAGGTATAACCAGTTAGTTTGATCCTTTCAATCTATTTTCTCATTACAACATGACAAAGCTCAATTTATATACTTTCTCTGGTATATTTTTCACCCCTAAATGTTTATAAAAATGCATGTATGTGCATATTTTTTTGTAAAATAATATTTTTTTGAAAGAGCTCCAAAAGGACACCAAAGTGACACTTGGTAACGTATAAGACGTTTAACAAAGTCTTTGTTCACTTCCATTAATTTAAAGGTTTAGAATAATGACATACATTATTTAGCAAATAAAAAGTTTTATTTATGTATATATTGTATACAGCAACAAACATCTGTTCCTTAGTTATTCAACACAGTGATAACCCCCCCCCCAAAAAAAGGACTATTTACAAAGTACTGAGTTTGTCTCGGTCTTCCTTTCTTTCCTCCTCCCCTGGAACTTCTGGAGGCAGCGAGAGATGTTGCAGTCAGGTAGGGACGTTTTGTCGGTTGTCCAGAGGCCTCTGGTACCCAGTCATCATCTGAAGTTTCATCACTGTTGAATTACACAAAAAGGATTAGAAATAAACCAAACACAACTGTTTATCTTACACATAGAAAAAACTACAGCAATTTACTCCCATACACACTCTATTGTTGCCCTGATGGCACATTTACATCAACTTACTGATTTTCTATTCAAATTCAAAGAATCATTCACATACAGTGATCTACCTACATACCCACTCTATTGTTGCCCTGATGGCATATTTACACAAGCTTACAAATTTTCTATTCAAATTCAAAGGATCTTTCACATACAGTGATCGACCTCCATACCCACTCTGTTGTTTCCCTTATTGAAACATTTACACTACCAGCTAATGACTCAGACTGTAATCAGACAATAATCATACCCCAAAACAGTTTCTTCTCTCAAAACATTTCTTGCTTCACATTATTTGCTTACCACAAAGTACTGCGCTGTCTCTGTCTTCCTTTCTTTCCTCCTCCCCTGGAACTTCTGGAGGCAGCGAGAGATGTTGCAGCCAGGCAGGGACGTTTTGTCTGTTTTCCAGAGGCCTCTGGTACCCAGTCATCATCTGAAGTTTCCTCACTGTTGAATTACACAAAAAGGATTAGAAATAAACCCAACATAACAGATTATCTTGCACAGAAAATAGCACATATTATTGCATTTTTTCCTCTGACACATTTGGTCTGAACTTTGTCCTGCTTTCTACATACACAACTGTACATACATAAAGTTATATGCTCAAGTACGTTGTACAGGGTTTCTTCTAGAGGTTTACCAATACTCCCATGTCACATTTCGATAAATAGCACAATACTGAACTCACAATACAATATTATTGCGATACTCCAAGGCATATTGTAAAAAGGATAACAAAAAATATACCGAAATGCTAAATTTGTATTACATTGGGGTGGATATGAATAGGCTTGGACCTGGTGCTGATAACCAAACGCACAGGACAATGGTGACAACATAGTAAAAACTATTCTGGTGATAATAGCCGAAAAGACTGAATTATTTTAGACAAATATGCTTACACTCTCACCCACTCACTGACTAGATATATTTAAAATATTGCTGGTCACTTTTTAGTGGCAACATAAGACATTTGTCATTATCAGGTCCCACAAATATTCCCCCATTGCATTATTATACATTATATTCAACATTTTATAGTAATTTAATGTAGTACTGACACTAAAACACTGTGAAATTTAACTTTTTCCTCACACTGTCATTTTTATTTTGGGTGAAATATACACAATACAGATTTTCACTATCCACGATACATTGTTACAACTTACATCACTAGCTTCTAACTCAGAACTTGAATAAAAAAGGAATTTTGCGGTACTTGAATGTACTAATAAGCCGTAATAGTGTAGAAACACAAAACTACAAAACAAAGCAACAAAAACATACTAAATGTAGACACTTACCGATCTAAAACAGGATCGAGACCTTCCAAAAACATTTCCTCTTCTTCAGAGTCGACGCTGGATACAGCACTCTCTTCTGATTATTACAAATTTTCTTCATCACTGCTTCGCAAAAGTTCTTCCAATGCAGCAGCAGGAGAAAATAACTTCTGTCTTCGACGTGGATCCATTGCAGGCGAATGCTGACAGAGCGAGCGCTAGTGAGCAAGTGTAGCAAGGGAACCTCTATGCGTCACGAGGGGCGTGCGTGAGTAATTTTCCAGGATGCAAATGGTTACGCAAACAAAAATACAATGTGATACTCGCGAGATTTATGCTAATCAACACATCGGCGTATTCGTTATTGCATAGACTACATGTTAGATGACAACACAAGACTTTCCCATTGCTGTTTTTTTTTTTTTTTTACCAAACACATTTGCATGTGGATAATCATGCGTCACCAAAAGTGACTGTCATCTTTCAATCTTTTCTAAAATTGCGTGGCTAGTTTTCATCAGATATCTTCTGGGCGGTTCTCATTCAGTTCCAGACACTCTACTAAATACATTGATACGTTATATTTCATTGAATAATGCGCTTCATGCGTACAGTTCATCAAATAAACAGGACAGCGTCCTCGTGATTAGTAAACTTCAGGAAGTAAACAACAGAAGTTCTATAGCTTTTTTTACCAGTTTGCTTGTTTTTGGACAAATATTTACTATGGACATCGTACACTGGACTCTTCCCATGGAAAAAAGGTCGAAGTCACCATTATTCTGCCAAACATTACATTTCCAAAGCACAAAAAGGTAAGGGACCCCCCTCTCTTTGTTGTCATATCACATTGTTTAGATTCATACAGAATGACAAAAAAACGTTGCAAAGTTATCTTGATTGTATAATACTTATACAGATACGAATCTGCAGTCTCTTATCTTTCAAACAATGCACTGGTTGACCTTATTACTTGACAAAATGATATTGTAAACTAGCGATCAATGTAAACACTATCAAACGCGGGGCCGTCGGCGATCTCTGTACACAAAGGGGTTAAAAACAGCTCATGGGGAAACAGCAGGTCATTTTGGGGTAAAGAAGACATACAATCAATTGTTAAAACATTATTACTGGCCACGGATAAAGAGGGACGTTGCACGGTTTGTTCAAACTTGTCATGTCTGTCAGGTGGCAGGTAAGCAAAATGCTGTCATTAAGCCTGCGCCTTTACAGCCCATTCCGTCTGTTGGTAAGCCTTTCGAGCATTTGGTCATTGATTGTGTGGGCCCCTTACCCCAATCAAAATCAGGCTGTGTTTATTTGTTTACCATGTGCCAGGCGACGCGCTATCCTGCTGCGTATGCTTTGAGGACCATTACTACAAGGTCTGTGGTGAAAGCATTGTCGCAGTTTATCTCAATATTTGGGCTTCCCAGAATCATTCAAAGTGATAGGGGTTCAAATTTCACATCAAAAACATTTGCAGCAGCTTTGAAAAAGCTGCTTATCCAGCACAATTTGAGTAGCGCATATCACGCACAAAGTCAAGGGGTTTTGGGACGGTTCCACGCCACTCTTAAGTCTCTATTGCGTGCTTACTGCATAGAGATGAAACGGGAGTGGGAGGATGGTCTACCATGGCTATTGTTGGTGGCTAGAGCGGTTGTGCAAGAAAGCACAGGTTTTAGTCCAAATGATTTGGTATTTGGTCACAAGGTTCGTACCCCATTGTCTGTGTCAAGTGATCTGGAGTCTTCTGAACCGCCCAAGAGTTTGTCCAGTTATGTGTATGGTTTCCGCCGCAGGTTACTCTTGGCATGTAAAATGGCAACTGAAAATTTGACTGATGCTCAAAGAAAAATGAAGCGAAATTATGACCGTAAAACAGAAGCTCGTGTCTTCAGCCCAGGGGATCAGGTTGTGGCATTGTTGCCTATACCTGGTTCTCCTTTTGGTGCAAAGTATTTAGGGCCTTACAGTGTGGTTCGTCAAGTGTCAGAGTCCAATTATGTGATTGCTACGCCTGACCGTAGGCGGAAGACACAGTTATGTCATATTAATTTACTTAAGCCATATTTTGCATCATCACAGTCACCTAGGTGTATGGGTGAGTCTGTGTTGGCCATTGCAAGCACGTCCGTAGTTTCTCCAGAGTTAGAGGATGATGTGCAGGGCCCTGATGATTCCATGTTGCATGCTCGTCTCCATAATTCCGAGACGTTGGCCAAATTGGAGGGAGTCTTGGATCATTTGGATTTGCAACAGCAAGCAGAACTGAAAGCTTTAATCTTTGAATTTTCTTGTCTGTTTTCAGATACTCCGACCTGCACAACTTTAATCGAGCATGACATAGAAGTCGGAGATGCAAAGCCAATCCGTCAGAGGTTTTACCGCACTGGTCCTGATAAGCGTAAAAGTCTGGATGATAGTGTCCAATATCTTCTGGAAAATGGTCTTGCTGTACAGTCATACTCTAGCTGGGCTTCGCCCTGTTTATTAGTAAAAAAACCTGATCATACTGTGACGAGTCCACCCAGAGGAATCAGCGTCGCCCTGGCAACAACACACCTGCACATCATCACCATGGGCTGATCGGTCACAGCTGCACCTCATCAGCTCAGAGAAACATAAGCGGCTACGGATGAGCAGACAGACAGACTCTGGTCTCGAGCTGAATGCACTGCTGGACTAACCTCTCTTTGTTGTTCTCCCCCAGAAAGCAGCGAGTGACCGACAGCCCACTTCACTGGAGCACGTTTGGACACCCACTTTTCACGAGGATTGAGCACCATCGAGCACAAGGATCACCAGCCATCACGCACCGGCTCACTGACTGTTTTCACCTTTTTGCACGAGCACTATATTAAAATCCACCCTCCGGGGCCTTTTCACTCAACCTGCCTTGTTGTGTGATTCCTCACCCCGTGACATTGGTGGAGAATGCGGGCAGAAGCGTGAGGAATCACCGACAAGTTCACCGCACCCAAATCCTAATCTTCTGTTTGTTTTTTTTCTGCACGCCAGGACCCGGAAGTAGCGCGCTTGCTCCCCGAAGATGGAGGAAGTGTTGCAGCGCCTCATGGAGGTGAGCATCCGCCAGCAACAAATCGCGGAGCATCTCCCCACCTGCCAGGGCAGGACGGAAGATGAGCTGACCGCCATCCGTCTTGCCGCTGCCCAGCGCGTTCCGCTACCTGATCCGCGTGCCCAAGCCACCCGCCTGCTGCCGAAGATGACGGCGGATGATGACGTGGAGGCTTTCCTGCAGGTATTTGAAACGACTGCGCAAAGTGAGGAGTGGCCAGAGGGCGATTGGGCACGCGCGCTGGCACCACTACTCACTGGAGAAGCCCAGCGGGCTTATTTTTCACTTCCCCGTGCGATCGCTGAGGATTATGGCGAAGTCAAGCGTGAAATCCTAGCGAGGTTGGGACTCTCTTCCATCTGTGCCGCCCAACAGTTTCATGAATGGGAATTCAAGCCTCGTGTGCCAGCCCGTGCCCAAGCAGCCGAACTGAAGCGCATCGCTCACCATTGGCTGATGGAAGGAGGTCCCACGGCAGCTCAGGTAGCGGAACGGGTGGTGGTCGATTGCCTCCTCCGTGCTCTTCCCCGTTCCATCCGACAGGCGGTCGGAATGAAAAACCCGACCAACACCGCGGAACTCGTGGAGGCGATCGAGCTGGCGGATGCCATCCACCACCGTGAGGCAGGGGAGCGAGTGTTGCCGTTTCCCCGGAGGGTGGTCCAGGAGCGACGGCCGCTCGAAGGCACCTCGCGACCAGTGAGCAGGCCGACGGTTCCCCCGCCGCGAGACGAGCCCATTCCCAGCGCCGAACCCATGCCGCCTCCGCGTGCGTGGCTGGCAGGCTGCATCGTCCACCAGCGGATGCCATCGGGAGCCCCGGAAGCAGACGTGGTGATCGAGGGAAGACACTTCAGAGCCCTGCTGGACTCCGGCAGTACGGTCACCCTCATCCAGTCAAGAGTGTGTGGGCCCCGAAGAGGCGAGAAGAGCTTCCTCCCCATTACGTGTGTGCATGGAGACACTCGCCAAGTGCCGGCCCGTCGAGTCACCATCTCATCGCCCCAAGGCACCTGGCCGGTGGAAGTCGGCGTGGTCGAGGACCTTCCGGTGGCCGTACTGCTGGGTAGGGACTGGCCGGGCTTCAACGCCCTGCTCACCGCCGCCACTCAGCCTGCCAGCCGGGAGGGGAACCGTCGAAGACGGCCGCGTGGACCCCGCCGCCGACCAGCCCTTCTAACCTCCGACAGCGGGAGAGATGGTGAGTCCCCCTCCCAATCCACTAATCCATTTCTTGATGTGTATCAGCAGGCTGCTGGAGGGGGCTCGTTCGCCAAGGAACAACGGGAGGACGATCGCCTGAAGCACTGCTGGTCCCAAGTGCGGATCATCGACGGGAAAGACGTCCTCCCACGGGCCCATCCTCTCCCGCATTTTGTCGTTGAGAATGGCCTGCTATACTGTGTCGCACAGCGGAGGGGGGAGGAGAAAAAATTGTTAGTTGTTCCTCGGACCAAGACCGAAACCATCCTGGAGCTGGCCCATTCCCATCCTATGGCAGGTCACCTCGGGGCAGCTAACACCACCCAACGCATCCGCGACCGGTTCCACTGGCCTGGGCTGGAGGCCGAGGTGAAGAGGTTCTGCCAGGCCTGCCCGACCTGCCAAGTCACGTCGCCCAGGACTCCTCCCCCCAGCCCACTCATTCCGCTGCCCATCATCGAGGTGCCCTTCGAGCGGATTGGGATGGACATAGTGGGGCCGTTGCCAAAGTCTGCCCGTGGCCACGAGCACATCTTGGTCATCGTCGATTATGCCACCCGGTACCCCGAAGCGATTCCCCTCCGCAAGGCCACCGCGAAGAACATCGCCCAGGAGCTGTTCCTGCTGGCCAGCCGGGTGGGCATACCAACGGAGATACTGACTGACCAGGGTACTCCGTTCATGTCCCGGCTAATGGCAGATCTCTGCAGGCTGCTGCGGGTGAAGCAGTTGAGGACCACAGTCTACCACCCACAAACGGACGGGCTTGTAGAAAGGTTCAACCAGACCCTCAAGCAGATGCTGAGACGTGTGGCGGCGGAGGATAAGCGGGATTGGGACCTCATGATTCCTTATGTGCTCTTCGGGATCCGCGAAGTACCCCAGGCCTCAACTGGCTTCACCCCCTTCGAGCTTCTCTTCGGCCGCCAACCACGAGGGCTCCTGGACATCGCCCGAGAAGCTTGGGAGCAGCAGCCTGCCCCTCATCGCACCCTCATCGAGCACGTCCGCCAGATGAGGGAACGGATCGACCGGGTGATGCCATTAGTCCGGGAACACCTCAGCAAGGCTCAACAAGCGCAGCAACGCCGTTATGACCGGGCAGCCCAACCACGGGAGTTCCAGCCGGGAGACCGCGTCATGGTCCTGGTCCCCAGCTCTGCCTGCAAGTTCCTGGCCACCTGGAAAGGTCCGTATACCGTGATTGAGAAGATTGGGCCAGTCACGTACCGCCTGAGACAGCCGGGACGACGCCAGACAGAGCAACTCTATCACATCAACCTCCTGAAGAAGTGGGTGGGGACCCGGGACCAGGTGGCGGCCCTAAGCATCACCGATCCCGTGGTTGTAGACGTCAACCCCCATCTTTCGGCTGCCCAGAAGGCGGAGCTGCAGCACCTGGTCAGTCAGTTCCAGGATGTGTTCTCGACCCAGCCCGGGCAGACCAACGTGGTCCAACATGACGTCAAAACACCGCCAGGAGTCATTGTCAGGCAACGGCCCTACCGGAGGTCCCGGAGGCTCGTCGGCAGGCTATTGAGGAAGAGATTCAACAAATGCTGAAGTTGGGGGTAATCGAACCATCCCGGAGCCCGTGGTCCAGCCCCATTGTGATGGTCCCAAAGCCGGATGGCACCCTCCGCTTCTGCAACGACTTCTGACGCCTGAACGAAGTCTCCGAATTCGACGGGTACCCCATGCCTCGGGTCGACGAACTGCTGGATCGGTTGGGAAGGGCCCGGTACATCAGCACCTTGGACCTCACCAAAGGCTATTGGCAGGTACCACTCTCTGAATCCGCTAAACCCAAGACTGCTTTCTCGACCCCCAGTGGCCACTGGCAGTACCGGACCCTTCCCTTCGGGCTCCACGGGGCCCCAGCGACCTTCCAGCGGATGATGGACATCATCCTAAGGCCCCACCAGGCCTACGCGGCGGCCTACATCGATGATGTCGTCATCCATTCCGAGGCATGGGGAGACCACCTGGAACATCTGCGGAGGGTGCTTTCGGAGCTCCGGCGGGCTGGAGTCACTGCCAACCCCCGCAAGTGTCACCTCGCCCTCTCCGAGGCCAAGTACCTGGGTTTCCGAGTCGGAAGGGGCCTCATCCAGCCCCAGGAGAAGAAAGTCGAGGCCATCCACTCCGCCCCAAGACCGCAGACGAAGACCCAGGTACGGGCCTTTTTGGGGTTGGCAGGGTATTACCGATGCTTTATCCCCAACTTCTCCTCTCTAGCCGCCCCCCTGACAGACCTGACCAGGAAGGGGCAGCCGGAGAAAGTCTGCTGGACCCCAGCCCTCGAGGAGGCTTTCGCCCGGGTCAAGACAGCCCTGACGTCGTCGCCGGTACTCCGCGCTCCAGACTTCGGTTGCCCCTTCCTGCTGCAGACGGATGCTTCCGACACAGGACTGGGAGCCGTCCTGTCCCAAATCCAGGAAGGCGAGGAGCATCCGATCGTCTACATCGGCAGGAAGCTGTCCCCGGCTGAGACGAGGTACGCCGCCGTCGAGAGGGAGGCCCTGGCCATCAGTTCACCCAGTTCACCCAAGTTCACCCTGGTCACCGACCATGCGCCCCTGCAGTGGATGGCCCGCGCCAAGGACCCCAACGCCAGGGTGACTCGCTGGTTCCTAGCGCTCCAGGACTTCCACTTTGAGGTACGTCATCGGGCCGGGGCCGCCAACGCGAACGCCGACGGCCTCTCAAGGATATGGACAGCTTATGCAGGTCTGTCAGGGGTCATTCCCCACCCTCCCTTTGTTTCACCCCTACTGTCTCCATATGTTCGCAGGACCAGAACAACGCTTAGGGGGGGGGGATGTGACGAGTCCACCCAGAGGAATCAGCGTCGCCCTGGCAACAACACACCTGCACATCATCACCATGGGCTGATCGGTCACAGCTGCACCTCATCAGCTCAGAGACACATAAGCGGCTACGGATGAGCAGACAGACAGACTCTGGTCTCGAGCTGAATGCACTGCTGGACTAACCTTTCTTTGTTGTCCTCCCCCAGAAAGCAGGGAGTGACCGACAGCCCACTTCACTGGAGCACGTTTGGACACCCACTTTTCACGAGGATTGAGCACCATCGAGCACAAGGATCACCAGCCATCACGCACCGGCTCACTGACTGTTTTCACCTTTTTGCACGAGCACTATATTAAAATCCACCCTCCGGGGCCTTTTCACTCAACCTGCCTTGTCGTGTGATTCCTCACCCCGTGACATTACGTACAGATTTTGCACGGATTACAGAAAAGTTAATTGCGTAACAAAACCAGACTCATATCCACTGCCTAGGATAGAGGACTGTGTCGATCAAGTCGGGCGGCTCGTTATGTGAGCAAATTTGACTTGCTAAAAGGGTATTACCAGGTTCCTCTTACTCCTAGGGCACAAGAGATCTCTGCTTTTATTACGCCGTCGGGACTGTACTCTTATACGAGGATGGCTTTTGGGTTGCGCAACGCCCCCTCCAGTTTCCAGCGGCTCATGAATCGAGTTGTTGCGGGACTGGAGGGGTGCGCGGTGTATATTGATGATGTGGTCTGTTATTCAGACACTTGGACAGGCCACCTTGCCCATATACGTTCATTATTTGAGCGGTTTGCGGCTGCAAACCTCACTGTGAACTTAGCAAAGTGTGAGTTTGCTCAGGCTACAGTGGTGTATTTGGGAAAGGTGGTTGGACAGGGGAACGTTCGGCCAGTGAGAACGAAGGTCCTGGTTATTGATAAATTCCCACGTCCTGCTACTAAGAAGGACTTGATGCGCTTCCTTGGTATGATAGGGTATTACAGGAATTTTTGCTGTAATTTTTCATCTGTCGTTGCCCCACTAACTAACCTGTTAAAGGGTTCAGTTAAATTCAATTGGACTGCAGATTGCCAACATGCATTCGAAAACGCCAAGTCTCTCCTGAGTTCTGCACCTGTCCTGGCTGCCCCTAGGCTGGAGGAGCCCTTCCAGCTACAAGTAGATGCCAGCCAGGTAGGGGCAGGTGCCGTTCTTCTTCAGAAGGATGAGAATGGAATAGATAGACCAATTTCCTATTTTTCTCTGAAATTTAATCGTCACCAGTTTAATTATTCCACCATTGAAAAGGAGGCCCTGGCCCTTATTTGGGCACTCCAACATTTTGAGGTTTATGTTGGTGGTGGGTTACACCCTGTGGTGGTCTTCTCTGACCACAATCCTCTTACTTTCCTCTCTTCTCTGCAAAATACTAACCAGCGCCTTATGCGCTGGGCTCTTTTTCTACAGCCTTATAACCTGTCTATTAGGCACATCAAGGGGTCCGACAACGTCATGGCCGATGCCTTGTCGCGGGCTCTTGATGACTGTTAAGGGGTGTCTATCTCTGCTCCGGTCACTGGTTCCTTTCTCTTGTCTCCTGTCTTTCCATTCTTAAATTGCTATCCAGGCGCCAGGATCTGCTGGGTGGGAAGAAGGTGGGAGGGGGGATTAGGTGGGCTGGGGGGTGAGTTTGGTAATTTCCAGTGGTGGCTGTTGTATTGAGGAGGTGGGTTAAGGGTGTTGAGAGTTTGGTTTAGTTTACCATTAGTCTTTCGGGAGAATGGGTGTAAAAGGGGAAATGGATTTAGTTTTTTAGTTAAAAGGATTTAGTCATTTATTGTTTTTTTAGGTGTAGTTTGTTATTGGGTTGGGTTTTGTTTTTAGTATTGATTATGGGAAATGGTGTAAGGAGTAAAAGGTAGTTTTACAGAGTCCCATATGGGTCTCTGTTTTGTGAGGGGAGTGATGTCATGCCCGGCTTTGCCGTGCTGGGTGTGCTCACTCCACCATGGACAGAATATGTTTGGGCTGTTGTTCTTCCCCCAAGCGGAAGGGGGAGCTGTCTGTTTTAAGTCCATCAGACAAGAGAGGATGGGCTGGATACTGATTAAAGAACATCTCCTGCCAGTTGTTCACTCTCTGCTCTGGGCTGTGCATGGCTGCATTTGCTCTGGCCTCCAGGCTGGTGGCAGCCTCATCATTCTACTCCTTTGTATGCCTTTTTTGCATTGCACATATTTGACACTTTACTGATCTGCACTACACTTTTGATTAGTTTTCTTTTGTTTCTCATTTACTGACTGGATACATTTATTGATTCAAATTATGATTTCATTATCTTTATTAATGTTTAAATAAATTATTTTGGATTTAACTTAACAAACGGTGTGGTCTCCCCTATGTCATTGCTACTGTGAGCCAGGTAGTCGTGACACAGTTTAAACTAAAACACTTTATACACTATCTCATGAAGAGCCTGAGTTCACATTATATTTGTGTAAAATTCTTCATCTTAATGATTTGTTTGTGAGAATCTCTCTTCCTCTGTTTGTGTCTTTCTAGTCTACAGGCCTGTGGCATTACAGATGTTTCTTCTTTAACTCAGTCTTTGACTAACTCAAAAGCACTGCAGTTTTTAAAAGAGCTTGATCTGACACTCAATAAGATCGGAGACTCAAAGCAGCGGCTCAGAGACGAGCTACGAGCCTCAAACTGTGACCTGAGGTGAGGAAACATCACTGTGATATTAAAGAGAGCTTCATTTACCTCTGATATGAGAACAAACCTTTCATATATTCATGAAAGGAAATTATCATTAAGCTTTATTGCAACAAAGGGTTTGTGTGAGAACAAAATGTAAAGTTGATTAAAATGTTTAACACAAAGGAGGAAAGAGAACAAAAGCACACAGTCACAGATTTACACAGCAACACCTGCTTTATTAACTGTGTCAGTAATAGAGAATCATTTCAGTTTGAAAATAGACTTGGTCAGATTGTAGGAAAACGCTGCTAAAATCAGTTCAGCTTCAGCTCACAGCCGTCCAGCCTCACATGAGAAATGTCTCTGTCTCGAGTGTGTTTTTACTGTGACAAGCAACACGTCACACTACTTTACACTCACTTTACTGTCAGTGATTTACTAAGAGCCCTACAAACATGTGTAAACTAGAGGGCAAACGGCTTTAACTAGAGGAAGTTTAACTGACAGGTTTGAACTGAAGATAACATTTGTGTTTGCTCCCTGTGGTTTATTCCATACGCCGTACACTCATTAGCAGTCGCAGGTCCTTCTGCAGCCACACCAACACACACACACACACGAACAACATTCATGTTTTAAATCTAGAGTATTTAATGCACAAATATTGTTTGAGGAATATCTCTGTATTAATTTTATAATTTAATGTCACTTCTTTTAACTCAAAAACAGTCATTAAAATATAATTAATTTGCATTTTGTTCCACTGAACACTGATTGTTTTCTCTTCTGGTTCCTCCTTACAGAGTAGATGAAGATCGATCGATTTTACATCGGTTAAAATCTGTGAAATGGTCATGAGAGGATCAGAAACGATCAGGTGATCACAGAAGAGCCTCACTACTGTGTCTATGAGGAGAAATAAATGTGTGATTAATGTGTAAATGTGTTTCATACAGCTGGAAGAGACTCAGACTTTACAGTTAAATAAAGCAGCGTGTGTATTAGCATGCATATCAGAAACGTTATATTGAGGATTAATGTTGGTTTAGTGTTCAGCCAAATGATGGTTTTGTTTTATGTAAAGGAGGAACAGAGGAAGAGCTCAGATGAGTCTGTCAGCAGAAATCTTCAGGCTCTTCAGTATCAGGCCTACAAATATAATAATGTTTGATTGAACTCATCCATAATGATTCAAATGTTTCTAATCATAAATGTGATTGTCAAGTATAGCATATAAATGTATCATATGATATAAAGTCTACAATGTGATATTTTAATGAGATATTTTTACATGATCTCTTATATTTTATGCACAGAATATATTTGTTTTCTGTTTTATTGTATATTAAGTTAGCTCTGTGTCTGTTGCTAATGCTCAGATATACAGTATATTGTCTTTGTTCTGTTACAATGGATCCCCCTATTTTGACTTCATTAAATCCAAACTCCCCTGCTGAAATTATTGGCATAGCCACTGCGTGATATTTGTTGTCTTTAGCGGAGACACTCATTTTAATTATTAATGTGTCTAGGATCATTAAGGCTTTTAACTCCTCACTCAAGTCATGGCCTTCGCCTTTTTCATGCCCTATGGAATGTATTATTGGTTTACCATACGACCCCGTTTTCTGTAGGATTACATCTCTGGTCTTGAGGGGGTCTTTCTGCGTTGTATTATAGGTTTACCCCTGTGTTCAACAAGACTTTAATAAACAAAACAAATAAACTGAAAGTAAAAGTCGCACACACACAATAATAAAACACAACATAAAGTCCAGGCCTGGTCCTCTCTCGTCCTTCACTGTCATCGCTCCTCCTTTTATGTGTCCGAGCTCCTCAGAGAGACATTATCTCTCCCGACTGGCCTCGCCCGTTCTCACAGTCCCTCAGTCTCGCTGCTTGCCACAGCCACATTGACTAATACATCTGCTTCTTCCTCCCTCTTTAAACACCCTTGTTTCAAGAAAATTACGTTTGGTCCCTTACCAAAATATATCCTGATTGGTCCCTCGTCCTCTGACGAGTATTCATCACTTGGGCTTTCGGGGTTATCAGGTGGCGGAGCACTTGGTTCAAGAGTTTATTCGTTCTCCTCTCTTTGGGGTGTGATCTCAGGAAATATTAAGCCCCTCACTGATTATTCCCACGGGTCATTTCCTTGGGTATCCCTCTTATAACTCATTTAAATCAAAAGATCTGTCCTTACCTGCAAGTTGAGAGTGCTGTCTGTTGGTTAGAGATTTCAGGGGAGTCTGTGCCAAGCTCGATGTGTTTTAAAATTCTGGTTAAGGTAATAGACATGAAGAAAAATTACTCAGAGACTTGTTTAGAGAGGTATACGAATCACTTCAGTTTAATAACAAAGTTTCAGAATAAAAAAATCAACATAAAAACTAAAAGTTTTCACCACAATGTTCGGCCTTGGACAGTCATAAGCTTCTCAAATTTAAAGCAAGCATGAGCTACACCCAGCACAGCATTGATGCCTTATTTGGTCATAAAAGCTCAACTATACTGTCATTACACAAAAAATTTGCAAAAACATATACTGTATTTTTTCCTCTGCCACCGATGGCTTCCAGTGTCCCTCCAACCCCTTAATGGAGTGGAGTTATCACCCACCGTCTGCCTCTGATGTCTTTCGGCAGTACCCCAGCACCTGACCTCACGTCTGAGTGTGTACGTAAACTCACCGTCTCACGTCCAGATTCCCTCAACTCTCCCAATCAGACAGACTCACCTGTCGCACTGCTGGGTCTGGAGGAGAGATTAGGAGGGAGAATTGCATCTGCATCTCCAAGAGATGAGCAATCATCTCATCAGCTTCCTCCTCTTTATCCTTCGCCAAAGGGTCTGATTCAAAGAGAAGGGGAAGTTGGGGAGAGATTTGGTCCATTAACTCTCCAGATTTACTGGGTTTGCTGATCTATAAGTGGTACCATTAACTGTGGACCCTGGCCGGTACGTACAGCTCTGTGAAAAGTGGGAGCCCTATCAGACCACTTTGGATGTCTTTATAGCCTTCGAGGTTGGCTAGAAATGTTGTGTATCCTGGACCAATTTCTGTGTTGTGACTCAACAAAGACCCACACATGAACCTGTAGCACTGCATAATCTGGAGTCTATATGCCATTGTTTTACAGATGTTTTGGAAGTCGCAGTTACAAATTTGAAGAACCCATGTTTTGACTTCAAAACGCATTGACCACAGGTGTATCAAGGGTCCGAGTTTTTGAAAGACCTTTGGATAATGGAGCATGAAATGATGTTTTGGCCGCAGATGTAAATGAGGATAGAGCTCCAAGAAAAGAGAGTGGTGGTCTTCAATGATGTTGCTCAGGTGTTGCTGCAAGAGTAACAGATGCTGAGAAGATGATCTCCATGGACATGAGTAAAAGTAGGAGATGCTCCCATTCCTTGCTATCAGTGGGGATCAGGTCACCTATCATTAAAGGCAGTAAACGAAGTAGGCACCACATCTGAGCTGCAGACTGTCTCAGAGGGCTGTCAATATTCTTGCTTATTAACCATGGCTTGTTTCCCACATCAGAAAAGCCATAATCAAAGCTTGTAATTCTGTAGTTAAGCTGATCTAGTGACATGTGCCTTTGCTCAATTCATGATTTTAACACAAGCTTGACTTCGTTTGCCCCTACCCCTTCCAGAATGTCCTGCATTACATCCACAAATACATTCTGTCACGTGGTAGAAAGACCGGCTGTTTAGGACACTGTCCCTTTAAGGCCTGTCTTAGAGGGGTTGCCTGTCTCCAAATCTGCCCTGTGAGTATTGGCATCAGGCAAAAGGGCAAGATCTTCCTGTGTCTGTACTCTCAAGACATCTCTGTGTGCTCTACACAGCCCACACACATGATCTCCTCTGACACTCTCACTACACCCAAGAATATCATTTAAACCCAAATTGTCCCAGACGACCTGGAAAACTATGAATTTCACTACTCCTTGAAAGTCACAGGTGTTAACAGGGATGTCCTCCTTCTGGAGACACTTTAATTCATCCACGATTGAGCGCAACACTGCATCAATGCCGTAGGTCTTTGCGTTGTCGGATTTATAAACTGCTAGCCGGAAGTGTGACTGTAAAATGGACAGGAGATCTAAAGCATTTAAACCCAAACACTTCCTAGCAACCGTCTAGCAAAGCCCTAGCAACCACCCAGAATACCCTAGCAACCACCTAGCAATGCCCTAGCAACCATCCAGAACACACTAACAACCACCCAGAACACCTTAGCAACCACCAAGCAACCGAGTGGCGAGTTTTGCCACTGCAAGCGCCACTCACATTTTCTTCAAGAAATGTACATTCTAGTTATACAGTACATGGGTTACTCTTTGAAAAATAACCCAGAAACCCAAACTATCCAGGAATTGGGTCAAAATATTAGCACTATAACCCAGAAAATGGTTACTCTCTGAAAAAATAACCCATCATTTTAACCCAACACAAATAACCCAGGAGTTTTTAGAGTGTAGCGATGTCCACTCCTCCATTTTAATGCTTTCGTATTGTGTTTCTATATTTACTTCCCTATAAGCCACACCATTTTTTATAAACGTTGCTCACCCCACCAGATGTTTCTGTTCTATCTTTTCTACTGGACACATACCCTGGAATAACCAAATTCAACTACGTTTTTAGCCATATCTCTGGATGCATATTACATCTGGAAGATTAGTAATGTCATGTGTCATTCTCTTTAACTCTTGACCGTTCACCGTTAAACTTCTAGCATTGCAATGACAATCCTAAATGTCATATTATTTGTTTAACCTTTGTTTGTTCTGGTGTTTTCTGAGATCTTGCATTGTTCTCAGATTGACCTAAAAGTGTCTGTATTTTCTGTTATATCCAGACGACGTGTTGCTGCAGATATGATTATTTTCATAATCATGAATCATAATCATTTCTGTCCGTTTGTTTGTTTGATGACGTCTGTAATTAACACAAGTTCACTTTGCTGACCATAGGCGTACCTGCATCAACAGTCTGAGTCTGAGTCTCTGTTCCCTTATTTGATATTTCCCCAGACAGCATGGTAACATTGATACAATGTTGAGTTTTGATCCAAACCATTTTGTTTGAGATTGACATTTCAATGTTTAAAGAGTGTTGTATCAGCATTGAAATTGTGATGAAAGTCAACAGCACACATGGGTGGAGACAGTGACATTGAACTAACAGTGATTTGTAGTTGATGAGCACAAGATCATGCAGGTGTGTATCTCTGCAGAACACTAGTGGGTGTTTCCCAATCAGTGGGGTGTTTTCAACCCATAATGGGCATTTTCAACAACATTACCTGTTTTGCTCTAATCCACTGGGGGCTTGGTTTAGGGATGGGCCTTCATGAGTTTAGCAAGTCTGTTGAAAAATGGTTGAAAAACACCTCAGTATCTCCAATGTACATGTTATATCCTTCAGTCCAGCGCAGAGCAGCTTCACTCCTGAATCTTGCAGATTATTATTGCTCATGTTCAGCTCTTTCAGATTGGTATCTGATCCAAGAACTGTAGCCAGAGCTGAACAGCTTTTGTCCTTTAAGTCACAATAATTTAGCTTACAAGATAAATACATTACATCACAGAAAGAGGTGGATTGTTTTTATATAAAAATATTAAATACGCCAGTAAACTAAGTTTTGGTGGGGCGTGGTCAAATCATGCGTGGTACAAATAGTGTTACATTGTTTGTAGTCAGTTAGAGAGCAGCTATCAAACAGCAGGGAAGACAGCAACTGTGTGAGTAATGTATAATTTCTTATTTGTTTTGTAGCTCATTTGCTGTTAGAAAGTTTGTCTGTTTAGTGTATTCATTGACTTGTTGTTTTAGTCTAGTTGTAAAGTTAGCGTTTGTTCTCGTTGGACACGCCAGTAAACAAAGTTTCGGTGGGCCATGGTCAGCTGTATTCATTAACGGGAGTTCAAGTGAGTATAAATAGAGTGGTACTCCGCGGCAGCCCTCGTGTGAAGCCTGCATTGTTTGAAGACTGAAGAGTGTAAAGACCATTCGACTTTACTCTGTGCGACTCCTCTCAAGCAAGTACACCGACAAGGCACTTGAGTATAGCTTTCCTTTCACTTTGTCCCCTTTTGTGTTTAGCTTGTTTTCATCTGTTTATTTCTCTGACCCGTATTCACTTTAAATCTCTACTATTACTACTAACACCCGTAAATCACGCTGTGTATACTCAAGACGACGTAATCCTAATAATCTGCGTAGTCTACCCATTTCCTCTGCTACATTAATGTCCATTCCAATTGGTCTCTGGAATTGCCAGTCTGCTGTAAACAAAGCAGACTTTATTTCATCTATCTCCACTCATTCACATCTCAGTCTCAAGGCTCTAACTGAGACCTGGATCAAACCAGAGGACACCTAGAACACCATAGCAACCACCTAGCAACGTCCTAGCAGCCACCTAGAATACCTTAGCAACCGCCTAGCAACGTCCTAGCATCCACCCAGAATACCTTAGCAACTGCCTAGCAATGCCCTTGCAACCACCCAGAATGCCCTAGCAGCCACCTAGAATACCTTAGCAACCGCCTAGCAACCACCCAGAATACCTTAGCAACCGCCTAGCAACCACCCAGAATACCCTAGCAACCGTCTAGCAAAGCCCTAGCAACCACCAAGAATACCCTAGCAACCACCTAGCAATGCCCTAGCAACCATCCAGAACACACTAACAACCACCCAGAACACACCTTAACAACCACCAAGCGACCGAGTGGCGAGTTTTGCCACTGCAAGCACCACTCACATTTGTTTCAGGAAATGTACATTCTAGTTATACAGTACATGGGTTACTCTTTGAAAAATAACCCAGAAACCCAAACTATCCAGGAATTGGGTCAAAATATTAGCACTATAACCCAGAAAATGGTTACTCTCTGAAAAAATAACCGATCATTTTAACCCAACACAAATAACCCAGGAGTTTTTAGAGTGTAGCGATGTCCACTCCTCCATTTTAATGCTTTCGTATTGTGTTTCTATATTTACTTCCCTATAAGCCACACCATTCTTTATAAACGTTGCACACCCCACCAGATGTTTCTGTTCTATCTTTTCTACTGGACACATACCCTGGAATAACCAAATTCAACTGCGGTTTAATCCATGTCTCTTGATGCATATTACATCTGGAAGATTAGTAATGTCATGTGTCATTCTCTTTAACTCTTGACCATTCGCCGTTAAACTTCTAGCAATGCATTGACTATCCTAAATGTCATATTATTTCTTTAACCTTTGTTTGTTCTGGTGTTTTCTGAGATCTTGCATTGTTCTCAGATTGACCTAAAAGTGTCTGTATTTTCTGTTATATCCAGACTACGTGTTGCTGCAGATATGATTATTTTCATAATCATGAATCATAATCATTTCTGTCTGTTTGTTTGTTTGATGACGTCTGTAATAAACACAATGAAGTTCACTTTGCTGACCATAGGCATAACTGCATCAACAGTCTGAGTCTGAGTCTCTGTTCCCTTATTTGATATTTCCCCAGACAGCATGGTAACATTGATACAATGTTGAGTTTTGATCCAAACCATCATTTTGGTTGAGATTGACATTTCAATGTTTAAGGAGTGTTGTATCAGCATTGAAATTGTGATGAAAGTCGACAGCACACATGGGTGGAGACAGTGAGATTGAACTAACAGTGATTTGTAGTTGATGAGCACAAGATCATGCAGGTGTGTATCTCTGCAGAACACTAGTGGGTGTTTCCCAATCAGTGGGGTGTTTTCAACCCATAATGGGTATTTTCAACCACATTACCTGTTTTGCTCTAATCCACTGGGGGCTTGGTTTAGTGGTGGGCCTTCATGAGTTTAGCAAGTCTGTTGAAAAATGGTTGAAAAACACCTCAGTATCTCCAATTTACATGTTATATCCTTCAGTCCACAGCTTGAGCAGAGTAGCTTCACTCCTGAATCCTGCAGATTATTATTGCTCATGTTCAGCTCTTTCAGATTGGTATCTGATCCAAGAACTGTAGCCAGAGCTGAACAGCTTTTGTCCTTTAAGTCACAATAATTTAGCTTACAAGATAAATACATTACATCACAGAATTAGGTGGATTGTTTTTATATACAAATATTAAATACACCAGTAAACTAAGTTTCGGTGGGGCGTGGTCAAATCACGCATGGTACAAATAGTGTTACATTGTTTGCAGTCAGTTAGAGAGCAGCTATCAAACAGCAGGGAAGACAGCAACTGTGTGAGTACTGTATCATTTATTATTTGGTTTGTAGCTCATTTGCTGTTAGAAAGTTTGTCTGTTTAGTGTATTCATTGACTTGTTATTGTAGTCTAGTTGTAAAGTTAGCATTTGTTCTCATTGGACACGCCAGTAAACAAGGTTTCGGTTGGGCATGGTCAGCTGTATTCATTAACGGGAGTTCAAGTGAGTATAAATAGAGTGGTACTCCGCGGCAGCCCTCGTGTGAAGCCTGCATTGTTTGAAGACTGAAGAGTGTAAAGACCATTCGACTTTACTCTGTGCGACTCCACTCGAGCAAGTACACCGACAAGGCACTTGAGTATAGCTTTCCTTTCACTTTGTCCCCTTTTGTGTTTAGCTTGTTTTCATCTTTTTATTTCTTTGACCCGTATTCACTTTCAAATCTCTACTATTACTACTAACACCCGTAAATCACGCTGTGTATACTCAAGACGACGTAATCCTAATAATATGCATAGTCTACCCATTTCCTCTGCTACATTAAAGGGTAACTAAACCCTAGACCAACTTTTTTTAGTTAATGATCTGTAATACTGGGGCTTTATTAATGCTGTTCATTGATTCGAGTCAATGTTTTGACATTTGAGTATAAAGTGTTTTAATTTATAAAATATGGTGTAAAACCGCCAAAGTGCTGCCCTCTTAGGGTTGAACGGTGGCTACTGCAGTTGAATTTTCCTATTGGACGTTGTGGTACATCGTGACGTAGGATGGTACCGCCAACGGCTCACTACCACGCCCCTGGTACGAGCTCACCACGCCCTGGCATGAGCTCACCACACCCTTGGCTCAGCCCCTGGTATAAAAACATCTTGTTCCGTCAAATCCACTGTAGCGAGTCAGGAGTTGGATTTGCAAGTATTGATAATTATCAGGATACCGTATTTTAGCATTTAGTTAGCATATCCATTTATATAGTTATATAGATTATTTCGTGTAGCCTAGTTTAGTTAATTAATTAGCATTGTTGTTAGTGTATTATTGTTAGAAGCATAGTTAGTTAGCATCGTATTGCATCAGTTAAGATAGCTTCAAGTTAGCGTATATTGTTAGCATTAGTTTTATCTGTATTTAGTACAGTGGTTAGTTAGGATGGGACGTAGGTGTTGTGTTGCTGGTTGCAACAGCAGTGCTGGACTGCATAGCTTTCCAGCAGACTTGGAAATTAGGCGCCAGTGGTTGAATGCACTTGGCCTGGATGACCGCGAGTTCCCGCCTAGAGCTGGAGTGTGCCAACGGCATTTTACGCGGGATTGTTTCTCCAACGCAATGGAGGTGGAAACGGGCTTCTGCAAACAGCTCGTGCTGAAAAGCGATGCAGTGCCAAATGCTGCTCCTCCTGCATGGAGTCCACCACCGCAGCGGTGCCTTGAGGTGAGTGTGCATTTGTAATCAAAATGTATGTTCCTTCCTATTAAGCTAAAGTTAATTCATCAGTTTGTCATGTTGTCAGTTTGTCTAAGTTAGGCAAAGTATGCTAAACGTTAGAGAATATTCATGTCACTAATATTATTTATAAACATTTAAAAATCGCTGAATATAAGACTGTAATTGTAAACGATAACACATTTTATTTTAGCCTATGATGACCAGAGAAATTGGGTGTCAGACTGAATCAGTCATCTCCAGATCTGCAGGTGTGCAGGCCAACGTGAAGCCCATCAGGAGAAGCAAAGGTGATTGAATCAAGCTTTTGTATATCTCATTATATAGTCAAGATGATATCATTTTTTGTACTTTTGCTGCTTATTGATAACAAATGGATTATTTATTTGTGAAGCCACCCAGGCCAGAATGGCTAACAGGAGTGTGTCCTGTGACACAGTCACACTGATGGAGCCTTTCACAGAGTGTCCGGGGGCAACCTCTACACCAATAAAGAGAAAAAGATGTGAGGTGTCCACTGATGACTCCAGCTACCTTCAAGATGGAAGTGAGAGCACCATGAACTCTACAAGGTAATGCGTAAAGTCTGTTAGGTTTTTCTGTTATATTTGACTGTTTTTATATTTTATAAGCTATTACTATCCAGGTAATTAACTACACAATGAAAACACATTATGTGAATTACTATATACTGTGCATTGTTCTAAAGTATTTTTTTGTGTGTGTGTTTGCAGAGCAATGAAGTTGGAAACAGTCAACGGATGGAGAAGGAGGGTTTTGAAAGAAGCCTGTCTCTTCTTGAACAAAGAGGTCTTGTGGTCCAGTCTTTGGTGACTGACCGTCATAGAGGGGTACAGAAATTCATGAGAGAACAGAAAAAGGATATTAGACACTACTTCGACCCTTGGCATATGGGAAAAGGTTAGTATTTTGAAAATAAATACAATACCAGTATTTCTTACAGAAAAATGGTCAGTTAATGTGGTAGATGTTATATATCACATAAAGAAATGAATGTTAAAAAAAAAATATTATAACAATTCTCTTTCTGAAGGCTACGTTGACAAATTAATAGAGCTGCTGTTCCACCATGTGGTGGAAGACCCTCAGCCATACCTGGAATTCTCTGGGCAAATGGCTGTGCCAGAAAAACTGTGTGCTCAGTTTATTCGGCCTGACAAGGAGGAGGCAGTGAGCAGACACAATCTAAGAAATTGTATTATTTATTTATTTCAGAATGACGGTTTCTGTTCCTGCATCTCTACTTCAAGATACTTCATCCTCACCCTTAAGTTTGCTGCTATGCATCTTCTCTTCGGTTCTGTCTTTCAAAAGAGCTTCACTTCTCTTCAACAGCTCCAATTATCACTATAGGTTCTGAGACTTTTTATAGGTACTTCAAAGCAAAGAACTTGCTGACTAAATGTATTAGAAACTACAGTACTACGCTGTTCAATGCAGTCAATATATACTATAATCTTTCGAAACAGCGCATGCAGTTATGATCACTTGTACAGGCTGATCAAGGTATCTCCCACCTAGCAAATTCTCTTCTTTATGGAATCAGCCCGTTTAACATATCAACACTGTAGCTACAATAAGTTCAATAGACAGCGCCCATCAAACACAAGGTTGTGAAGCTACTGCTTCACATTTAGACTAAAGAGGGGAGCAATATGTTATGTATTTATTGTGAGTTTTATAGCTGATTTTTAAATTGTGTAGTGTGTAACTCCAGGTATAAATGCTGCTTTATAATTTATTATCTTTATTTTGATATTAAAAAAAATATATTCAAAAATCCAGTGGGGGAAGGAAACCTCTGTATGTGCTACTGGCTCAAAGTCTGGATGGGCTGTAATACTGCCCACTCCATCAATTTGGTCACACCTGTGTACTACCTACAACATGAGAATGTTTATTGCTACTTTGTTAGGATGATTTATTTATTATTTGGTATGTGTTTGTTTTGTGTACGTTACTTATTAAATTAATTAACTGGACTTAACACTCTGGTCTTGTCATATTTCATAGATATATCTTTATTTATTATTTGGTATGTGTGTTTTGTGTATATTACTTATTAAATTAACTAGACTCAACACTTTGGTCTTGTCATATTTCATAGCTATACCTTGGGTATCTCCCTACAACAGACGTTCTCTACCAGGGACAGTGAACTGCAGTGTCCACACGTGCACCTGTTGAGAGAGAATCATTTGTAACTGTAGAGGGAGACTTGAAATCTTTTTTTTGGTTTGTTGCTTAATTAACACTAAATCATACCAAAATTAACCTAAATGCATGGGTTTGAAATGTTTTAAAGTTCTGTAGTGATTATCACTCAATTCACCGATGACGTCAGTGATTTTTTAATCACGTGTCATTTAAGTTGTGGTTATGAGTGTATCAGATGACCCCTCCCCCTTTTTGATACGGGGCACCAGCTAAGAATACTATCTTAACAATATAAGAACACTCTCAAAGGAGCTGTTCAATAATTCAGAATGAATGTATATTAGAGGGAGTTGGTCAGCTGATTTATCTGAAGGATTTGTGAGTCTGGATAACTAGTAGAGTCTTTGATCATCAACACAATTAAGACACAGTGTAATAGAATGAATGAAGTTTATTAACAATAGATATGCAAGAGTAAATACTTCAATGATTAATAATGCTAGTAATGAATATACAATTCTAAAGGATAGTAAACTAATAACCAAAAATAAAAGTAATGAATGAAACAATAAAACCGATAAATGATGTGAACACAGAATGGATAAATGCAATGCTGTTGAACAGAATGTAGCAATGGAAGAGAATTGCATGGGAATGCTTCTTATGGAAACCACCTAATGGTTCTAGCAAATGGTGATAAATAAATGCTTATTTATCATTAAACAAATAATAAACCTATTATTTGTAACAAGCTGACCTCCGGTAACTGTTATCTAAGCAGGTTAGAAAACATATGCTGCATGTATAAACTAATGCCGAGGTCTCTAGACAGAGGTTTGGTAAGTTTATATTTACGTTCCACACAGTCGGGTGATCGGTCCGGCAGTAGAGACGTCTTCCACTGGTTATGCGGGTAGCGTGCAGTGGGGAGGCGCAGAGCTGCGATCCAGTAGTCGTTGCCACGCTGGGCTGAAGGATGCAGAACTTTGGTTGCGCCGAGAGGGTCCTTAGGAAATGGACCAGGCAGCTGGGTCAGTCGAATCTTCACAGGGTCCGTTGCAGACTGGCTGCGTCACTGAGGAGCCGTGTGGGACAGGCAATGTGTGCCAATGCAGAGGTCCTTGGTGGACTGGGCTGTGCTGCTGGAGTCGTCGAAAGGGTCAGATAAGATCTCTCAGTGAGAGAACCCTTCTTGCAGCTAGAGTGCAGCCGAAAGCAATATAAAAGGTTTTGCTCGCAAAAGCTTAACCTCAACCGTCTTGTAGTCTCTTTCCTCGTCAGGTCAGAAACTCAGGACGTGATGTGTCTGTTAGTGTCTCCTTCCCCGTCGGGTTAGAAACCCAGAACAAGGGTGTGTCTACCCGGGGGACATATTTATCCCTTTCCGATGAGGAGGAGATTGAAATCCAGCGCCTTTCCGATCCTGGAGTGTGATTGGCTACTGATGTCCGAAGTAGCCCCGATGTTTCCCACCCTAGTGTGGAACTCATTTGCATAGGATAAAGTGGCATGTCAAGACAATGTCTTTAATGTTTTACCCATGCATTATTTCTTTACCAAACCTCTTTTAAAATATAACAGGCATCATGTGGAACAGATAGAGACCAAATATGAAAAGAAACGGTTAAGTCATCGTCCACACATTTGTTTGTCTGTTAATGGATCTGTCCCTTGGACTGTTGTGTTTACAGTCTATGACCATTAACATAAACAGTGCTTGGTGTGAAGATGAAGTGGATGAGTTGCAGTTTATATACATTTAAGGCCTCCAAACATGTGTATGAATGGCTTTAGATAGATCTCTGTGGCCTCTCTTTTGCTGCTGCATCCAGGAGGTCCTGAAGGAATTTTTATGGCAGCTCTTGTCTAAACCTTAGGAATGAGTTTGGTGGTTAAAGTCAACTTTTAGACCAAGGAGAGTCCTCTCCTTGGTGGTGGTGGGTGCAGAAGGTCCCCCTTCCTGCCCAGTAAGAGGTGTCTGGGAGTTGTCTTGGCATCTTATCTGATGTTGCTGAACATTTGTTTATGTTCATTCACCAAGGGTCCAATCACAGTGTGGCACATCTTCCACCACACCGGTAGTTAGAGAGGGGCCTTGCCATAAACTGGTCTCTGGAATGCCATCCTACCTGATGTTCACCACACTGGGAAGACCTGGATCTTAGATGAGCTAGAAAAAGGGCTACTCTGTCTGTAATTCCCTCTTGCTCCAGTTCATCCCAATCCTCGTCTAACTGCTCTGCTTGCACACCTTCAACTTGCTCTTGATTATCATCTTCATCAACATTAAAAACATTGGCAGGGCCAGAGCCTGGTTCTCTTCGTGTCCCCTATGTAGGGCCTTCTATAAGAACGGATGAAGGGAAATGTTCTGTTACAGCTGCTTTCACAACTCTGGAAATATGTTCAACTGCGTTTTTAGCCATATCTCTTGATGCTTATTACATCTGGAAGATTAGTAATGTCATGTGTCATTCTCTTTAACTCTTGACCATTCACCGTTAAACTTCTAGCATTGCATTGACTATCCTAAATGTCATATTATTTCTTTAACCTTTGTTTGTTCTGGTGTTTTCTGGAGATATTGAGCTGATTTAATGTTCCCAACTGCTTTTTTAAGTACTTTTGTTCACCACATAGGATTACTCATTTCACCCATTGTTGCTAATGTTGTTTTGTTCCTTGCTCCTTCTCCAATAAATTCCTCTGAATTTAATCCTCAGTCTTTCAGTTTTCCAATCTTCACAATTCATGTTTACAGAAGCACCGTCTTCATTTACACCACCTCCTTCACTCTCTTCATTCACACCACAGTTGTCTCTTAACCCTCCACGGCGTCTTTCCTTCTCCATCTCCCCAAGATCTGCCTTTTATTGTCCTCTATACACATCTCTCTATATCCTTTACTGAACTGGAGTGTCCTCTAGTGTCCAGTGGGTTCACTACAGTAGACCTTAAACATAACAGCGTATGAATGATATTCAGAATCGCTTGAGTTGAAACCATGCTGGTCTTTTCATATTTCCACACTGAAGACAAAATGAAGAACTATTACAGGAGGAGAACACATTCACTGAAGCTCATGAAGGAAACACAATGCATTATAAATCAGGCGCTGTAAACATTTGCACAGGATGATTGGGGTCAATTGTTCTTATTTTGTCTTCTGGGAAATAAACTACTTTATGTAGTTTCTGAAGGACAGGACTAAACAAAATCTTTAAATAAAATAAGATCAATGTCCACCAATCATCCTGTTCAAAAGTTTACACCCCTGACTCTGAATGAGTTGTGTTGATCATCAGTGAATGTTTGCAGCTTTTGATCACACAGGTGAAAACACAGCATTAAGAACTGAGAATCAAGCACATGTCAACTTTTCAACTGGATCTTTTGTGTAAATTCAGTTATTATTATGTCTTGTGGTCTAACAAACATCATGTGACTTGAACTGTACATAGAGCCTATATTTAAAGTTCCTCTCATATTGTTTTTGTGCAATAAATAAAGTATTAAAAACACATTAAAATGCATATTTAGCATTTAATAATACATCAAAGTGAATCATACAGAACTTCACCAGTCCCGTGATCCTAGAGCAGCTCGAGCGGCTCAAACTCTGTCCAGTAGGAGGCGCTGATGCTCCAGAGCTGCTCTGACAAACATCAGGAAACCTCAGAACAACAACAGCACAGGTGTAACCTTGTGTATATAATGTTTCAGATCTTCCTGCTCTCGCTGTTCAACATTAAAGTCTTCAGATGATGAGGCAGAATCTCTTTTAGCACAGACTGGACTATTTGACTAAAGATTGAATCGTATCTCGTGCCAAACAACAGTCCTAAAGGATCGTACAGGTGAGTCTCGATCTCAAAGCGAAAGTGTTTGCCAGACTTCTGGATTCTGTTCCTGTAGGACAAGCCCGTCTGAACTCCTGAAGAGCTTTAATACTGACACCATTAACCTGATCTGGGGAATATCGACGGGTTTCACACCAGTTAGGCTGATAATCATTAGGTTAAGACATAAGTTATAAATTATACATGTTGTAAAAGTATAACTAACGACCAAGAAATAGCCAGGAATTACTAAAACAAACCATTTTGTGGACATTAATTGTGTAGAAATGAATAATGCTTTTTCTAAAAAGGTTTTATTTCCAGTTTTATGATGTTGTTTTGTGATAATGCGGGAATGAATGTATTCTTTGGACAATCCAGTGTTTCCAGTTAGAGAAGGTTTTGACAGGGGCGTAGCAAGCTTTTCAAAAGTGCGGGGATGGATGTTTTTTGTTTGTTAACAATAAAAATGACGAATACAATGACAGAAGGGTACAAAAGGTATAACATACAAGATAAATGAGTGATACTAGAAAAGAATAACAACACACTCGGAACACACAGAAAATTAGTCAAAACTCTATTGTGAAAATACACAAACATAGACTTGCTAAAAAATCTGAATCAAAAATACTTTAATAATAAAAAACTATATAGGCATATAATATTTCATTATAGGCATTCTTGAATTGCCTTAAATAACAAATGTCTGATATCTTTCCAAAATAATCTATAAAATTCGGCTGTCAGCCCGTCTGTACCTGGGGATTTATTCGAGGATAATCTCAAACTCACATCATCCAGTTCTTCAATTTTTGAATCTGTTTTATCACTGTATTTACTAATTTCTTGGAACAAGTTACATTCTACTCTTCTTTTTTTCTGAGGCAATCTCGTTACTAAACTTTATGGAGCTTTCTCTAATTCTATATTTTATAAATTCCCATTTACTGCAAAAACTATTTATAGTCTCATTACTCATTCCTCTCATTACATTAGAATTACATTTTCAGTAGCCTTTATTTTACCTTATTCTATCAACTGAATTTAATTTAACTTCTACAATACAATGATCTGTTAGTGGGGCTTTAGAAATCAAGATATCTGAGACAAATTCTCTAAACGAGTAATCCACAAGCCAGTAGTAAATTCTAGATTTACAAGTGTTATTAGGTTTAAACCAGGAGTATTGTTTTACAGCTGGATTTAGACTTCTCCAAATATCTATCAGGTGATTTTACTTATAAATTCCCCTACTGTAAGGTTTTAGTGGTAGCTGTCAAATTGAGTGGGCCATCCATCTTCCCATTCATCAGGTGTCATATTCCAGTCATCTCCCATTAAAATAAAGTCTGTGGGATAAACTATTTTGAGTTCTGATAAAGTGTTTGTAATTTCTTCAAGCATTTGTTTATTTTGGGCAACAGTTCTATGACCACACACATTAGTTAGTATGAAAAAACAACCATCAATTTTTAAAACCACCATCAGCCAATGACCATGGCTATCTGTCCTTTATGTGATTATATCACCTGGAAACCTGTTAAAACAAACTTACTGCAACACCAGCACACTTATTGGTCCCATGTGTAGCGTCGGGAGTGTCTCTCTCATAGGATCAAAGTCGTGAGTTGTTTGGAGAAACAATCAGAGATGCTTTCCTCCAAACAGCTCTGCATATAAATTAAATTCCTGCTCCAATGGCTCCAACCAGTCTGAGTCAAATTGCACCACCGACTGTTTAATGACCAGCTAGAGTGTGACCAGGAGATACTATGATGGCCCTTTCTGAGCTTCAATCAGATTCTAATCAGCCAGGAGAACTCTAGAACGGCCGGGGGGTTGACCCTAACACACACACACCGAAGCATTCCTCTCTATTTAGCCTTTAATTAAACTATCCCAGAAATTACATATATGATGATTTCTTAAAGTCCCTGTAAAGTCAAAACTAAACATGTGTTCTGAGTTCCTCACACCACAGATAAATGTGTTATTAACCACCCAGCCAAATTTGAATCATAAAAAAATCCGGGAAGTACATAAAATAGCTTATCAAAAACCTGAAAAAATGAGCAGCATTCTCTGCTCTCAAACGCTGGGGGTGTGTCCGCTGTTGGCGCCGAGACCACGCCCACTCGCGGGAAAGCGGCAGTAGCACACAAGACAACACTCACTGATCACGAGCGGCTATGATCACGATGCACCAGATGTCGGCGGGACGGGAGGATGAAGGCCTGGGCGGGGGATAGTCGGTTCTGCAGCGGATTATCAGTGAATCCCAGTTGTCTCCGGTGAAAGTTTGTAAAACGATCCTGTGTAAAGTCACTGCAGAGGTAGATGTCGGTGATGATCCTCAGCTCTCTCCATCAAGGTTGCTGTTCACAAAATTAATCCACCTCTTCATCGTTTTTGTTTTGTAAGCTGTTATGTAAGTTGTTGACTATAGTAACTTACAGTACTAACAGTAACTCGCGATCGAACTGATGCGAATGTGCTCTAGTTATGATCGTGTTAGGGGAGGAGCCAGGCTCGGTGGCTCCAGTGCGTCATCAAGCCACCGTTTTAGCCCCGCCCAGAAAATCCTGAACACAGTAACGGTGAAAAACTATTTAACGGTCTAACTTCTGAATTCAGTACTTCATAGTTCACAGTCTTTGTAATGTGTTTCAGCAATACATTTCTAACATTTATAATGTGTTTAGAAACAAATCTCAGAATTGCCTTTACAGGTACTTTAAGTATATGCATGCTCCCCATATTTCTTATGTTTGCGTGATGTAAGAGCTATCTTAAACGCTCAAAATTAGATTAGATTAGATTAGATTCAACTTTATTGTCATTACACAAGTACAAGTACAAGGCAACGAAATGCAGTTTAGGTCTAACCAGAAGTGCAATAGCAGCAAGTGCAGGATATACAACGTTTGCATAAGTGCAGGACATGGATATGTACTGAGTATATATAAATATATCTATAAATAGAGAGATGGTTATTACTATAAACAGAATTTACAGGTGAATATGTACAGTGAATAATATACAGATGGTTATTACTATAAACAGAATTTACAAGTGGATATGTACTATGAATATAATATACAGATGGCTTTTACTATAAACAGAATTTACAGGTGGATATGTACTATGAATATAATATAATATACAGATGGCTATTACTATAAACAGAATTTTACAGATAGAGGTAAACAATGATATGTTAGGCTAAAATGAGGAATATGGCAGTGGATTAAGGTAGTGCAATAAATTATGGACAGAGCTATCCGAAAAAAAAGTGTAAAAGTGCAGTGGAAAGTGATTGCATATTACAGTTAGAAGTACGGTGCAAAATACAAATGTAAACAGTTGGTACTGTAAAAACAGTAAAAACAGTCGGCAGTGCAAATGAGCATAATCCAGTTACGGTATGGTAGTGCAAAATGCATAAGTAAACAGTTGTTACTGTAATAAACAGTCGGTAGTGCAAATAACAAAGTGAAGGTGGATGTGAGGTAGGAGAGTTAGCAGTATATGAGGGAAGTGGATCAACGGGGGTTTGAGTTCAGTAAAGAGACAGCTCTGGGGAAAAAACTGTTCTTTAGTCTGCTGGTCCTGGTCCGGTGGATCCTGAAACGCCTGCCGGAGGGCAGGAGAGAAAACAGTCTGTGGGCTGGGTGAGAGGAGTCCTTGAGGATGCTGCGAGCTCGATGCAGACAGCGTTTCCTCTGGATGTGCTCGATGGCAGGCAGTGGAGTCCCTGTGATGCGCTGGGCAGTTTTCACCACCCGCTGCAGTGCCTTGCGCTCCGCAACAGAGCAGCTCCCATACCATACTGCCACACAGTTGGTCAGGATGCTTTCTATTGCACAACGATAGAAGTTCACCAGGATAGCCGAGGAGAGCTGATTCTTCCTCAGTGTCCTCAGGAAGAAGAGGCGCTGGTGAGCCTTCTTGACCAGGCTGGAGGTGTTGGTCGTCCACGACATGTCCGCAGAGATGTGGATCCCCAGGAACTTGAAACTGGAGACACGCTCAACAGCCATTCCATTGATGTGGATGGTGTCGTGTGTGCCTCTTGACTCCTTCCTGAAGTCCACGATGAGCTCCTTCGTTTTGGTGGTGTTGAGGAGCAGGTTATTTTCGGTGCACCATGTGGCCAGGTGCTGGATCTCCTCCCTGTAGGCAGTCTCATCGTTGTTGCTGATGAGACCAATCACCGTAGTGTCGTCCGCAAACTTGACGATAGAATTAGATCCATACACAGGCTTGCAGTCTGCGGTGAAGAGGGAGTAGAGAAACGGGCTTAGCACACAGCCCTGTGGTACACCAATGTTAAGAGTGATGGATGTGGAGCAGGTGAATCCTGAACGAACATTCTGGGGTCTGTCAGTTAGGAGGTCCAAAATCCAGTTGCACATTGAGGTATTGATGCCCAGGTCTCCAAGTTTGGCTATTAACTTGGTTGGGATGACAGTGTTGAATGCTGAGCTGAAGTCAACAAACAGCATGCGTGCGTAAGTGTTCTTATGGTCCAGATGGGTGAGCACAGAGTGGAGTGCCATGGAAACGGCATCCTCTGTGCTCCTATTGCTGCGGTAGGCAAACTGGTGTGAGTCCAATGTGGATGGTAGAGAGTCTTTTAGGTGTTCCAGGACCAGCCGCTCAAAGCACTTCATGACGATGGGTGTGAGTGCTACAGGGCGGTAGTCATTAGGGCACCTCGGGTTAGAGTGTTTTGGCACTGGCACAATGGAAGTGCGTTTAAAGCATGATGGTACAGCTGCTTGGGCAAGAGACAGGTTGAAAATGTCTGTAAAAACCCCAGCGAGCTGCTCCGCACATGCCCTGAGAACACGACCAGGGATGTTGTCTGGTCCAGCAGCCTTGTGCGCGCTGATCCGGCTCAGTGACTTGCAGACATCTGTGGTGGAGAGTGTGATTGGTGGGTCAGCTGAGGGTTTGAGCTTGGTGGCAGTTTCTCTGTTGTCTCTTTCAAAGCGAGCGTAAAAGTGGTTTAGCTCGTTCAGGAAGTTGACATCAGTGGCTGTGGGGGTGGAGTGGGGGGGTTTGTAGTCACTGATGGCCTGAATGCCCTGCCACATGCGTCGAGGGTCAGATGTGGAAAAGTGACCCTCTATCTTTAGCTTGTAGCAGTGCTTGGCCTTTTTGATGCCCCTCTTCAGGTTTGCTCTGGATGTACTGTAGGCTTGTGCATCTCCTGATCTGAAGGCAGTATTGCGTGACTTCAGCAGGAGTCGAACTTCCCTGTTCATCCAAGGCTTCTGATTTGGGTATGTGGTGATCTGTTTCTGGGTTGTAACACTGTCAATGGTGGTATTGATATGATCCAATACAGGTGTAGAAGTCAATATCCGTGTGAGCGCCACTGGTGGCTTGAGAAGCAAACACACTCCAGTCTGTGTGTAGAAACCTTTCCTGGAGTGTGGAATCAACCCCCGCAGGCCACACCTTGATGTTCTTCACTGATGGCTTCACACGGTTGATGAGGGGTGAATATTTGGGGATGAGGAACAAAGAAAGGTGATCTGACTGTCCCAGGTGGGGGAGGGGTGTCGCAACGTAAGCACCAGCCATGTTTGTGTAAACATGGTCTAAGGTTTTGTTTCCTCTGGTGTGGCAGGAAACATGCTGGTGAAACTTGGGTAGCACTGACTTTAAGTTTGAATGATTAAAGTCACCTGCAACAATAAAAGCAGCTTCCGGGTGATCAGTCTGTTGTTTACTGATGGCTGCATGAAGTTCTTTCATAGCAAGCTTGGCATCAGCATCCGGGGGAATATAGGCTGCAGTGATAATGGTGGAAGTGAACTAATGGTGGAAAATTACTCTGTATAGAAGATGCACTGCTTTTTCTGTCTTTAAACCAAGGCATGTTTGATGTCTAAAGGTTCCTCTTTCTTTGTCTTAGTCAATGGTGTAAAGTATATGGTTATGAGATGTACCGTTAGTATGTTTAGTCCTTTTTGAGTGAAACGTTACCAATTCTGGCTTCCAGCAAGAACATTCCATTGAGTAATAAAGTCTGAACAAAGAAACACTCTCCCGCCTGAAATTCACACCAACGATTGGTCGTCTCATGGAAGAGGGGCGTAGGTTAATGGACTTCAAAAGACAGTAACACTAGCATATCGCTGCTCAGTCGACTTGCAAGGACCCCGACGAGACAAATTTCCCTTTCCTCCCATCTCATCAGCGCGGCTCGCGGGCCTCGACCTGCGAGCCGGCGCGGTCCAGCCAAGCTGTTGTTTCCTTTGGAGATCGACGCGCTCCGCAACCCAGCCAGCGGCGCGCTCCATCAGACCGAGGAACTTAGCTTGGACGAGATGAACTTTCCCTTCCAAGACGCTCCCTTCCCAAACACCTTTAAAACTCCCGCGGACCAACTTAGCTCCAGAAAAACCAAACGGAGAGAACGCTTCAGCGCATGAACACTGAGAAACGCCAACGCACGCATCTCGCTTTACACAACACAAAGAAACCATGCAAGTATCAATTCTATCGAAATTTAGATGCGTTTTAAGATTGTACCCCTGTTTAAGGTGATATGGTTCTTGCTGGCTCTAGTGGTTATGTCTGGGAAGGTGTCAGATCGGACACGATCATACCCTTCTTCCTTTCCCTTCCCCTCATCCTCCTCTTTACTTTCCACTATTCTGTAAATACATGTATTCTTTATTTAGTCATATGTAATCGTAGTATTAATCTTTATTAAAACCATGATATTCACGTTTTGATTGTCATTGTTTTGCTCACAGAACACGAGTCCCTTTAATGTCAGATCTAAGCTACGAGCTCTTATAAGCATCGTTGAATGCTTTAATTAATACCATAACTCGGAAAGTTTGTCCTTTGTGGCCAGAGGGATAAACTTCCCGAAAATTGGGTTGGAAGAATAGACCTAGTGAGTGGATAAAGAATTACAGCTCGTTCTTTAAACAGAACGGAGAGGAATTTTGAGTCAACTCCCTAGAGGTTATTCTGTGATTATTTAATATAGATATATCTGTAGTTAATTGCAATAATTGTTGTTAACCATATATATATTATATATTGCATAAATACCGAGGTTAGGTATTCCCCTTTTGGGTGATTTTGGAGATTTATGATTAGATTATAACCCGTTGTGATTAAACATAAATCCCTAAATATTAATACCCACAATTCCCTATTGAGCTAATTTTTAATTTAAATATATATGTAACCCTAAGACGCTACACATGACTAAACAGTATTCGATCACCCCATTGGTGAGACCAGAACCTAACATCCACTTCGGAAGAAAGAGTTTCTTGTAACAACAGACACTGGTTTTCGCCCTTTACAAAATAAAAATAATGCTTTTCTTTCGACCACATTTTTTAGACCCCTCACGTTTAACGAAGCAAATGAGATTGAACAATTGAACATTGCTGAAAAGGAAAAAAATTAAAACGAAAAACCTAAAAGAAAAAACAAACAATAAGAACTTAGCTCAAACGACACAAGATTAGTTAGGGAGGGACATTATTCTTCATTCACAGCCTGGCACCATGGTCCATCAGAAACAAATAAAGTGCTTAAACAATACAACTTTTTGAGCAACAATTTGATAATTCCCACTTCTGAAGTCGTGATTACGAGCTCATCCCATTCAAATTTCGAAAGTGGAGGGCATTCATGTGCAATTTTTACCTAGGAAACTCGTATTTATGATAATTCCGAGAGCACGTGAAGGCAGCATTAAAATATCCAAAAACCACTAGAACAATGTTGTATAATTTGTTGACTTATGTACTTACATTATCCCAAATGTTTCCAACAATGTTTAAATCCAGAGAAATCCTCTATTTTGACCAGTGTAATGGCCTGTGTCAATGCGTCGTAACCGCCTTACCCTCGATATCCGGTTTTACTGCGGTAGAAATCATGGAAACACCAAAGCCGCTTTAATATATGATGTGTTTTATTAGACAGGTGAGCAACTGTTTGGATCATTGATGGACAGAAATGTTAATTCATCAGATAAAGTGACCTGTATGAGGAGTAATGCAGAACTTGTGACTGTTTCATTAGAATTAAATAAAATTAATTTAAGTGATCAAACGTGACTGTAATAAAGTTCAAGTCCAGGGAAGAAGGAGGCGGGAACCAGCAAAGATTAAACATAACTTTAATCGTAATAAACAAAAACAACTAAAGGAAAGGAGCGTCAGCGGCGACTGTGGCATATAAACATAATACAAACAGCAGCGTAAAATGTCCAGGCCTGGTCCTCTCTCGCCCTTAACTGTCGTCTGTCCAGATTTAAAACCACATCATCATCATCATCATCAACGTCATCATCATCATCATCATCATCATCGTCCCTCTGAAAACTGATCAAATAATGTCCACACCAAACCAGTGGCCTAATAAACCGCTCTTTGACCGTGTCTCTGTGATCCTGAATGACACACAATGATGATCATTGATACAAACGGATGATCTATTTTGATACTCAACAAACATTCATTCAATATTATTTATAGGTCATAAAGGTTCATAAACATGCATGTTCTTAATGGGGATTTAATTAGGGCCACTTTTGACTTCTTGACATTTAAAAAAAATAAACATTTAATTTTTAAAACATATATCGCATGTCCTGGAATAAAGATGTAATTATGGCCTTGACTGGCCTTTGATACTGAAAGTTTTGCAGCTTTTGATCATCCAGGTGACAAAATGCTCATATAGGCTCCTGAAAGCCTATATACTTTTTTTTTTTCAATGTCCGCTACGACAAAGCAACATAAACATCCTCATATTTTAACCATAATTATGAACTAGAGTTTGTGATCTAGTGTTGAAATTTGAAAATGTTATAAAGATCATCCACTGTTGCTGTTTCTCACTAAAACCAAAGGAAAATAGGTTCCCTTTGAAAATTCACTTTTAAGACACAAATAAAATCGTATAATAATATTAGTGGTGGGCCGTTATCGGCGTTAACGTGCTGCGAGACTCTTATCGGGCGATAAAAAAAATATCGCCGTTAAATCTATTCTCAAAGTTGGGTTGGGAGCTGGTCTATACTACGCAAGCTATGATGACTTTCACCTTGATATTTTAGCGCGGATGTACACCTAGCCGAATTGCACTATAGGGGCGAGAGAACGAGTCTTCGAACCTGTGTGTATGCCTACTAGTGTTGTCAAAAATATCGATATTTCGCTATGTATTGATACTGAAATATCTGAAACGATACGATACTCATTTTCTACAGTATTGATATCAGCTGCGCTCTCCTCTCCTCTCCGACCGACAGCGAGTTGACACGCACCCACCTCTCATTCAGTCCGTTTAACCCTCTGAACATTGCGAACTGCTGGATTTTTCCTCATGACTGCATGTTAGTATTGGTGTGACCGGTCTGAATTTCGTGCGCGGTTGCACATAACGTTAATTCTACTAATTCCCTCAGATTTCGCACGCACACACACACATACCGTAATAAAGCCGCCTCTGACATACAAGTGCAAAAAATGAGTTCCTTTTTCCAGCGTATTAATGCTCAAATACACTCAAAAATGTCTCAATGCCCATCTTGGTGAGTTTTAACGTAAACACAATCGTAACCAGCTCACAGGAACAGTGTTTGGGATCCACGCGTGCGTCAGGTCTTAAAGGGACAGAAGTTATTTATTATTCAAACTACAAAAAGACAAACGATCACTTCACATATTCTGAATGCCTTCGGCAGAATTCAAATGAGCCATTTTAATCTAGATTAATCTAGATTAAAAAAATAATCTATGCCCACCACTAATTAATATTTAACATAGTTGTAATATATTTTATTTGTCTTATTGTTTATCTGAGCATTGGTCATTAGTTGTTATTTTTCCTCCTCATTTCTCCCTCTGAACGCTCATGATATTAATCTCACTGACTCATTGTCATGTCCAGGTCATGCTGAGCCTCTGATGGTCTTCAGCCACACAAAGATCCCAGCGCTGAGCTGTTTTCAGTGGCAGTTTCTCTGCAGTAATGTCAGAGGAGAGAGGAAAGGACGCTCTCTCTAAGATGAGTCTCTCAGAGGAACAGAGGTAAGACTGCGACTGTTTTCACTCAATCATTTTAAACACTACTGGAGCTTCAGGTTTGTCCTGTAAAGAGCAAAGCCTGACTAACAACCAGTGTTTCTCTCACCATTGCCGTGTCAAATGCTCTGCAAAACAATTGAGAACTTCTATAAATGTTTTAGATTGTCGCAGGTTAAAATGGCTTGAAACTGGTTTCATATTTAGTTTACAGGAACATTTAGCACAGTTAAATATGTTTAATGCACCATATATGTAAAGTCCTGTACAAACCCAGATTAAAGTGTATTGCATTACGGTTTAAAGGTGCACATTAGTGGATAGTAAATGTGAATAATGTGGAAACTTTAATCAGAACAAGTCAAATATACATGTCAAACAGGGCTTTATAGACAATATCACAGTTAATATCTAACTAATGTACAGAGCTTCTACCATGACTGGAGATGTTTTGAGACTGTGAACAAATCACTTTAACATTACACTTGATGCACACTAGGAATTACTGAAAATTAACATTGAAAACAAAAACCTAGAAAAGATGAACAATAAACACCTGAAATCACTCTTAAACCAGTGGATATTTGTAAAATAAATGTAAAAGGTTTTCTTCTATTTCTCAGCCTCTCATTTACTGCACACCGTTCAGTTATATATAGATATAGATACTAGATGAGATTTCAGTTTTAGTATTTTACATACATTAGTCTGTACGTTAGTCATCTGGTTACTGCGGTCAACAGTGTTTGTTTACTCCACAGATTTAATTTGCTTTAATTTGATCAGTTATTCAGGTCTCAGATCAGGAATTAATTTGTGTTAAACTGGGCTTAATTAAACATGAAACCTGAAGTATCTCCTGTAGTGACGTGTTTTATCTTTCTGCTCTGTGTGTCATTAGTGTAAGATCAGGCTCACATGTGTCCAGCTCTGTGTCTGTGAATAGTGACCACTCAAAAGGTGGAGGACCAAACTTCAGTGAGAGGAAACCATCAACTAACAAAAGGTATTTCATTATAGTTTTTTTAATACCCATTTAATTGTGGTGTGCCATCGGCTACTGAAAGGTATTTAATGGTGTTTTGTGTTACAGCATTGCATTAGCTAAGATAAAAGTGATGGAAATGAAATAAAACAATTCAGAGAACACAATGGGCCTCATTTATGAAACAAACCTCCGACAGAAAACTGGGCAAACAGCCGTATCCACGCACAACAATTATCAATAAGAGCGGCGGCTACAATCAGATCTCACATCATGTGTTTGAGTTAACGGGAACTAGTGTGAGCAAATCTGGTGGAGAACTGAAATAATAGCATTTTGATTAGGGATGCACTGAAATTTTGGCCACTGAAAATTATCGGCCATCATGGTATTTTAGTTTTTTGGCCGAAAGAGAAAAAAGGCTGAAAATATGAAAGAAAATATGCCACTCTGTGTTCAGCAATCAGGTTTCACTTTCGCGTAGTTTATAACTGTGCGAGCGGCTCTGCTTGCGAAGATGCAAAGTGTGTGTCTGTGTCTTGAGAGTGTGTGTGTGTGTGTGTGTGTGTGTGTGTGTGTGTGTGTGTGTGTGTGTGTGTGTGTGTGTGTGTGTGTGTGAGAGAGTGTGAGAGTGTGTGTGTGTGTGGGCATGTTTTTGTGAAATATCAGGACACAAATGTGTATAATGACATGGGTATTACAAAAAGAGGGTGAAATATGAGGACGTTCCCCATGTCCTCACTTTTCAAAATGCTTATAAATCACACAGAACAAGTTTTTTTTCACTGAAAGTAAACTGCACAGTCTCCTGTGATGGGTAGGTTTAGGGGCAGGGGCAGTGTGTGTGTGTGTGTGTTTGTTTGTGTGTGTGTGTGTGTGTGTGTGTGTGTGTGTGTGTGTGTGTGTGTGTGTGTGATGGGTAGGTTTAGGGGCAGGGGCAGTGTGTGTGTGTGTGTGTGTGTGTGTGTGTGTGTGTGTGTGTGTGTGTGTGTGTGATGGGTAGGTTTAGGGGCAGGGGCAGTGTGTGTGTGTGTGTGTGTGATAGGTAGGTTTAGGGGCAGTGTGTGTGTGTGTGTGTGTGTGTGTGTGTGTGTGTGATGGGTAGGTTTAGGGGCAGTGTGTGTGTGTGTGTGTGTGTGTGTGTGTGTGTGGGCATGTTTTCGTGAAATATCAGGACACAAATGTGTATAATGACATGGGTATGACATAGTTATTACAAAAAGAGGGTGAAATATGAGGACGTTCCCCATGTCCTCACTTTTCAAAATGCTTATAAATCACACAGAACAATTTTTTTTTCACAGAAAGTGACCTGCACAGTCTCCTGTGAGGGCTAGGTTTAGGGGCAGTGTAAGGGGATAGAAAATACGGTTTGTACAGTATAAAAACCATTAAAAAAACAATTGTGCATTCAAATCTAAAATAGAATGTAATCAAACTTCTTTAAATAAATTAAATGTAGCAGTGGAAACAAAAAACAGTGTATTGGTCAAACATACAATAGTAATCTGACAGTTACACTACAGATAATTGTTTTGGTATATAATCATATCAATATTAAAAAGTAGCATTAAAAATGAACAAATAGCCTAATTTTCTGCCATATGCAATTTAATAAAAATTATCAGCTAGCTAATAACAACTTTGTTCTGGTTTCACCTCACTCCAGTCTAAATGATTGTAGGCTAGGCCTATTTATTTTACTACACATTGGCCACAGAAATAAGCTGAAATACTGTTGATAATTAAAAATAATTCTTACTACCCACTCTTGCTAAATTGGGTAAGCACACTTGTGTTCTCATTTCAAATGTGTTCAGAGTAAATTAATAAACTGATTCATTAGTTCAGTGTTGGACAGATCAGATGTTCTAACCAGTCATTAAAATGATTCGGTTCAAAGGAGTCATTAGGACACGAATCGGACATTAGCAGACGCGTTGTGTGCGAATCCCTTCTGTTAGAACATCGCGAAAGATGTCAACACACAGAAAACACTTCATAACTGAATATAATTTGTTTCCCGTTTATTGAAAGTATGGTTTATGTCAGCTGGTCAGAGAAGAGTCAATGTTTTTTGAGCGCAATTCACACCCAGCGGTAATTAAAGGACAAAATTGTCCGAATGTGTCACGTGCAACATGGTCTCGGTCTTCCGACCTTTTGATTTGGATTAATATGTGAAATATGAGAGAGAGCTAACAGCTAACACAGGGATTACTTTGAAGCCCCAGAGAGTGTGTGCAGGAGAGGAGCTCTGATCGTTCTCTCTGTCACTCAGTCACAAGAGCAGCATCTATTCTACATCACTCATAAATCACAATAACTCATCAAATTAGGCTTTGGCGGGGCAAAAATTTGTTTTGGCGGCAAATGTTCAATGCAGGAAAAACCCTGACTTTGCAGTAATACCACCTCCCCTCGAAGCATTTAAGTTACTTTGCAGACATAGCAAACAGCCAACGAACTAGTTGGCGTGGCAAGCGTGAAATATCTCCTCCACACAGCGACTCTCTGGCTCGCTCATGTTGCTTCTAGCATGCGACACAAGTGAAGCTGACGAGTGACGAGTGGTTCTGCTGCAACGAAAAATAGATTTAGATTTAGATTTAGATTTATTCTTTATTGTCCTCAGTAGAGGAAATTCATTTCCACAGACTGTACCAGAAACAACATTCAACACGTATAACATCAACATACCTACAGAATACACAGAACACATATTTTGGTCACATAAGTAAACAAACAAAGATAGCATCAGCAGCAAAGACTGTATAAACCTGAAATTATACATTATTTAAATTCAGTGCTCTTATAGCTGAGAGTACAAAACTCTTTCCTAGGCGTGATTTCTTATGAGGCAGCTGTCTGTATCTGCGGCCAGAGGGAAGAAGAGTGAAACATGAGTTGAGAGGGTGACTAGGGTTTAGTATAATAATATTTGCTCTACGAAGGATAGCAGTGTCAATAAGAGCTGACAAATTGGGAGTTGGGAGACAAATTATTTTTGAAGAGGTGATGGTAATTTTAAGTAACTTGTTTCTGTTGGTCAAAGAGAGCATGGTGAAATAACAAGTGGCACAGTAAAGAAGGATAGATTCAATGATACTATGATAAAGACGAAGCAAAAAGTGTGGTTTAACTGATAAAGTCCTAAGTTTACGTATGACAAAGAGTCTTTGTTGGCAGCGTCTATGAATGTCCATGATGTGTTGATCAAAGCTTAGTACAGTAGTACATAAACATTTACAGTAGTAAATAAACACCTGGATCAGCTTGTGGATCTGTTAATTTTTCCGATCCCCGATCCAGCTATTTTGTCAGTATCGTGGCCGATATCCGATCCTAATATCGGATCGGTGCACCCCTAGTGTGTGTGTGTGTGTGTGTGTGTGTGAGTGTGTGTGTGTGATGGGTAGGTTTAGGGGCAGGGGCAGTGTAGGGGGATAGAATATACGGTATGTACGGTATAAAAACCATTACGCCTATGGAAAGTCCCCATAAAACATGAAAACCCAACATGTGTGTGTGTGTGTGTGTGTGTGTGTGTGTGTGTGTGTGTGAGAGTGTGAGTGTGAGAGTGTGTGTGTGTGTGTGTGTGTGTGTGTGTGTGTGAGAGAGAGTGTGAGAGTGTGTGTGTGAGAGTGAGTGTGTGTGTGTGTGTGTGTGTGTGTGTGTGTGTGTGTGTGTGTGTGTGTGTGTGTGTGTGTGTGAGTGTGTGTGTGTGTGTGTGTGAGTGTGTGTGTGTGTGTGTGTGTGTGTGTGTGTGTGTGTGTGTGTGTGTGTGTGTGTGTGTGTGTGAGTGTGAGTGTGTGAGAGTGTGTGAGAGTGTGAGTGTGTGGGCATGTTTTTGTGAAATATCAGGACACAAATGTGTATAATGACATGGGCATGACAAAATGAGGGTGAAATATGAGGACGTTCCCCATGTCCTCACTTTTCAAAATGCTTATAAATCACAGGATGAGGTTTTTTTTCACAGAAAGTAAACTGTTCAGTTTCCTGTGATGGGTAGGTTTAGGGGCAGGGGCAGTGTGTGTGTGTGTGTGTGTGTGTGTGATGGGTAGGTTTAGGGGCAGGGGCAGTGTAAGGGGATAGAAAATACGGTTTGTACGGTATAAAAACCATTACGCCTATGGAATGTCCTCACATTTCACAAAAACAAACGTGTGTGTGTGTGTGTGTGTGTGTGAGAGAGAGAGTGTGAGTGTGAGAGAGTGTGAGTGTGTGTTAGTGAGTGTGTGTGAGAGAGTGTGAGAGTGTGTGAGTTTTTGTGATTTTGTATTTTTCTTTTTATCTTTATGTTATTAAATGCAAGTGATCGCGCAGCTCTAGCGTTGTTAGCTTGACATTTCAGCTGTTCATCATCAAACTAATGCAGTCAAACAAACATAAAGTTACACAGCTCAAATTAAATGGTCCTCTGTAAAAATCAGCCCAGAGCCCAACCAAACACATTTCTGCGCATGTGGAGAATCTGTTTTACGTGGATATTGGAACACGAGTGAAGCACAAACTAAGCCTTGTTTGAATAATAATGAATAATAATTTAGCAACCAAAATATTGCAATTGCAAATATAGAAACATATTTGGATTCTTGCCAAATGAGAGAGCTGAGCCCATCAGTTTCAATTTAAATAAATTAATTTAGGCTCGACTTGTGTTGTTTGTAATGAATGCCACTATGACTATCTAATTTATTTTTTATTTTATAGTTTAATATATAATTTTATAGCATATTTTTCATTCTTGTTCTGTTCTGAATACAGTTAAACTTTCTATAATACCGTTAAACTATAAAATAGTCTAGGCTGTTTAAAATGTTTGTAAAGGTTTCATTTTATTTATCAGTATCTAATATACATATAAATTAAAGTAATTGTTTGAAATTACGAGATTGTTTTTGAAGAAAGATCAATTTCTTTTTTCATGACCTCATTTCCTCTTCTTGGCCGGGTTATGTTTCTCCATGTTGTAAACTCTAGGGGTGGGGCTCCTAAACCGTGACATTTTAGGGTCGTGATATTCTATTTCTGCTCCCAGATCTTTTTTACGTTAGATTGATAAATTCGACCCATTGTCTGCTAGTCTTAGGGCCCTTTAGTCTGCTTTCCTCTTTATTGAACTCGGTCTGGAGAATCTTTACAGTAATACAATTACAAGGAGGCATAAATTCACCATGGAAAATAGATCTTACAACCAAACATGAACATGTCCTTCCGTTCATCTGTAGCCATAGATGGACAAAAGTACAGCTCTACTGCATTTAATTACTATTTGCAACATTAAACCCTTTCAAATGAGACTGAAGTATCTCCTGTAGTGACGTGTTTTATCTTTGTGCTCTGTGTGTCATTAGTGTAAGATCAGGCTCACATGTGTCCAGCTCTGTGTCTGTGAAGAGTGACTGGTCAAAAGGAGGTGTACCACCAAACTTCAGTGAGAGGAAACCATCAACTAACAAAAGGTATTTCATGTGTTTCTTACTGTTGGTCACACACTGTTAGAAAATATTTCAGCAAATATTTGTCATTACACTTTATCGTTCAATTATCATTTATATTTACAATCAGCAAAAAGATATAAAAAATTAATTTATTTGAATTATAATTATATTTTTTGTAATACCATTTAATGTTGGTGCGCCGATATAACTGCTGTACAACATATTAAAAAATACTTATTATCAATGCAGAATTAATTATATAGTTATATTTAAATATATCCTATACTTCAACAGCATAAACTCTTTTTCTCTGTTAAAATGACTAATAATATTTTGCCTGAAAATGCAGTATTTAATTTTATTGGCTGACAGGCTTCAATGTGAGACATTAGACTCAGACGTTCAGACTCACAGGAAACACGAGAGTTTCAAAGACAATCTCCTCGGGATCTTCCAGGTAGGAAAACGTCTCGGTTACGTATGGTAACCCTCGTTCCCTGAAGGAGGGAACGGAGACGTACGTCGGTAATACCGACGAATTGGGATCACTTCAGACAGCCCCTATCAGCTTCGAGAACTTAAGAACAGGCCAATGAACAATTGGCGTGCGAGATTTGCATCTCGCGCTCCGCCCCGCGCCGCGGGTATAAACAGGAAGCGAGAGCATCGCACTGACGTTTTTCACTGAGGAGCCGAACCAGTGACTCGGCCATGCAGTGATGGAAGGAACTGTGGCGACGGGACGTACGTCTCTGTTCCCTCCTTCAGGGAACGAGGGTTACCATACGTAACCGAAACGTTCCCTTTCAGTCGGTCACTACGACGTACGTCGGTAATACCGACGAATTGGGATCCCTATGGAAAGCGCCACAGTTACTACCACTACCAGCGCCCAGCGAGAGCCCCTCAGACCCCGTTCTGAAGAGGGCGGGGAGATTCACGCCAGGAGAGTCATACTGCTGTTCCGCAAGACCCATTCAGCAGACTGATTGGATAACGCTGGGAAAGCGTGCCCGAAGGACGCTGCGGGAGCCACATCACGCCCAGAGGGAGTTACCATGTGGAAAGAACGTATGGGCTGGCCGTGGGCAGCTCAACATACGAAAGTCCCAGGGGTGGCCCCGGCCAAATGCAGGCGGGGGACGACACCGAACTGAGACGGCAGAGGAACTCTGCCAAGGGAAAGACACAAGCTCGCCGTAGGGAGCTGTACCGTGGAGAATACACGTATGGGACCGCCGTAGGGGTCACGACATACGGAACCCAGTCTGACACAAGTTCCACCAATGCATGCGAGTGCCAGACTTGGCGTCGGACGCTCCGCAACATCCGACTGCCGAGGGGTGCGGAGGACTCAACAGGGTTCGCCAATCCTGGGGAACTCGACTGGAGAAAATAAGCGCACGTATCCATTCCAGGGGAAGGGAATGGCGCAGCAAGCCGACACTAGAACGGGCACTTCAGTGAAGCTGACTATGGGAAGCGAGCACACGAGAAGCCACCGGCTCTACACGTAGGCTATAAAACCTAGCGAACGTGTTAGGTGTCGCCCAGCCCGCAGCTCTACAAATGTCTGTCAGCGAGGCGCCACGAGCCAGCGCCCAGGAAGAAGCTACACCCCTGGTGGAGTGAGCTCTAACCCCGAGTGGGCAGGGCACGTCTTGGGATTCATACGCCAAGACGATGGCATCCACTATCCAGTGGGCCATCCTCTGCTTGGAGACAGCATTTCCCTTCTGCTGTCCTCCGTAACAGACGAAGAGCTGCTCTGAGGTCCTAAAGCTTTGCGTTCTGTCAACATAGACGCGCAGAGCGCGAACTGTACAGAGAAAAGCCAGGGCTGGGTCTGCCTCCTCCGAAGGCAGCGCTTGCAGGCTCACCACTTGGTCCCGGAAGGGAGTAGTGGGAACCTTGGGCACGTATCCAGGCCGGGGTCTCAGGGTCACCTGAGAGTCACCCGGCCCGAATTCCAGGCACGATTCGTCGACCGAAAATGCCTGCAGGTCCCCTACCCTCTTAACTGAGGCCAATGCAATCAGGAGGATTGTCTTTAGAGACAAGATCTTAAGCTCTACTGACTGTAAAGGCTCGAAGGGCGCCCTCTGCAGTGCGGTCAGCACCAGAGTCAAGTCCCAAGAGGGTATAGAGGAGGGGCGAGGAGGATTTAGTCTCCTCGCTCCCCTTAGGAACCTGACGATCAGATCGTGCTTGCCTAAGGACTCACCGTTAACAAGGTCATGGCTTGCGGCGATAGCGGCAACATATACCTTGAGGGTGGAGGGAGACAGCCTTCGCTCCAACCCATCTTGAAGGAAAGAAAGCACAGATCCGTCCAGGGACCAGACATGGAGTTTCCAGAGGTCTGGACGCGGGTGCCAAAGGGTGCCCCGTCTCTGAGTTAGGAGGTCCTGCCTCAGAGGAATGGACCAAGGAGGTGCTGTCGCGAGGAGCACTAGTTCCGGGAACCACGTCCTGTTTGGCCAGTACGGAGCTACCAAGAGGAGATGCTCCTCGTCCTCCCTGACCTTGCACAGTGTCTGTGCAAGAAGGCTCACTGGGGGAAACGCATACTTGCGCAGAGCCCGGGGCCAGCTGTGTTCCAGTGCATCCGTGCCGAGGGTCCCCTCGGTCAGGGAATAAAACAACTGGCAGTGGGTCGTGTCGTGGGCGGCAAACAGATCGATTAGTGCGGCCCCAAAGCGACTCCAAATCAGCTGGACCACCTGGGGGTGGAGTCGCCACTCTCCGGGGAGCACTGGCAACCGTGACAGCTCGTCGGCCGCACGATTGAGCAGGCCCGGAATGTGAATAGCACGAAGGGACCTCAGATGCTTCTGACTCCACAGGAGGAGATGGCGGGCGAGTTGGGACAAACGGCGGGAGCGTAGACCACCTTGTTTGTTGATGTACGCAACGGCCGTCGTGCTGTCTGTCCGGACCAGAACGTGCTTGTCTTTGAGCGACCCCTTGAGGCGGCTGAGAGCAAGATGAACTGCCAGCAACTCTAGGCAATTGATATGCCATTGCAGTTGGGGCCCCGTCCACAGACCCGATACTGCAAGCCCGTTGTACGTGGCACCCCAACCCGTGGGTGAGGCATCCGTGGAGACAACATGATGCCTGGACACTTGTTCTAGAGGCTGCAAACCAATCCTGGGGACGGATGCACCTGTAGATGCGTTTCTGCGTTTGCATTCGGAACGGCATCCTGTGGAGGGAGCGGTTCAGGTAACGCAGGTCCAGGATCGGTCGTAACCCGCCGCCTTTCTTGGGTACAATGAAGTACGGGCTGTAGAACCCGGACTTCATATCGGCTGGAGGGACCGGCTCTATCGCGTCCTTCGCCAATAGGACAGCGATCTCCGCCTGAAGCACCGGGGCGCCCTCCTTCGGTATAGATGTGAAGTGGACACCCCTGAACTTCGGGGGATGCCGGGCGAACTGAATCGCATAGCCGAGTCTGATGGTGCGGATGATCCAGCGAGACGGGCTGGGGAGCGCTAGCCAGGCCCCCAGAGACTGAGCAAGCGGGATCATCGGCACCACGGACGTACCCGGAGCGGGGCAGCGCAGCGACATGGGAGTGGTCCGTGCAGGGGTCTGGGTCTGACACACGACCTGCATCCGCTGAGGGGACGGGCGAGCGTGGGGAGGCACATTGTGTGCTTGGCAGCGGCCTGAGCAGGCTGGACGTTCTTCCCGCGACCGGCTCCACGCCCACGGCCGGTGGAAGGCTGCTGCTGGGGCGGGAGCGGGAGCGGGGGCGGCCGCATGAGGACGTCCTCGGCAACGGGCAGGCGGAGGTGCTGCAGCCGGCGGCTGGGTGGAGGCAGCAGTGGGCCGCCGGTGCAGGATATGTTTAACTCCTTAAGCTGCATGAGGACGTGACCGGGTTGACGCGCTATTTTTAGCACGAGTGTAATGTTTGTTAATAGATTTAACGTAAAAAAACATCATTAATCTTGACAAACTATATATCATTCTAAAGGTCTAAACCTCAAGCATCGAGGACAGACCACTGTTTTTCAATGAAAAGCTTATAACGGCTGTATTTTTGCATGAATGTAAGCAATACACATCAAAGATTGTATAAAGAAAAAAAGAGCATATACCAGTAGTGTCCTAATTACAATTTAGCTGATGTCATGATGTGCTCATCCAATGATAATGTCTGTTTATCTGGAGCCAATAAAAGCATTGAATCGTCATGACTGACAGAAAATGTAGCCAATGAGCACACGATTCCAACGACAGCTGGCATGTGTATATTTGTCACATGGGCGTGAATATTTATTCATTTGAATCTGGCGCGCTCTCTCTCTGCTGCGACGTAGTCTGTGTGACTGTGACACCCACACCCCTCCCTGTCATTTGACAGCTAAGAGCTAACGGGCTAGTAAACAGACGGTCTCTTTGTAGTAACTGTTTGCTAATCTTACTAACTGGACGGAATTTATTATCCAATGGATCGTCAAAAGAAGTTTTTTTCTGCTGAGGATGTTTTATTTGAGCTCACTCGAAGCAGCGATGTGGAAAACATTGAGGAGAGTGAAGACAGCGATGACGGTGATATGCTTGTTGACGAAGCTGATCCAATAATATACCGGTGAGTTGCTATGTGTAGTTGTTGTATTGAGAATGTGTGTGAGAATGTATTTATTTTATTGTTTCTGTGTGCTAGAAAAAATGCAATATACCAGTATGCATTATACATATGCTGATATTTTGCATTTTTCCTAGCACACATGGGGAAAAAGTATATATAATTTTTCCCCATGTGTGTGTAAATAAAACATATATATATATATAACACATGTAATTGTTTATATATATATATATATATATATATATATATATATATATATATATATATATATATATATATATATATATATATATATGTATATATATATTGAGACTGTATTTATTAGATGACTGGGCGCCCGTGGGCGGGACCAGCGATCTCTTCCGGTGGCGCCACCGGCAGCGGTGCTTGTGAGGGTTCAGGGACCTGCGTAGGGACACTAGGCGGGTTTGTCCTGAACGTTATCCTCAGATCACCCCGGCCATCCGTCGAAGTAGGTCTATCCTGGTTAGGGATAGCTCTAGATCGAGGTATGGGGAGGGGGACTCCGCCTTCCCGGAGGTAGGTGAGTCTAGATCTAAGCACCGCAATAGTCATGTTCCCGCAGTGAGAACACGAGCTATTCACAAACGCTGCCTCAGCGTGCTGTAAGCCCAGGCACGTGATGCAGTGAGTGTGGCCGTCAGCGGGCGAGAGGGAACGACCGCATCCAGAAACGCACGGGTGGAATGACATCTTGAGAAAGACGCAGTCACACCCGTGTTGCTCTTTTTGTGAGGAAACGCTCTTTTAGAGAGTGCTGAAGCACCCAGGGAAACCGCGGCAACACACAGGGAATAGTGCAGCCTGTGTTTGCACTCAAAAAATGGAACGCCCACCGAAACCAACAGGTTGCTGTGATAACAGCAGTTGTTCCTCTGCAGCTTGAGTTCGCGGTCCCGCTGGAGAGTGCCGTCACACCAACACAACGTTCCTCTTCCTCTTCCTCTTAGTTCTCTGACAGTCGCTGAATTAATCAGGAAAGCAGTCTGTAAACTTCAAACGCCGGTTCGGCTCCGAAGTGAATGACGTCAGTGCGATGCTCTCGCTTCCTGTTTATACCCGCGGCGCGGGGCGGAGCGCGAGATGCAAATCTCGCACGCCAATTGTTCATTGGCCTGTTCTTAAGTTCTCGAAGCTGATAGGGGCTCTCTGAAGTGATCCCAATTCGTCGGTATTACCGATGTACGTCGTAGTGACCGACTGAAAGGGAACACATTTTCATACATGTTTATATTTTTAACAAGCAAATAGATTACTGAACATTACTTGTGAAAACAATAGGATAAATAAAATAATAATAAAAACTGTTGTTTTTGTACTTTTTGTGTGTTAATTAACATGTTTGGATTTTAACTGGTTTCTTTTTTTTATTATTATTACTGAATAAATCGTTTCTCCCAAATATGGAAGTAGATCTGGTTAAATTGTGTTCTCTTATTTTTCTTGCTTCGTTTGTAGGATCTTGAGAACAAAATTATCACATTTCTGAAGAATGAACTGGGAAAGTTTAAGAAAATATTACAAAAAGAGAACACAGAATCCTTTGTGAAGGACTTTAATAAGAATAGATGCAGTATCAAAGCAGCAGCTCTTGATCTCACACTACATTACCTGAGAGAGATGAAGCAAGATGAAGCTGCTGATGCTCTAGAAGGTCTGAGACTCATGACCATCTGTCAGATTGACACTTATAAATGTAGGATAGAAAATTAAGACTAAAACTATCTGTTTTCTGTTCCCGTGTTTAGATGAGCTGCTCTTCATTCATCAGCTAAAGTGTGGCCTAAAGAAGAAGTATCAATGTGTGTTTGAAGGAATTGCGAAGCAAGGTGACTTCACACTTCTGAATAACATCTACACAGATCTCTATATCACTCAGGGTGGCAGTGAACAGGTCAATACTGAACATGAGGTAAGACAGATTGAAGTTGCTTCCAGGCGTCATGAATCTCAAGAGATACAGATGGACTGCACACATTTGTTTGAAGCACATGAGCAAGACGAGGAGATCCGAACTGTTCTGACAAAAGGAGTCGCTGGCATCGGAAAATCAGTCTCTGTGCAAAAGTTTGTTCTGGACTGGGCTGAAGGAAAAGAGAATCAAGATATCAGCTTCATATTTCCTCTTCCATTCAGAGAGATGAACTTAAAGGAGAGAGAAAAACTAAGTTTGATGGACCTTATAACTCAATTTTTCCCCGAGACAAAAGGACTGAACCCTACAATGATGAATCAATTCAAAATCCTGTTCATCCTTGATGGATTGGACGAATGTCGCCTTCCTCTGAAGTTTGATTGTAATAAGACATGGTGTGATGTATCGTCACCAGCCTCTCTGGATGTTCTCCTGACGAACCTCATGAAGGGAAATCTGCTTCATTCTGCTCTCATCTGGATCACCACCAGACCAGCAGCGGCCAGTAAGATTCCTCCTGACTGTATCGACCGGCTGACAGAGATACGAGGATTCAGTGACGCACAAAAGGAAGAGTATTTCAAAAAAAGATTCACGGATCAGAATGAGGCCAACACAATCATAGATCATGTTAAAAAATCAAAGAGTCTCTTTATCATGTGCCACATCCCAGTCTTCTGCTGGATTTCAGCCACTGTTCTCCAGAACATTCTGGAGGAGAAGAGAAATAATGATGTGAAAAACACTCAGGCTGATGAGATCTTTCAAACACAGCAGGAATCAAACACTGAAGACACTCCCAAGACTCTGACACAAATGTACACTCACTTTCTCCGATTTCAGATCCAGCAGAGCCGCCGGAAGTATAATGGAGAATACACACCAGATGTTTCCTGGGATAAAGACGCCATCCTTTCACTGGGGAAACTGGCATTTCATCAGCTGGAAAGAAGCAACCTGATCTTCTATGACACAGACCTGGAAGCCTGTGGTATTGACGTCTATAAGGCATTAGTGTACTCAGGCATGTGTACCCAGATCTTTAAGGAGGAAACAGGGATCACTCTTGGCACCATGTACTGCTTTGTTCACTTGAGCGTTCAGGAGTTTATTGCAGCCATTTATGCACATCTGTTTCTGGACATCAACAAGACAAGTGTGTTTGATCATGAGTCTACAGAACAGGAAAACACAAATGAAACCATGATTGATTTACTCAAGACTGCAGTGGACAAGGCACTCGAGAGTGACAATGGACACCTGGACCTTTTCCTTCGCTTCCTCCTCGGTCTGTCTCTCCAGTCCAATCGACGACTCTTACGAGGACTGATAACACAGCGAGAAGACAATGACCAGAGCAACAAGGAAATAGTTCAGTACATCAAGCAGAAATTAGAAGATAATCTGTCTGCAGAGAGATCCATCAATCTGTTCTACTGTCTGAATGAACTGAACGACCAAACTCTGGTAAAAGAGATTCAGACCCACCTTAGCAAAGGAAGTCTCTCATCTGACCTTTCACCTGCCCAGTGGTCTGCTTTGGTCTTTGTGTTGTTGACATCAGAGGAAGAGCTGGAGGAGTTTGAGCTTCAGAAGTTCAAGAAATCAGACGAGTGTCTCATTAGATTATCGGCAGTCATCAAAACCTCCAGAAGAGCTCTGTAAGTCAATTAATATGTTTTTTCTCGTCAATTAATATGTTTTGGTCTCATCCAGGGCCGGATTTATGCAAAGGCATTCTAGACAAATGCCTATGCTCGCATGTCCAGATGAGATTACTGTCTGTGGGTTTTGCAAATATTTAACCAATTAAATTTCCAGCAATGACAGAGAAGCGTTGTCTCATAAATGACGGAAATATCCGTCAATGGCGGGAAAGAGTTAAAAAGACCTTGAGACTGAACGTCGTAACTCCATTAGATCCTCAAACTGTCAGTGAAACCTTATAACTCCACCCGTCTCTGTCGTGAATGAAGTGCTGCACGCAGTTTGGACAGTTTCTGCTTGTTTGCAGTGCAAGGGTAAATAACTGGTTGTTTGATTGAGTACAGTATTTTCTTTACTCAAGAAACACAATGTATATGAAGACAAGCCTGGATGTCAGTGAACTTTTTAAATTTGAATGCGAGCAAAACGGAGATTATCTGGATTGGTGGTCCTGCTTCATCTGAACTGTCAAATTTAGGTGAGCTGACCCCATTTTGTAAACCTGTGGTCAAAAATCGAGGGGTACGCGACAATAACTTCAAATTTGATAAACAGATCAATTCAGTCATGAAATCCATTTTTTTCCATTTACATCTATTGGCTAAGGTTAAACCTTTTCTTTCTTTTAATGATCTTGAAAAGGTGATCCATGCCTTTGTTTTTACAAGGCTTGACTATTGCAACTCTTTGTACGCAGGTGTCTGCCAAACAGCTCTAAACCGATTGCAATTAGTCCAAAATGCCGCCGCTTGGCTCTTGACGGAGACTCGCAAGTGGGATCATATTTCTCCAACTCTGTCTTCACTGGGCTGGTTGCCAGTCCCGTACAGGATTGATTTTAAGCTCCTGGTATTTGTTTTTAAGTCCTTAAATGGGTTAGCAGCATCCTATCTGTCAGAGCTCTTACAGGTGCACAAGCCTCTTAGGACTCTGAGGTCAGAGAACTAGCGAAGGGGTGAGCGGGCCCCCCCTATCCATAGTAAAAAGGCTGCTGCTCACAAGTTATTCTGAATAGACACAAGACAAATATATTTCTAGAAAGCCAACGCTTGAGAGTTTACAGATGAATACTCAGAATTACTCAGACAGTTATTAATATGGAGATATATATAGGCTCAAATAAAAATATTATAAATATATTTTTAAATGTATAAACACTAGGGGTGTAACGGTACACAAAACTGACGGTTCGGTACGTACCTCGGTTCGGTTCGGTACGAGTTCGGTACAGCAGTTTTACAAAATTGCTTTTTATTTATTTTTATTAAACAGTGGTTTACTGAAAAAGAAAAAAAGTGTCTGTCCTTGAATGAATTAAATTATAACTAAAAGTTTATTGAAGATATTTCTGTAAATTATATAGGGAGCCCTTACTTGCACATTAATATTAAAGGTTAACAACAGAGCCCAAAATATTTGCCTAAATTTAGTTGCTATTTATTTTTAGGTAGAATAATCAACACTCAAATAACACATTGTATGCAAACATGTAAACTTCACATAAGGCAGTTCCCTTTCGAAAGGGAACTCGCGCTGCGTCAGCTTTGACGCTACGGGGAACGCCTCCAGCGTGACTGGTGCCTGAAATCACATTGAATCACGTCAATCCTATTGACCGGCGACAGCCTATGATGTCATCAAGGTGCGACCAGGAAGTATATAAGGGCGCCTTGCCAACATGACAGTATCTTTTCGTCTTCAGGGACTGTTTTGCCTGTCTTCACGTGAAACGTCTACAAGAAGGATAACAATGAAGTGTGCTGAGAACGCCACTTCTGCAGGTGTGTTTTGAATGTGTATCTTGCGCTTTGGATACACACACACTTTGCGTTTACTGTCTGGGAGAAGAGCATGCATGAGAGGTTTGCGAACCTCTTGTGAAAGTATTTGTGAGCGTTGTCCTATGGAAACGCTCCGCTCTCGGTGGGACCTCTTCTCGAGGGGAGAGGTTTCAGCATCTGGGAACGGCCACGCTCGAGCTGAGGCTGAGCGGCGTCTAAATACCAAAAGCGCTTCCCAGATGGATCTGGCTCGTCGCTTGGAGACAGTTATGGTTCTTGAGGACGATCCAGATCGCGAGAGGTGGACCTCGGAGGAAGGAGCTGGATTTATGTTCCTCCTCCTCGTCTGCTGCTCTTCCACTCGAGCAGAGGATGGGTGAGTCAGTTAAAAATGCTGAAGCTTTTCTTACCATCCTGTCCCATGTACGGGAGTTGCTGGAAGTCATGGAACGCGCTGCGGGTAGACTGCAGCTGCCTTTGCGGCGCGTGAGGAGAAAGGCTGAGCGTCCAAACAGTTCGGACGATCGGTTTCTCTCCGCCCATGACCTCCCAACTCCTGGGAGTCTTCCATTCCTTCCAGATCTCCATCAGCAGATCTCGAGGGAATGGAAGAAACCATACTCAGCCCCGCATCTGTCGACATCGGCGAGCTAGATGTCGCTGATGTCGAGGGACTGCCTGGCTGGGTATGGTTCGATGCCGCCCGTGGACGAGATGTTATGTTTATCTCGCCTCTGGGCGGCCGGCGACACTGTGGCTCCCACCCTGCCGGTCTAAACGCCTGAATGGCAGGGCGTACATGTCAGTGGGTCGCGCTGCAGCGGCTTTGCACACCACAGCTGTGTTGCAGGCTGTGTTGCAGGCGGACCTGCTGAGGGACCTCGATCAGGGGGGAGGGACCCCCTGAGGCGGTAGTCGAGTCGCGCCGGACCGCGGTTTTCGCTCTCCGGGCCACCGTACAGATAGTGCCGATGGCGGCGAGGGTGGCCACGGAGAGACATCTGTGGTTAAACCGTTTGGACATCGGGGAGAGGGAAAAAATCCTTTCTCCCTGATGCCCCGGTTTCGCCATTTGAACTTTTCGGCACCTCCGTAGAGGCGGTAGTGGGAAAGTTCGGAGAGGCGAAGGCGCGCTCGGCGGCATTCAGGACATGCATTCCGCTGAGGTCCGGGACCGCGCCCAGGCAGTCGGGTGTCCCCGGCCCGTCCCAGTCTGAGGGCTGGAGACGGGAATAGCGAGCCAGCGTCGCCTCTCGAGCGCCCCGCCGCGGAGGACTGGGGCGCAGGGGAGGCGGGACGACCGCGACAGGAAGAGGAAGGGCTGGTAACCGGAACCAGCGCAGGCAGCAGACTCCACCCCCCGAGGAGCACGGAGATGAACGCTGCCTTTTTTCCCTTCCTCTGGTTTTTCCCCCGAGCGCTTTTACATCAGGCCGGTGGCCTATGATGAGCAGAAAATGTAAGATTCTGCCGGCTCGCCTGGCTTGTTTGGTGAAAGCGCCCCCCTCAGGATGGCGGGCGGATACTAGCCTTATGGCTGGCTGGAAGCACCGCTGGGAGCGATCGGTGAGTCCCCCTCTCTGAGGGTGAAACATTTTCAAAACTATGTTTTTCAGAACTCCTATACCTTCGCTCGCCTGAGAGGTTTTTCTGGGGAAATTTGGATCGCCGCTGGATCTTCGCAGGGCCTGCAGCTCCCCGTGAGTAAGCTAAGAACGATCTTCTTTGCAACATTATGTGGTTGTGTGTGAATACCTCACTTTCTGCTAGTAGAGTCTGCTGCCTCTCCGTGCCATGTTTTCCCCCACTATGTGGGTAACTGAATCGCGCTCTTGCCCGAGGGCTTGTAGTGTAAGAGGCGAGCTGTGTTTTTTCCTAGCGTAAAAGTGGGAAGTAGCTGAAGACCGGGTATGCACTAACGCACGAGCTGTAGTGAGATCTGCGCCCAGCTCTGCGGGGCTTTGGGAAAAGGGTTTTTGGGGCCTCATTGTGTAATATTAGAGGTGATAATATTTTTTTCCCGGGCCCTGAGTAGATCTAGTGCGGACTTGTGTCGCACCACTTGGCCTAGGCTTTGTCAAGGATGGGGGCGTTCCCTTTTAATGAAGATGTTCGCCCCTGGCCTGTCTTTTTATTTAAGAACATGGCGTTGTTTATGCATCCTTGTTTCAGCCTCCTCTGTTACAGAGTAGTCCGGCCAAGGCCCGCCCCCTTCTCTGCGTTCTGGGGTCACAAGTAATGCAGATGAGGTGGTGCAGAAGACAGCGACTTCGCCAGTGGTCGTGGGGTGGAACTAAGCGTCTTTGCGCCAGTGGCGATTAGACTTTATCCGCTGTTTCCGCCTTTCGGAGCTTGGTCGCCGCCATCTGCTGGCGGCCCCCGGCCTTTTCCTGGAGGATGGTACGGCCGGTGGATTTCACATTTCTGTGATATTGTTCCCTTGCTTTATGTCTCTGCTCCACCTCCTTTAGGGCCCGGGTCGAGCTGAACATCGGATAATCCTCTGTCAATACGGTTTGGTCGGATGCTCCCCTGAGGCCCGAGCATTGCCAATGGCTGACGCCCTCGCAATCAAGGTTGGCCGCTGCATGGAAAGTAAGACAGCCGCCCCGATGCAGGTGACGTAAGTTGTACTCCCCTCGCTTTAGAGGGTCTTTGTTTAAGCACTTCCGCTGAGTACACTGCTGTTGGCAATGTGATTAGGTCCATGTTTGTAGGCACTGCCCAAGAGACTGCGCCGTCCTGGGGGCCCAAGGACACGGCGAAGCAGGTTGTCCCTAGCTGCCTCTGGGATGGAGCCAGCCCCAGGTGCGGACATAGGAGCCAGCTGGCTTTGAGTGGCCAGCTTGGACGGTCTGGGCAGTAGGACTTCAGGACAGGTAGTAGGCGCTAACCGGCCTCCTTGCAGGAAAGTCCCGACACCGTGGCCCACGAGTGGGCCTCGGAGGCTTTTCTCCACTGGTGTCGACATCAGCAGTGACCCGTCATTTGGCCCTGGGGATGAGTCCCCAGGTGTTAACTGGATTTCCAAGCCTTCGTCAGCAGCAGACAGCTGCCGTCAGCCCAGGTAGCAGCAGCCAGCCTTCTTAAAGTCTCGGCAGGATCCTTGGAATCTGCAGACCCCCTATTCGGGGGATAGGTCCTGCCAGGCCTCCCTGAGGGGTAGGCTCCCGGTCTGGGTTACCTTCGCTCAGGAGCTAGGCCCTGTTCGGCCTCCCTGAGAGCCTGCTGTGGTCAGCAGGCGCTGCCTGGTCTCCCCCGAGGGGGCACCATAGGCATTAAGTCCCTCGACGGCTGGTACGAGCTGCTAAATAGGTGGTAGGCCCTACCGGGCCTCCCTATGGGCCTGCTGTGGGGAAAGCAGGCTCACTCGACATCCTCTGCGGATGGCGTTCCTGGGCCCCAGTCACTGGATGGCTAGCATGAGTGCTAGTGGGTAGTAGGCCTCATCCGGCCTCCCTGAGTGACCTCCCTGGAGGCAAACTCCCGGTGCCCAGCCACTGTGGCGGTGAGCATGAAGTGCTATGAGTAGCACCTTCAACTATCAGGTGGTAGGCACGAATGGCCTCCCTGACGACGAGCTCACGGTTCCCGGTCGTTGTGGCAATGAGCGTGAAGTGCTACGAGTAGCACGTTCTGCTTTCAGTTGGTAGGCACGGTCGCCTCCCTGAGGGCGAGCTCCCGGTTCCCAGTCACTGTGGTAATGAGCGTGAAGTGCTACGAGTAGCACGCTCTGCTTTCAGTTGGTAGGCACGGTCGCCTCCCTGAGGGCGAGCTCCCGGTTCCCAGTCGCTGTGGTAATGAGCGTGAAGTGCTACGAGTAGCACGTTCTGCTTTCAGTTGGTAGGCACGGTCGCCTCCCTGAGGGCGAGCTCCCGGTTCCCAGTCGCTGTGGTAATGAGCGTGAAGTGCTACGAGTAGCACGTTCTGCTTTCAGTTGGTAGGCACGGTCGCCTCCCTGAGGGCGAGCTCCCGGTTCCCAGTCGCTGTGGTAATGAGCGTGAAGTGCTACGAGTGGCACATTCTGCTTTCAGTTGGTAGGCATGATTGCCTCCCTGGAAGCGAGCTCCCGGTTCCCAGTCGCTGTGGTAATGAGCGTGAAGTGCTACGAGTAGCACGTTCTGCTTTCAGTTGGTAGGCATGATTGCCTCCCTGGAAGCGAGCTCCCGGTTCCCAGTCGCTGTGGTAATGAGCGTGAAGTGCTACGAGTAGCACGTTCTGCTTTCGGTTGGTAGGCATGATTGCCTCCCTGGAAGCGAGCTCCCGATCCTCAGGCGCTGAGAAAGCGGGTGAGACGGTTAGCGAAGCGCTACGGACGGCATGTTCTGCTACTAGGTGGAGGCATTGCGCCTCCCTGGAATCGTTCCCTGGTCCCCAGTTTCGGTAACGGAGCGTAGCATGGGCTACTATCAGGAAAGCAAAGCTGCACGGGCTTCCCTGAGGGGATTCGCTTGGAGTAGTAGGCCCACGTGGCCTCCTCTGAGGGCACGCTCTGGCTCGTGGTTTTCTGGAGGGGTCCAGTCACTGAGCAGAGGCCGGCTCCCCGGCCGCTGTGGTGAGCATGAAGTGCCGTGAGTGGCACGTTCTGCTGTCAGATGGTAGGCATGGTACCTCCCTGAGAGCGAGCTCCCGGTCCCCAGCCGCCGGGGTGAGCCTGAAGTGCTACGAGTAGCACATTCAGCTAGGCTGTGAGTGCCCGGTGTCTTTGCAGTTGGTAGGCCTGCTTGGCCTCCCTGATAAGCGAGTCCCTGGTCTTCCCAGCTACCTCGAGGGCTAGCACGACTGCGATCAGGTATCAGGCCCGTTTGGCCTTCCTGAGGACGAGCGCTGCTGTTGGATGCGCAAGCGGTCTATCAGGTTACCAGGTGGAGGCCTCTCTCGGCCTCCCTGGGGGACGAGTTCCCCAGGCGGGAACACACAACTGGCTTTATGCTGACAGCTAGTGGCCACCCGCTATCAGGCGCCGGTCTCTGGCCGTTAGCGAGACCTGAAGGCGGTGTTCTTACCCTAGCACGACGAGGTGTCACTGCGGCTATGCGGTCCCGACAGGACGGGACCTTCATAGTGTGCCTACGGCGTGGTTACCTACCGGGCAGGCTTATGAGCTCCTCTCAAACGAGGGTCTGTTATGAGCTTACGGCCGCTTGGCGCTGATCTGTTGGTGGTAGGTCCCGAGGGGCCCTCCCGATACGTTCAGCCTGTAAGGCCTTTGGCCTCCTAAGCACGTTTTAAAGTAAGTGCTTGGTAGATCCGAGGATCGAGCGGCTTGACTCCCCTCGCTGGCAAGGGTTTGAAAGCACTTCGCTGAGCGCTGCTCTCCGGGATAACCCGTCTCTGAGGTCCGGCTAGTCGGTGACGCTGCCCTTTCTTGCAGCACCCTAGCGGGATGTCTCTTCGGAGGCGAGTACCAGAGGCTCTGTACTGTACAGAGAGGGTTGACCGTATTACGTGTCCCATACTAGACTGGGTCACCTGGTCAGGTCTCCCTGGTGGCATTCGGTGATAATCTCCCGAATAGTGACTGGCATAGGGTTCCCTCGTAGTTCCCTTGCCACGCTCCCTTAAAGGAACCCCTTCTAAGTCGAATGGGTTGGTTCCAGGCCTTCGAGCAAGGCCTGGGAAGGTCCTCATGTGTGTGAAGGTTTCCTTCTCAGGTGATAGCTTGGGCTATGACCGTAGGGAGCGCTGTCACTGACAGCCTAATGTGACCAGAAGGGGAGTGGTTCAGGCATTTCAGCAGAATTTGCTTGTCTTGACAATTGTCACTGCCATTGGGCATGCACTCCCGTCGGCATGGCGGCGTGGGTATATCGTTCCCCGTAGCGTCAAAGCTGACGCAGCGCGAGTTCCCTTTCGAAAGGGAACGTCTCAGGTTACAAATGTAACCATTGTTCCCTGAGAACAGGGAACGAGACGCTGCGTCGCTGTGCCATGCCGCAGGGCCTGCCTGCCGAAACAGTCCCTTCAGACGATAGATACTGTCATGTTGGCAAGGCGCCCTTATATACTTCCTGGTCGCACCTTGATGACATCATAGGCTGTCGCCAGTCAATAGGATTGACGTGATTCAATGTGATTTCAGGCACCAGTCACGCTGGAGGCGTTCCCCGTAGCGTCAAAGCTGACGCAGCGTCTCGTTCCCTGTTCTCAGGGAACAATGGTTACATTTGTAACCTGAGACGTTTTTGCATTAACTTTTAAATCTAATTATAAAAAAGTTTTGTATCCAATTCGTTGTTGAAATATCATCATTTATAGCCTACGCAGTGTCTGTCATTTTCATGACAGTAGAATATAATGAATATATAGGCTAATATAGAGCATATATTTAGTGAAAGAGTTGATTTCTCTAGTGAATAAAATTCTGTGGACACTGAATGACTGCCTGAGGTAAATGTGATGCTAACGTTACATGACATTGTTTAGTTTACAAGCAGTTATATTGAGGTCTTTCCGCCGTTGAAACACTGATTGAGAGATTACACCACATATGATACATGACAGTAAGTTGTAATGTATCCTCAGCACACCATCAGATGGTCATTCATGTTTATTCTTTAGGAAGAGATGATCGATCGCCTTCACAGATGATCGCGTTCACGTCGCGCGGTCGCTTGAATTGTGATCAGTCACGCCACATAGAGCGTCAAAACGGCATTTATCGTTTGAATTTCGTGATAAAATTGTCTGAATACTTAATATGTTCGTGTGGGAACTCGTATTGAATCGTGTTTCATGCTTAAAACAAGCCTACTGTTAACTGTTAAAAATTACCCTCGGAAACCGTTCGGAAACGCGTGCACCAAACCGAAAGCCCTGTACCGAAATGGTTCGGTACGAATACGTGTACCGTTACACCCCTAATAAACATATTATGTGAATGTAGTATAACAACTTATAACCACAACTAGAGTGAAGCCACAAGTGTGGTCATGCTTCATTTAAAATCTGAGGCTGATATGTCCAAAACTATGAATTTTATAAAACATTTTCTAAGACCATGTCAGGATATTTTTTTTAGAGCAAATGCTATCAAAATGTGTTGTTGGCCAAACACCCATTTGCAGTTTTTTCTCTAATGTATGGCTAGAAGAACAGCTCAATTATTGCTGCAATGACCTCAATCGACGGTTGTTTTACACCTTTGAGTGTATGAGACGTAATCTCATTTAAAAAAAAAAAAGTAACATTTGAAAATTATCAAGAAAAAGGGAGGTTCTTGTCTTGTCTCATAATTTCTCTCACATAATGTGAGCTACGACCATTACAAATCATAGCAATGATTTCCACATGATTTCTCCCCAAAGAGAAAAAAAATCACCTGCGACCGCATACGATGGCAAGCTTTATATAACTTCAATGCTGAAATCAATAAACCCCCAGAATCTCCACCTTAAGACAAATATATAATTCATTGTCATTTAAACTATACATCTTAAAAATATTTAATTTAATCATGCTTAATTTTATCTAGCAAATCTGTCACTGAATCAAACATAATATATCATATATAATATATGTGAATAAAAAAGTAATAAAATCCTAGTCCTTTTCCAGTGTAGCTCACCCTTCTATTTTTAAATATGTGATGCGATCTGGGAAAACCCGTCGGATGTTGCGTTGGAATGTTTTCAGCAAAGTCGAAGAATAGGTTGAATGTCCATTTTTTGTCAAAATTGGGTTTTCATTCAATTATTATTCTAAAGCATCTTGTCTATCATTTCTAAAAATATCTTGGCAAAAATCACTTGTGTAGTGCAGAAAAATTGCGATTTATAGCGGCAAGCTGGAAAACCTGTGTCTTTCTCTAATGTTTATTTAGATCATGCCCGACGGAGGTGCAAAAAAAAAAAAAACGGCAAATTTTCGCTCTCTTAACACCACAAAGATAGTTCACCCATCAAAATCCAATCCAGTCCTATTTAAACTACAGCACGCAAAGTTTTTTATTTAATACGTTATCGAATCGTGAGATGGCGGAGCACAAGAGAACAACGGAGTCTGAAGTAATTGATCGCTTTTGTGATCTCGCTCGCCTCAATATGCTTAATCCTGGAGATGTCAGTGCCCTAAACGATAATATAATGGATTATTTCACATCCAGAGATGAAGGATCGGATGAGGAAGTTACTGAAGAGGAGTTAGTTTAGCTATGCTGCAGGTGCGCTGTGCTGGCTATTCTAAAAATGTAACTTACACTAGCTGTGCAATCTAAACATACAACAGGTGATCACAAGTTCAGAGACAGCCCATGATAAACAATAGAAAACGTATTTCACTACTTACTAAGTTGCTGTTCTCTTCAGAGTAACGTTAGCTAGTCCTCTTGTGTAGAGATGCAGCTGATAAATTCTAGTTTTCATATTTTCAGATTCAGTTCAGACCTTTATTTTGAAATAGCGATAAACACGGAAAAAAAAATAAAGATTTGTAGACAACCAATTTGTTTTCATGCCAAGAGTTCAAAATATAACATCCAGTCAATCTTTTGAGATAAAAAGTTCTGGAAATGTTTTAAATATAAAGGGGGGAAAAAATAAAGATTTGCCATCTGAGATGCAGCAGTGAGCTATAATGCACGTTCTTTTATATTTATTAGAGGTTGAATTCAAATAAAATACTGCTAAACTGCCTATACTACTTCTGAATAGGATGTCTACTTCATAAAATGTATGACAATTATGGAAATATATGGTTCAGATCACTAAAACCATATGGAAATGGAGGCGCCCTTATATGGTTAGTAATTTAATTAATTAATTTAATTAATTTAATTTAATTTGTTACATTTATATAGCGCTTTTCTAGGCACTCAAAGCGCTTTACATATAGAATGGGGGGATCTCCTCAACCACCACCAATGTACAGCATCCACCTGGATGATGCGACGGCAGCCATATTGCGCCAGAACGCCCACCACACACCAGCTGATTGGTGGAGAGGAGACAGAGTGATGAAGCCAATCTGTATATGGGGATGATTAGGAGGCCATGATGGAGAGGGGCCAATGGGCAAATTTGGCCAGGATGCCGGGGTTACACCCCTACTCTTTATCGAAGGAAATCCTGGGATTTTTAATGACCACAGAGAGTCAGGACCTCGGTTTAACGTCTCATCCGAAGAACGGTGCTTTTTACAGTATAGTGTCCCAATCATTATACTGGGGTGTTAGGACCCACACAGACCACAGGGTGAGCACCCCCTGCTGGCATCACTAACACCTCTACCAGCAGCTACCTGGTTTTCCCAGTTGGTCTCCCATCCAGGTACTAACCAGGCTCAGCCCTGCTTAGCTTCAGTGGGAAACCAGTCTTGGGCTGCAATGTAATGGAGCTTGGATGTCATCTAGAGGAAAAGTTTGGTACTGCGCCCAAACAAAATCTTACTGAAAGCTAATTTTTTGATATATCAACCTAAAACTTTGACCACAACTTGTTCATATTTCTGGCTTTGATTGTCTTGTAGTTTTAGAGTGATTTTTTTGTTGTTGTAAAATTCATATTATTATAAAATATATATTTTTACATTTTCATAAACTTAAACTTTTACAACTTTTTTTCTATTTTACTTTCATAATTGATTTAATCTGCCAAGTTTCTTCTTTAAAACAAGACCAATTCTTAGGTCTATATTCCAAAGCATGCTTGAGTTGTATAGTGCATTTTCATGTCTATGCGAAAAAAGGGGTGGTGGTTATTTAAACCTGTTTTTCTCAAAATTCCGTTCCTAAAAATCATAGCGATCAGCCGACTTTAGATAACCATAACTTCTGTTTCAGACAAGCCTTGAAAGAAATTAAAAATATTTGAAAAGGGCTTGGGCCCAGCTTTCATATGGTATCAAACGCTGTAAAAGGTAAAATTTCACCATGTGTTGGGTTTTCGTAGATCACATCATATATGTACACTTTTGTGTGTGCATTATTTATGTAAAAAAGGAAAATATATTTACTTTTAGTCATTTAGCAGACGCTTTTATCCAAAGCCACTTACAAATGAGAACAATAGAAACAACTAAAACAATATGCAAGTGCTGTAACACGTCTCAGTTAATCTAGCACAAAACACATAGGACAGAATTTGTATTTTGTTTTTTTTTGTTTTTTTATAAATAGACAAAGAAAATGAATAGAGTGATAAGTGCTATTCTTGATTGGTCAGGTACTGCTCGAAAAGATGTGTCTTTAGATGTTTTTTAAAAATGGCTACAGCCTCGGCTGCTCGAATTGAGATAGGCAGGTCATTCCACCAGGTGGGAACGGTCCAGGAAAAGGTCCGTGAGAGTGATTTCATGCCTCTTTGGGATGGCACCACAAAGCGCTGTTCACTTGCAGAACGTAAGCTCCTGGAGGGTGTGTAAGTCTGAACAAGCGAGTTTAGGTATATTGGTGCAGAGCCTGTGGTTGCTTTGTAGGCGAGCACCAGTGCCTTGAATTTGATTCGAGTGGCTATTGGCAGCCAGTGCAAACTGATGAAGAGAGGCGTGATGTGCGCTCTCTTCGGCTCATTAAAGACCACCCTCGCCGCTGCATTCTGGATCAGTTGCAAGGGTTTGATAGTGCATGCCGAAAGGCCCACTAGAAGAGCATTACAGTAGTCCAGTCTGGAGATAACAAGAGCTTGGACCAAGAGTTGTGTGGCCTGCTCTGATAGGAAGGGTCTAACCTTCCTAATGTTGTATAACGCAAATCTGCAGGACAAGATTGTTGCAGTGATGTGGTCAGTGAATTTTAGCTGATCATCAATCACAACTCCAAGGTTCCTGGCTGTCCTGGACGGAGTTATGGTTGATGAACCGAGCTGAATGGAGATATTTTGGTGAAGTGCTGGGTTGGCTGAGACCACAAGCAGTTCCGTCTTTACAAGGTTGAGTAGCAGGTGATGTTCCTTCATCCAGTCAGAAATATCTGTAAGACAGGGAGCGATACGGACACCAATTGTAGGATCATCTGATTGAAATGAGAAATAGAGTTGAGTGTCGTCAGCATAGCAGTGATAGGAAAAGCCATGTTTCATCCAAAGATGACATGTAGATGGAGAAGAGAAGTGGTCCAAGCACTGAACCCTGGGGAACTCCAGTAGCTAGATGATGTGACTTAGACACTTCACTTCTCCATGACACCCTGAAAGACCTACCTGAGAGATACGACTTGAACCACTGGAGAGCAGTTCCGGAGATGCCCATCTTCATGAGAGTTGACAGGAGGATCTGGTGGTTAACTGTGTCAAAAGCAGCAGACAAATCCAGCAAGATGAGTACTGTGGATTTGGAAGCTGCTCTTGCCTGTCTCAGTGCTTCTGTAACCGAGATCAGGGCAGTTTCAGTTGAGTGGCCTAAGAGTGAGTAATTGGAAAGGATGAGTTTGGAGACTTCAGCTTCAGAGAGCAGAGAGAAGGAGGGGAGTGTGTGTGTGATGGTTGTTGAGATATGCGTGTCAGTTTGTGGTGTGGAGAATTGGCTGCTGATGGAGGAGGTTTTGTTTGTGAAGAATGATGTAAAGTCGTCAGCTGTAAGAGTTGATGAAGGAGGGGGGGAGGAAGACAAAGGAGCAAAGAGAATGTTTTGAAGAGTGTGCGAGAGTCAGAGCAGTTGTTGATTTGTTGTGATAGTATTTAGTTTTAGCAGTGGAGACATTTGCAGAGATAGAAGCGAGAAGAGACTGATACAGGGTAAGGTCAGTAGAGTTTTTAGTTTTGCGCCATTTCCTCTCTGCCGCCCTGAGCCCAAAGCGATGTTCACGGAGAACTTCAGACAGCCAGGGGGCAGAGGGGGTGGTGCGGGCTGGTCTGGATGAAACGGGACAAAAGTTGTCTAAGCAAAATGTTAGAGTGGAGCAAAGAGTGTCAGTAGCACTGACAGTGTCTAGTGCTGAGAACTGAGCAGGTGGAGGGAGTGAGGATGAAATCATAGTGGACAGGCGAGAGGGAGAGTGCGAGCGTAGATTACGCCGAAAGGTGATCTGCGGAGGAGTGTGTTGTGTCAGGAGTCAGTATGAGGTTAAAAGGGATGAGAAAGTGGTCTGAGGTGTGCAATGGAGTGACTAAAGTGTTGTCTGTGGAGCAGTATCGTGTGTAGATAAGGTCCAAATGGTTACCTGATTTGTGAGTAGCTGTAGTAGATACTCGCTTAAGGTCAAAAGAGGTCAGTAGAGTGGTGAAGTCTGTGGCCTGGTGTTTATCAAGGTGGATGTTGAAGTCACCGAGCAGTACCAAGGGAGTGCCATCCTCAGGGAAGGGAGAGAGTGACATATCCAACTCCTCCAAGTTACCCAGTTGACCTGGAGGGCGATAAACAACTACAATATGGATTTTAGCAGAGTGAGTGATAGTGATTGAGTGTGATTCAAATGAACTGTTGCCAGATAGAGATGGAATGGAAATTTCCAATTATTTGAGATGAGCAAACCAGTACCCCCACCTCTCCCGACCAGGTGAGGGGTGTGTGAAAAAAGTGGAATTGTCCTCTGGTTTGATCCAGGTCTCAGTTAGAGCCATGAGACTGAGATGAGAATGAGTGGAGATGGATGAAATAAAGTCTGCTTTGTTTACAGCAGACTGGCAATTCCAGAGACCAATTGGAATGGACATTTATGTAGCAGAGGAACTAGGTAGACTACGCAGATTATTAGGATTACGTCGTCTTGAGTATACACAGCGTGATTTACGGGTGTTAGTAGTAATATTAGAGATTTGAAAGCACATAGTGAAATACGGGTCAGAGAAATAAACAGATGAAAAACAAGCTAAACACAAAAGGGGACAAAGTGAAAGGAAAGCTATACTCAAGTGCCTTGTCGGTGTCCTTGCTCGAGTGGAGTCGCACAGAGTAGAGTCGAATGGTCTTTACACTCGTCGGTCTTCACACGATGCAGGCTTCACACGAGGGCTGCCGCGGAGTACCACTCTATTTATACTCACTTGAACTCTCGTTAATGAATACAGCTGACCACGCCCCACCGAAACTTTGTTTACTGGCATGTCCAATAACAAACGCTAACTTACCACACCGTGTGAGACTACAACAGCATGTCAATGAATACACTAAACAGACAAACTTTCTAACAGCAAATGAGCTACAAAACAAATGAGAAATGATACAGTACTCGCACAGTTGTTGTCTTACCTGATGTTTGATAGCTGCTCTCTAACTGACTGCAAACAATGTAACACTATTTGTACCACATGCGCTTTGACCACGCCCCACTGAAACTTTGTTTACTGGCGTATGTAATATTTGTATATAAAAACGATCCACCTAATTCTGTGATGTAATGTATTTGTCTTGTAGGCTAAATGATTGTGACTTAACATACAAAAGCTGTTCAGCTCTGGCTACAGTTCTTGGATCAGATACCAATCTGAAAGAGCTGAACATGAGCAATAATAATCTGCAGGATTCAGGAGTGAAGCTACTCTGCTCTGGACTGAAGGATATAACATGTAAATTGGAGATACTGAGGTAAGTTGTGTGACAACAAGATATTTTAGATATTCTTTACTTTTAAATATATGTATAAGAATGTATTGTTTGCATGTAACTAAATGCAGAAATTATTTAGTGGTGTGACGATACATTTAGCTCTCAAAATGAAATGATACACTCAAGAAACTCAATGTGTATAAAGGCTAATGTTTTATGGGTTTGGGATTTCTTTATTTAGCAAAAAGAACGACATTTCATTTGTATTGTGTACACAAATAAAAGTAGAAACTTAAAGGGGCTATATGCGTTTTTCTGAAATTTAAACTCGCGACTGACACCTGTGGCCAAAAAACAGAACTGCTCTTATTTTCTGCTCGCTCTCGCAGCGGTGGTGACGTCACATCCGCAGACAGCGCGGGAAAAAACGACCCGCCAGAAAATAGGAAAAATAGGATACAGGCTTATAGGTGCACCGACTGTGAGAGGACAAGGTGTCAGCATGCTCATCAGGAGATGTTTGAGTCATAAATGGTAAAATAAAAAGGCTATTGTTACGTTTATTTTGGGGAAAAAGTTGCATATAGCCCCTTTAACAGATTATAATGAATAACACTTATGTATGACAAAAGTTTGAGTTATTTGAGTCTCTTTCGCACTGATAAGAAAAAATGTGAGGTGAAGGCGCCAGCGAATTTGCCGATCCTGGGAGTTAATTCTTGATTTTCACTACCATTATGAAGCTTGGAAGAGACAGTATATTTTTTAATATAACTCCGATTGTGTTCGGCTGAAAGAAGAAAGTCATACACAGCTAGGATAGCTTGAGGGAGAGTAAATTCTGGGATCATTTTTGGGTGATCGTTAGGATGTTGATATAGCAACTGTTCCAACTGTCAAGTAAGCTTCATAATGTTTCTTCTTTAAGCCTAAATAAAATATCATACCGTATTGTCCCTCATAACCGGTAGTAGGGATGTCACAAGTACTTCGGTACCAAGTCGGTACTGAAATGATAAAAATGTGACGATACCAGCATTTCTGTCCTGAGTATATTCGGTACCCGCAGCTGCGTTCAGTCACATCCGTGTTTATCTAAGCTCAGGGCTCCAGACTGTAGTCAAATGTATACTAGTGTATGTGAATATTAAACTGCAAAATACTATTTAAATATTATTCCTGAATGTTCCGCGTCTCTCTCTGTGTGAATGAGGGGCAGTCGGGCGCAGATGCGCACACTCGCTCGCTGTCTTTGTAGTCTCTGCCATGTCACTATATGAGGACACAAATGCAGAAACCGTCCCTTCATGAGAATTTACCGTTTAATTTGAGAAAATTGTTATATCATGAACACAGACACTCAAAGGTCATCACGGCAACCCGTCAAAATAAAAGTTTGGTTTAAAAAAAATTTAATTGACAGAATATTTTAGGCTACTGTTGTAGCCTACAGTAGATTTAGCTACACCTCTGTAATAATAATAATAATATCTCTACTAATAATAATAATTATGCCTAGATGGTTGATTTTTCACTTGATCTTTTTTATAAACAGTTTACTTTTAAACAGCATACAGCCTTTAAATTGTAAGACCACTAAATTCGTTCCAATGAAGGTGTAATAATTTAACTTTTAGGCCCAAACAAGGGACGCCAATTATGTAGTGATTTTACCTTCATCCATCCAAGGACGTTAAGTAAGGTAGTGATAGGTACTCACATCACCGCTGATGTTGTGATTTTTGGATCACACGTCACTTAAGGTGTGGTTATGAGTACATCAGATGACCACCTTCCCCCTCTCTTAGTTTGGGACACTAGTCAAGGTCTTTTACCTTGGCTCTATGAGAACACTCTAAAAAGGGGGCTGTTCAATCATTTTAGATTGAATGTAAAGTGGGGAGAGTTGGTCAGCTGATTTATCTGAAAGATTGGTGAGATTTCTAACTTGTAGAGCCTTTTCTGTATTATCAGCACAAGTAAGACACAATTGTAATAAAATAGATTTTATTAACAAAAGATAAACAAGAATAACTAACACAACTACTAAGTGAATACAATGAATGATAAAGGAATAAAGTGCATAAGATACATAAAATACATGTGATTAAGTTGACTGTGGCTATGGAAGAGTTGCGTTATCTTATGGAAAGATAAACTGTTGTTTTTCTGAAACTAAGGTGAAGAACCTTATTATGCATCAAACAAATAACGAAAGATTATTTGTTATTAACTAACATCAGTTAAATTACCTCTAATGTAATTTAGAAAATCATATACTGATAATATACAACAATGCCAAGGTTTCTGGAAAGAGGTTTGGTTAAGTGATATTTACGTTCCACTTGGTTGAGTAAGTAGACCGATGGAGGTGACTTCTTCCACTTGTTGTGCTGGGTAACAATGCAGTGGGAAAGGAGTTGGAATCCGCTTCAACAGTCTTGAACACGAAGATCTGTGGGATGCTGATCTCCTGGAGCACCAAAGGGTCCTAAAATCTGGAACACGCAGATGAGGCCCTGAAGTAGGGGCAGAAGGTCCTTAATCTGGAACACGCAGATGAAAGAACCTCGAAGTGAAGGTTTGCTCTCCTGAGCTTAACCTTGTTGCAAATGTCTATGTGTGTCTTGTCACGGGGTGACAAAAAACCGAACGGGACTAAGATCCTGGTGAATGCAGTTATTCAGGATTTTCCAGTGAACATCCGTTCTATGCACTGTGAATCTGTTGCCATAGCAGCGGGGCTGATTGCCTGAGTGACAGCAGGTGTGGGGCAATTACAGAGAACGCTGTGAGAGGGACACATATTCAGATGGGGCTTTAAAAACAGAGAGAAAACAGACTGTGTGGTGGATCTCCTCCCGTATGATGCTGTGTTTGTCAGCGGGTTGTTCTTTTTATTGAGGCTGGGCTGTGGAGTGGGGAAGATTGAAGCTGTGGAAGAGAAAGGAAGGAGTGAAGCATTTGTCAGCGAAGACTTGAGGAATATCGTCAGCAGTGAGAAAGACGCAAGTGATGAGTATCGGATCCGTTGTTTATATGCACTAGCACTGAAGTGGTGTGGAGAGTTTGGAAAATGTGTGGCACGAGTGAACTATTATACCGAGTGAATTAATGATCTGTCTCTAACTTCTGTCCTCTCCTTGCCGAATGTGATGATCGCTGCACCGTTCTTCTGCTTTCCCGGAGCGAAGTCAAGCCCTGATCGAGGACGAGATCCGATCTGGTGGGAGTAAAGACCAGTGGGTGAGTGCTGGCCCGAATGCACGGTGTGCGAGTGGAATTGCAGTGCCTGAAGTGACGATTCCCACGGTTTGTGCTGTGAAGTGAACTTGGTGTGTGGAGAAGTAATAGAAGTCTGCCGTGCACTCTCCTCCTACAGTCTTCCACCCGCTGTCTCTAACGAAGGGTTTTGATAAAGCAACCGCCCAACTTCCTGCTTTGAGAAGACCCGGCCCCGTTAATGCTGAGTGCTTCATATATCATGTACTGTTGAAACTGTGCTGTGTCTGTTCCAGTGCTCAGCCGAAGTGAGCGTTTCGCTCAAAGCGCCCTTCCCGCCTGGTGGTCTCCACACGCCCTTATTTGAAGCCTTTACCCTGCTCAAAAGAAGAGAAGGTATATCAGTTGAAAAGCTTCATGTACTGTTGAACCGTTGAAACTGTGCTGTGTCTGTTCCAGTGCTCGGCCGAAGTGAGCGTCCCGCTCAAAGCGCCCTTCCCGCCTGGTGGTCTCCACACACCCCTATTGGAAGCCTTTACCCTGTTCAAAAGAAGAGAAGGTATATCAGTTGAGAAGCTCATGTACTGTGAACCGTAGAAACTGTGCGGTGTCTGTTCCAGTGCTCAGCCGAAGTGAGAGTCCCGCTCAAAGTGCCCTTCCCGCCTGGTGGTCTCCACACGCCCCAATTGGAAGCCTTCACCCTGCTCAAAAGAAGAGAAGGTATATCAGTTGAAAAGCTTCATGTACTGTTGAACCGTTGAAACTGTGCTGTGTCTGTTCCAGTGCTCGGCCGAAGTGAGCGCCCCGCTCAAAGCGCCCTTCCCGCCTGGTGGTCTCCACACGCCCCTATTGGAAGCCTTTACCCTGTTCAGAAGAAGAGAAGGTATATCAGTGGGAAAGCTTCACATACTGTTGAACCGTTGAGACCTTTTTGTACTGTTCCAGAGCTCAGCTGAAGTGGAGCGTTTCGCCCCAAAGTGTCCTCCCCGCCTGGTGGTCCCCACACGCCCTTATTGGAAGCCTTTACCCTGTTCAGAAGAAGAAGAGAGGTAATTCAGTTGAATGTTCCATATACTGTTGGACAGTTAAACCTTGCTGTATCGTTCCAGTGGCTCGCTTGCCCCCACATCTGAGTACCTCCCTCCGGAGTAACACCAGTGACTCGCTTCGCCTCCGCATCTGCATACTTACCTGGTTCCAGTCTGAATTGGGTTCGTATGACCACGACCTCCCCTCTTGGGTCCCGTAGAGGAGTACTTACCCAGTGACCTACCTGTACGGCGCGGGGATTCCCCCCCTGATTCCCCTTCGATGGGCCTCTGGTCCGCCACGATCGTTCCTCCCCTCCTGTCCCAGGAGGTCTAGAGACTCTTGAACTGTCCTGGCGGCAAGAAGAAGATTTTAATTAGGACTTATCCAATTCATCAATCTTTTAATATAATAAATAAACTGTATTATTTTATTCCCTTGTCTGTCTGGTCCTTGACACGTTCCTCGAGGTGGTTCCCGGTTTTTTTCAGGGGTGGGTGTAGTCTGGCTTGGCCCGCCCCGACCTGTGACAGAACTTGGCGTAGTCGGCAGGGTTACCACCTCGAGTGGAGCGATCAAGGACCTAGATGGCAGAAGAAGAAGAGCCAGTGGCCCGGCAGCCAGTTATGCCCTTCTTTATGGGGGCCCCGTGGGCCCAGAAGTACGGAGGTCCAGGGTCAGAATTGAGCCTGTCAGCATGGAAGACCCAGGTTGAATACCTGGCAGGGCTCCAAGGGCTAAGTGCCCCTCAGAAGGTACAGTTTGTGCTAAATTCGTTGGAGGGAGAAGCAAGAAGAGAAGTACAGGCAGCGCCGGAAGCAACCCGCATCACAGTCCAAGCCATCTTTGATTTTCTCACGGGGCAATACGGAGACACCACCCCGGTAGCGGTCCTGAGAACGCAATTCTTTAATTGTAGGCAAGGGCCTCGACAAACTGTTCGGCCATTCACGTTGCAACTGAGGGAACAGTTTACCAGGCTAAGGGGAATACAGGATCACGGCCTGGGGGATGAGGAGACCCTATTGCGAGATCAGTTTCTGTTGGGATTACGGGAGGGCCCCGTGCGTCAGAGTCTGCGGGTGCAACTGAGACGGACGCCGGACCTCACGTCCGAAGAGCTGCGGCAGGAGGCTCTAGCCCTCGAGCGTGACCACACCGAAGGTATGGATCCCCCCAGCTGTCTGGCTGCGAACGCTGTCAGTGGGCCTTCGGCCCCTGTTACTTCCGATTGGAAGCATGCCCTCCGGGAGGAACTAAAGAGGGATATCCGTGAGCAAATGTCTGAACTGTCTAAGTCTGTCGTTGAAGAACTCCGCCGAGAACGCCTCCATTCATTACCCTCACCGCGGGATCGAGCCTACTCCGACGGGAATCGCCCTCCAGAGCGTCACTTCACTCGATCCACGGGTCCCCGATTCCAGTGGGACGAACAGGGGCGTCCTATCTGCAACGGCTGTGGGGAAGCCGGACATTACGTTCGTCAGTGCTCCTCCAGACGCGCTTCGCAGGGGGGTTTTTAGAGTCTCCGGCCACTGTGGGTCAAGTGGTCGGGACCCCCTTTTCAGACCCCTCGTCTTCCAAACTATCGAAGGAACGCCTGGTGGGCCATTGTCCGGTCATCGTGGTTCAAGTCAATGGCCAGAAGGTGCAGTGTCTGCTGGACAAGGGGTCGCAAGTCACTCTGTTCGCGGAGAGCCTAGTCCAGGAACTATTCGTTACCCAGGGCCGGCCGACGACCGAAGCCCCCTGGCTAACTCTGCGAGGGGCCAATGGTCTCGACATCCCATACGTGGGATACGTAGTGACAGACCTAGAAATCCATGGCATGGTCGTACCCCAGAAGGGGGTGGTGGTGGTTTGCGACGCCTGCCTGGGGTCTCATCACGCCCTGTTGGGCATGAATGTCATCTCCGAATGCTGGGAGGGGCTGTTCCAGAGTGGGCCGGCCCGAGCAACTGCGACGCCAGAGGGCAGAGAATGGGATCGCATTAGAGCTGACTGTCGCCGAGTTTGCCTGGCCGAACAGCAGGGGACCGGGAGAGCACTGGAAGAGTGGCTTGCCGCTATGCGTTGTCCATCCTGGCTCGAAGCGAGGCGATGGTTTGGGTCCGGGTGCCCCCTAGACTTTACCACCCGGAGGAGTGGGTGTTGGTAGAACCACACAACGACGGTCCTAAGGTGGAAGTGGCCAGAGGACTGGCATCCGCCCAAGGCAGCCGAGTCCGGGTGAGAGTCCGGAACACGAACCCTTTCCCGATCCAACTGCATCGTCATCAGTGTCTAGCCCGAGTTACCTCAGTGTTGCCCCAGCAAGTGCAAGATCCAGGAGGAGTCAAGTTCAGTCAAGTGGGCCCGACCGTAGTGGAGGTTGCGTTGGCGCAGACGAGGACGCACAGAAGAGAGGCTGAAGGAGGACTGCCGGCTCATCTCGGAGGTGAGTCCCTACGGGGAGAAGGGCTGGAGGAGGATCAAACAAGACGGCTCGAGGCTTTTCTATCAAAATGGCCACAGTTGTTCTCCACCCATGACGAGGACTACGGGTGTACTAACACCGTTCAGCATCAAATTCCCACTGGAGAAGCCCCGCCTAGTAGGGAACGCTACCGGCCGGTACCTCCAACATTATATTCTGAGGTTCGGGCTCTTCTGCGGGGGATGCTGGATAAAGGGATCATCCGCGAGAGCAGTAGCCCTTGGGCGGCCCCGATTGTTCTGGTGAGGAAGAAAACAGGCACATGGAGATTCTGTGTGGATTATCGGAGGTTGAACCAAGTGACGAAGCGGGATGCTTTCCCATTGCCTCGAGTCGAGGATTCCCTCACGAGTCTCACCCGGGCGGCCTGGTATTCCACACTAGACCTGGCGAGCGGATACTGGCAAGTGCAGGTGGACGAGCGGGACCGGGAGAAGACGGCCTTCACGACTCCCTTTGGGTTATATGAGTGGGACCGGATGCCGTTCGGCCTCTGCAACGCCCCCGCCACATTCCAACGGCTAATGCAGCGCTGCCTGGGGAGCCAGCTAGTGGATACCGCTCTTGTGTACCTGGATGACGTGATTATCTATTCCCCTGACTTTGAGACTCACCTTCAGCATCTTGAGCAGGTGTTCCGCTCCCTTGAGAAGTACGGGCTGAAGCTCCAACCGGATAAATGTCAGCTTTTCCGGAAGGAGGTAAAGTTCCTGGGCCATATCGTGAGCGCTGCAGGAATCGCTGTGGACCCAGAGAAGGTGTCGGCTGTACAGGGGTGGACTGCCCCGAAGACCGTGCGCCAGGTTCGATCCTTCCTCGGCTTTGTCGGGTACTACAGGCGATTTATTAAGGATTTCTCTAAGATCGCCAAACCCCTGAACCAGTTGCTGGGTGGAACGGGACACACCAAGGGCCGAGGGTCCCCAGCGATTCAGTGGGATCCGGCATGCGAGACCGCCTTCCAGAGGCTCAAGCAGGAGCTGTTACAAGCACCCATCCTGGCATACGCAGACTTCACCCAGCCCTTTATCCTCTACACTGACGCCAGCCACTTGGGCTTGGGGGCTGTCTTAGCGCAGAAACAGCAGGAGGAAGAAAGAGTCATTGCTTATGCGAGGCGGAGTCTACACCCCGCGAAGAGGAACGATGCCAACTACAGCTCCTTCAAGCTTGAGTTACTGGCCATGAAGTGGGCGCTCAGTGAGAAGTTCAAAGACTACCTATGGGGAGCAAAGGTGACCGTAGTGACTGATAACAATCCACTGGTACACCTACAAACCGCCAAGTTGGGGGCGGTGGAACAGAGGTGGGTGGCACAATTGGCCAACTTTGAGTACCAGCTTCAGTACCGGCCAGGAAGGGAACATACCAACGCTGACGTACTATCTAGGTGGCCCGAAGGAGGGCCGGAGGGTCCGGGACCCATGCGGGAGGTGGACCGCGACGAGGGAATGATGGTGGGCATTGTGGAGGCACCGGGACCACCATTGGAGGAACCGCCCACAAGTTGGGGATGGGACCCACAGCGCTGGAGGATGTTGCAGGGCGAGGATGAGGACCTGTCACTGGTCCGGGTCTGGCTGGAACAGGACAAGTGGCCGGAGGGTGCGGGACGCCGGGCTCAAACCCGAATCGTGAGGGGCCTACTGGGCCAGAAGGAGACGCTCCATCTGAAGGAAGGGGTGATTTGTCGGTCCCTCCAGGACTCACGCTCGGGTGACCCGGTCTGGCAAGTGGTGGTCCCCGAGGGAAGATGTCACGCTCTGCTGGAGGCTTATCACACCAAGCTTGGTCATCAAGGGCGGGAGAGGACGACGGCACTCTTGCGACGCCACTTTTACTGGCCTGGGATGGAGGGGACCACGTGGACTTACCTGCAGGGCTGCCCGCGCTGCACCCTGTTCAAAGCCAGGAAAGAGACACGAGCTCCATTGGTCCCAATTTGAGCTAAAGCACCGATGCATATCCTCGCTATGGACTATCTGACGCTGGGTCGGCCGGTCGATCGCATTCCAAACCTCCTAGTGATCACTGATCTGTTCACCAAATATGCCTGGGCCATCCCAACTCTGGACCAGACCGCCATTACCACCGCTAATGCCCTGTGGAGGCATGTCATCCAGCCCTTCGGGTGTCCCGAAGTGTTCCATTCCGATCAAGGGCCAAATTTTGAATCCAGGGTAGTACACGAGTTGTGCCAACTGTACGGATGTAAGAAGACCCATACGACGCCCTATCATCCTCAGGGGAACGGAGGGTGCGAGAGGTTTAACCAGACGCTGCTTGGTCTCATTATAGATAATATTTTTGTGTTACGGGACTTAGTTGATTTTAGCCACCTAATAATAGTAATCTTGGTATTTTATCATTAGACCAAGAAAAAACATTTGACAGGGTGGATCATGGGTATCTTTTTAAGGTTTTAAAAAACTTTGGTTTTGGTGAAATTTTTTTGTTATATGTGAAATTGTTGTATTCCAATGTATTTACCTTGGTAAAGGCTGGAGGAGCTCTTAGTGCTCAAGTACCTATTGGTAGAGGGATCAGACAAGGCTGTCCATTATCTGGACAGTTATATAGCCTAATGATTGAACCTCTCTTACATAGACTTAAAAAAGATTTAAAAGGTGTATCATTTCAAAATGGAAGTGAAAGTGTAAAGCTGGTTTTATCCGCCTATGCAGACGATATTACAGTGTTTATCACAAGGCAAGAGGATATTAGAAGTTTAAATGAGAACATTAAGCTTTATGAAAAAGCCTCTTCTGCCAAGATAAATTGGGAAAAAAGTGAAGGTTATATTATGGGTGGGATGAGGCAGGATATCCAACACTTCCAGGTGGTTTGAGATGGGGAAGGGAAGGTCTAAAGGTTTTAGGTGTTTTCATAGGAAATGCACAATATCAGATGAAGAATTGGGAGGGTATGCTGGATAAGGTGCAGGCCCGATTGTCTAAGTGGGAACCGCTATTACCACAGTTGTCTTATAGAGGGAGAGTTCTGCTCACTAACAACTTGGCAGCTTCTACACTGTGGCACAGGTGTATAGTCATGGATCCACCTGTGGACATTATATGCGGAATACAGAGGAAATTGGTTAATTTCTTCTGGAGTGGTGAGCACTGGGTCCGGGCATCAGTGATTTATTTGCCTGTTTGTGAAGGAGGACATGGCTTGGTGGATGTTAAGAGTCGTATCTACGCATTCAGATTACAAGCAGCAAAAAGATTCCTTTATCATAAAGACTTACTATGGACTCATACAGCATGTGCCATCTTGAAGAGGGCAGGTGCGCTTGGACTTGATAAACACTTGTTTTTAATGAGATTGGAAGATATGAACTTGTCTGAAATTACACCTTTTTATCGGACAATGTTTCATGTGTGGAGGAATGTTTTAAAGGTGGACAGAGACAAGAGCAGTTTTACTTACTGGGCTCCTGAGGAACCGTTGTTTTTTAATAACATGATCAAGACAAGACTTTTGTCCTCAGTAAGTGCGAGCATGCCTGCTCAGGAATGGTGTCGTGAAGCTGGGTCACCTAATGGATAAAGATGGATGGAAATCTGTGGAAACTATTAAGAAAGTGACTGGTTTACGATCACAGAGACTTGCATCAAAACTGATAGAGGAAATTTCTCTGCTAATACAAAGCACTTATGGAGAAAGTATAGCAAGAGGACTAATGTCAAACCAAAGTGACAGAAAAGAATTTCCAAAGATCAGGATTTCAGCGCTAATCTGTGACGAGAATGAAGGGGAAGTTGCTGACTCAATCCTGAGTTTCCGGACTCCTCAACTGGAGTATCTGGATTGTGCTTCAAAGAAGGCCCTTTACCACACAACAGTCAAGGTGATGCATCAGAAGTCACTCAAGAGACAAAAAGCATCAAGATGGCTGAGTTTGTTGGGGCCAGATTTCCTTGTAAGAGACAGGTGGAGGACCCTGTATAAACTCCCTGTAGAGAAGCGCATCGCTGATCTGCAGTGGAGGATTATTCACGGGGCCATAGCTACGGACAGGCATGTGGCACACCTGAATCCAGCAGTGGATGGGCAGTGCAGGTTTTGTGGTGAGAGAGAAGATTTAGAGCATCTGTTTTTAAAATGTATTAGACTAAATCAATTGTTTGAATTACTCACAATCTGGTTTCAGGGTTTTATAGAAGAATTTTCAGACAAAATATTTATAGGAGGATTGAAATATAGATTTTTATTAAGGAAGAAAATTGTTTTATTGAATTATTTAATGGGAACAGCAAAATTGGCCATATGGATAACAAGGAAAAATAAAGGCCTTGGGTTGGCAGCAACTGATCTTAAAGTAATGTTTATGAGTCTGGTGGCAGCAAGATTAAGAACAGAATTTGCATATTATAGCCTTACAAATAATGTACCTGGTTTTTGTGAAATGTGGTGTATTGATGATGTTCTTTGTGTTGTACATGAAGATCAATTGGTCTTAGGTTTTTAAAGGGAATGTTTTTATTTATTTTATTTAAATTTTTTTGAATTGTCTTTCAATTATTTTGGGGTATGATATCTGAATTGTGAATGTGAAAATGTTAAAAAATAAAGTGTTTCTAAACCTCTCTCTCTCTCTCTCTCTCTCTCTCTCTGTGTGTGCGCATGCGCGAGTGGTGCGAGTGGAGGGCGCGTGTGAGAGTGTTTGGTGAGTGCTGTGAACTTTCCTCTTTCTTTTTTCTCCTGCTTTCAGTAATATAGTTTGGGTTAGTTATAAGGGAAGAGTAGAAAGTTGGGGGTTTGTTTTTTCGGCGGCCAGAATTTTTGTCTGGCCGCTGCGGCTTTTCTTGTTTGTAGTTATTGCGTTTGAACAGCTGAGGTGTCGTCATGGCATTAAGGTGCCGGTCGGGGTGGAGTGCTCCGTTGATGAGTGTAGCCTCGCAGTTGGAGAAATTGTTGGATGTAGTTGTATAAAATCGGCATCAAGAATGAATAGTGCAATTGTACTGTTTTTGGAGTCGATTGAGAAAGTCAATAAAGTTGTAGAACAAGGGATTGTGGTAAAAGGGGAACATATTGATGTGTTTCCGCTGGTTAATCCGGCGAAAAAAATTGTGATTTCGAATGTTCCCCCGTTCATTAGCGATGAGGTTCTAGAACGCGAATTAGCAAGACATGGGCAGATAGTTTCAGCAATGAAAAAGATCCGGCTTGGTTGCAAATCCCCATTTTTGAAACATGTTGTTTCTTTTGGTAGACAGCTATTCATGATTCTGAAGGGTGATGAAGAAGAACTAAACTTAGCATTAAAGTTCAAAGTGGAGAGTTTTGAATATGTGATTTTTGCCACAACTGAGAATATGAAGTGTTTTAGGTGTGGAGAGACAGGACATCAAGTGCGGTTTTCAAGTGAATGCTTTTGGCCAAAGCAGAACCATTCACTGTCTTCGGGCAGAAAATGGGCAAGAGCTCACTGAAACTGCTGATTTGCGCAGGAGGGCTGCTGAGTTCTATAAAGATTTGTTTAAATGTGAGTATGCAGAAGACCATGAGCTGTTGCAAGAGTTTCTCGGAGGCCTACCCCAAGTGCAGGAGGAGGCAAAAAGAGAGTTGGTGAGCCAATTATATCTGGGAGAGTTGCATGCAGCCTTAATGAGTATGGAGAATGGTCGGGCTCCAGGGTTAGATGGTCTAACTGTTGATTTCTATAAAGCTTTCTGGGATCTGTTAGGCAATGACTTGTTGGAAGTTTTCTGTGACAGCATTGCTAGAGGGCAACTGCCTTTGAGCTGCAGGCGGGCAGTATTGACCCTTTTACCCAAGAAAGGAGATCTAAAAGAAATCAAAAACTGGAGACCCGTTTCCCTGCTTTGTGTGGATTTTAAGATTTTATCGAAAACTTTGGCCAACAGGTTGAGAAAAGTGATGGAGCAAATCATACATGCGGATCAGTCTTACTGTGTGCCGGGCAGATCCATTCTAGACAATATTGGACTAATTAGAGATATTTTTGACATAGCTAAAATTACTGGTGAAAATTTTGGACTGGTCTCATTAGACCAAGAGAAGGCTTTCGACCGAATTGAGCATCAATATTTATGGAAAGTGCTTGAGAGTTTTGGTTTTCCTCAACATTTTATAGGAATTATTAAAGTAATGTATGGTGACATTGAGAGTGTAGTAAAGGTCAGCGGTGGCTTAAGTGCACCCTTAAAGGTTAGAAGGGGCATTCGGCAAGGCTGTTCAATGTCAGGAATGTTGTACTCAATTGCAATTGAACCTTGTTTATGTAAACTGAGAGAGTCTCTAGAAGGTTTTTTATTGTCCAGAGAACAAAAGTTTCATTTATCTGCCTAAGCGGATGATGTAATGGTGGTAGTTAAGGGGAACACTGATGTGGAAAAGCTTAAAGAGATAGTAGGAATGTATGGTAAAGTGTCTTCAGCGAAAGTGAATTGGTCTAAATGTGCAGCTTTAGAAGTAGGTAGGTGGACTCAAGGAAGGCCAAGTTTGCCAGGTGGATTGTCATGGGCTACTGAGGGTGTTAAATATTTGGGAGTTTTTTTAGGGAAGGAATATTTTATTATGAAAAATTGGGAAAGGGTAATAGAGACTGTTGAAGGAAAATTAAAAAAGTGGAAATGGCTATTGCCGCGAATGTCTTTTAGAGGGCGTATCCTAATTATTAATAATTTGGTAGCAGCAACCTTATGGCATCGTCTGGCAGTACTTGAGCCACCTACAGGTCTTTTATCAAAAGTTCAGGCTTTCATTGTTGATTTTTTTTGGAATAAGATGCACTGGGTACCACAATGTGTTTTATGTTTAAAAAGGGATGAGGGTGGGCAGGGTTTGCTGGATCTAGAAAGTCGCAAAGCAGCTTTTAGATTACAGTTTATTCAGAAATTTTTGTACGGTAAAAGCAATGCAAGGAAAGCCGGTATAAGTCTTATTTTGAAAAAAGTAGGAGATTTGGGATTAAGTGAGAATTTGTTTTGGATTAAATGTGAAACCGGAGACCTAAACAGTCTTCCCTCATATTACCGCAGTGTTTTTAAGGCTTGGTCACTAGTGAGAACTGTAAGGACTGTGTCTATGCCATCGCTTCATTGGCTACATTTAGTCATTTAGCAGACGCTTTTATCCAAAGCGACTTACAAATGAGAGCAAAAGAAGCAACTAGAACAGTCAAGGGCAACAGTATGCAAGTGCTGTAGCAAGTCTCAGTTAATCTAGCTCAGAACACACAGGACAGTTTTTTTTTTTTTTTTTTTTTTTTTTTTTTTTTTTTTAAATAAATTAGACAGACAGAAAATGAATAGAATGATAAGTGCTATTCTTGATTGGTCAGGTGCTGCTGGAAGAGATGTGTCTTTAGGTGTTTTTTGAAAATGGTTACAGACTCGGCTGCACGAATTGAGATAGGCAGGTCATTCCACCAGGTGGGAGCAGCCCAGGAAAAGCTCCGTGAGAGCGATTTCATGCCTCTCTGGTATGGCACCACAAGGCGTCGTTCACTAGCAGAACGTAAGTTCCTGGAGGGTGTGTAAGTCTGAACGAGCGAGTTTAGGTATATTGGTGCAGAGCCAGTGGTTGCTTTGAAGGCGAGCACCAGTGCCTTGAATTTGATGCGAGCAGCTATTGGCAGCCAGTGCAGACTGATGAAGAGAGGCGTGACGTGCGCTCTCTTCGGCTCATTAAAGACCAACCTCGCCGCTGCATTCTGGATCAGTTGCAAGGGTTTGATAGTGCATGCCGGAAGGCCCGCTAGAAGAGCATTACAGTAGTCCAGTCTGGAGAGAACAAGAGCTTGGACCAGTAGTTGTGTGGCATGCTCTGATAGGAAGGGTCTAATCTTCCTAATGTTGTATAATGCAAATCTACAGGATCGGGTTGTTGCAGTGATGTGGTCAGTGAATTTTAGCTGATCATCAATCACAACTCCAAGGTTCCTGGCTGTCCTGGACGGAGTTATGGTTGATGAACCTAGCTGAATGGAGAGATTGTGGTGAAGTGCTGGGTTGGCAGAGACAACAAGAAGTTCTGTCTTTGCAAGGTTAAGTTGAAGGTGATGTTCCTTCATCCAGGCAGAAATGTCTTTTAGGCAGGCAGCGATACGAACACCAACCGATGGATCATCTGGTTGAAATGAGAAGTAGAGTTGAGTGTCGTCGGCATAGCAGTGATAGGAAAAGCCATGTTTCTGAATGACCAATCCCAGTGATGACATGTAGATGGAGAAGAGAAGTGGTCCAAGCACTGAGCCCTGGGGAACTCCAGTAGCTAGATGATGTGACTTAGACACTTCACCTCTCCATGACACCCTGAAGGACCTACCTGAGAGGTAAGACTTGAACCACTGGAGAGCAGTTCCTGAGATGCCCATCTTCATGAGAGTTGACAGGAGGATCTGGTGGTTAACTGTGTCAAAAGCAGCAGACAAATCCAGTAAGATAAGTACTGTGGATTTGGAAGCTGCTCTTGCCTGTCTGAGTGCCTCCGTAACCGAGAGCAGGGCAGTCTCAGTTGAGTGCCCGCTTTTGAAGCCGGATTGGTTGATGTCCAGGAGGTTGTTCTGTTCAAGAAACGTAGACAGCTGGTTAAACACCACTCGCTCAAGTGTCTTTGCAATGAAAGGAAGAAGGGATACCGGTCTGTAGTTTTCTAAAAGTGCTGGGTTTAGAGAGGGTTTCTTAAGCAGTGGGGTTACCCGAGCCTGCTTAAATGCTGTGGGGAAAGTCCCGGTGTGAAGAGAGGTGTTGACAATGTGAGTGAGTGCAGGAGTAACAGAAGAAGAGATGGCCTGAAGGAGGTGGGTGGGGATAGGATCAAGCGGACAGGTAGTGGGATGATTGGATAGGATGAGTTTGGAGACATCTGCTTCGGAGAGCAGAGAGAAGGAGGGGAGCGTGTGTGTGATGGTTGTTGAGATGTGCATGTCAGTTTGTGGTGTGGAGAATTGACTGCTGATGGAGGAGGTTTTGTTTGTGAAAAATGATGCAAAGTCATCAGCTGTAAGAGTTGATGAAGGAGGGGGAGGAGGAGGACAAAGGAGCGAAGAGAATGTTTTGTAAAGTGCACGAGAGTCAGAGCAGTTGTTGATTTTGTTGTGGCTACTTGAGGAACCTTTAATCAAAAGTGCAAGGCTGGATGTTGCTGCACAGACAAGGACTGGAATGACAAGCATTCTAATAACAGCAAAAATGACTACTTTGCGACAACTGATAAGAGTTGCTGGGAATGATTTTAAAAATGTGGGAGATGTGGCCCAATGTCTGGGTTTTTAAAACACAGAGGATAGTGGATCTTTTTCTGGACAATATAAAAGAAAATTTGAATGATGAAGACATGTTTTTAATCAGGAATTTTTGTAGTGGACTGTTCACACCAGAAGAAAGTGACATTTTTCCAAGTATGGACATTTTACCAGCGTTTACAGAGGAGGAATTTTCTCATCAACTATTTACGGTTAAAAGTTTTGAGGGGTTGGATTTTTTTGATGTTAGTGGAAAAAAGTTGTATGAAGTATGTGTTAAAGTACTGAATAAAGAAAAGTTGAAAGTGCGGGTAGAAACGCCATGGGCTGCTCATTTTGGGGTTGAAAAAAGTTGTAGACCTGTGTGGAGGACTATGTACAAGCCACCGTTGACCAAACCGGAAGGGGATTCGCAGTGGAGGATACTGCACGGTATTGTTGCTGTAAATGCATTTGTTAGCATAATTAATCCAGCAGTTGATAGTAAATGTCCTTTTTGTGAACAGAGGGAAACCATTTTTCACTGTTTTGTACACTGTGACAGGTTGAAAAGTTTATTTTTGAGTCTTAATTTCATGTTTGTGAATTTTAAGGTTATTTTTTCAGAGGTTGGTTTCATTTTTGGGTTCAGGTTTGGAAAAAAAAGAGAAAGAAAGGACAACTTATTAACTTTTGTTATTGGAAAAGCGAAAATGGCTATTTATCTGACAAGAAAGGACAGAATAGAAGGTGAAAGTGGTCGGGATGTAGTACAAGTTTTTAGGAGTTTAATTAAAGTAAGAATCAAGTTTGATTTTATGTTTTATAAAAATATGAAGGATATTAAAGAATTTGAAAATGTATGGGATTATAAAGAAATGCTATGCTCTGTTAAAGATGGAGAATTAACTTTTGCCAATTGTCTTGAGTGAAGTGAATGTTTGTTAACTGTTTTTAAATTGTTTCAAAATAAAGTGTTATAAAATTCAAAAAAATTCTCTCTCTCTCTCTCTCTCTCTCTCTCTCTCTCTCTCTCTCTGCTAATGTAGGTTAAGAGGCTGTGATATGTCAGATAAAGGTTGTTCTGCTGTGACTTCAGCTCTGAAATCAAACCCATCACACCTGAGAGAGCTGGACCTGAGCGAGAATAAACTAGGAGACTCTGGAGTGAGAAACCTCAGTGATCTACTGATGAACCCACAATCACAGCTGGAGAAACTACAGTTAGTATCATTATACTGTACAGTTACAGTGTGATTACAGTTCACTGTTTAGTTCAAGTCATATAATTTATACTGTAGCATTGCATCTTCTGGCCTTTGCCATTGGTCACAGTTAAAATTAAGTGTTGAACTAGTGAATAATTGCATTTCAAGTATTTGAAACAATGAACTGATTGTGTAAGTCTGGGTAAGATGCCCCGGGGTAAGATGAACCACCACAACCTTCATTTTTTCTCCTGACCGTAGACGAGACAAAATCTCATCTCAGCACTTTTGATGAATGGATACGCTATTTTTAAAACATTTTCATTTCCTCTGAATATCAACATTTGTGAGGTTTAGTCAGCTGAAATGGTTTTGAGGTTAATTTATCTAATTTTGTGTCTGGAAAATATTTATCAGTGACATTGTAATATGTTGAATACCAAAGTTTTTGTGTCTATTTGTTAATGAGGGATTTGTGGACTCCTTCATGTTTTTATATTTGTGGAGTAAAAGTTATAGTTTTTATTTTGAAGTAAAAAGATCAAATTAGAAGTGTTGCTATGACATATCTTCAATTAAAATATAAGCGATTAAACATGTAAATATTAATTCGCCTGTACATAAGTCACAGAATAATTTTATCTTTCAGATGAATCTCTTTTACTGGGATTCTGCTTTGTCTCTCATCGGTTATTCAATTATTCAACTAAATTGTCAAAATGTAAATAGAAAATCTGATTTAGTATTTTACATTAATGACACTTTAAACATATATAAATATTATTAAGAGTTATATCAGAAGTCATTTGCTCATTCTGTAAGAGTTTATTGGGCTGATGCATTATCATATCCTGCACAAGCTAAACTTCTCTTTAAATATGTCACAGTTTAACAGTAAATCCACATTGTTCTGAAGGGGGGCATCTTCCCCATCTTACCCTACATGTTGTTCTGCAGAAATATCATGAGATTTGCATCTGCTGCTACAATAAACAACAGAGATTAAAACAGAATGGTTTAAAAAATGAAAGAAGAAACAACAGTTTCCAGCAAACAGAACTAGTGCATCCTTATGAAAGCAGTGTTTATATGCAGCATTTTCATTCAGACTTTCAGACTTTTAAACCGATTACAGTGTTCTGTGTAAACACACCTGAAATTAAAACAGTGCATTAATATAGACAGGGATTCATCTGACTTGGAACTACCTGTGCATTAAACGATTTTATTGCACACCTTCCAGCCAATCAGAATCAAATATTTAGACAGACCATGGCATAAATTACATTATTGTTAAAATGTTATGTTATGGTTTTGTTTGCACTAATATATGCTGCTGCCTACCAGCTGCAATAACCAATAAAACTTTTGAAAAGCATTTGAAACTGTGGCTATAAAATAGTTTCATATGCTGAAATCTGACAAATCTTTGCTTTGAAACAATACAGAAGTGAGAACAGACTAAAAACAGGTCAACAAATGACAGTAGATTATTCTGACAGAGTTACAGTTAAACTGGACCGATGGGACTTTTCACTAAATCTTAATTTATTATGTAAAATGTGTATTTAGAGGATTTAATCTACACTTGTACACGATTTTCTGATGTTGAAAATCATTCCATTTAAAGGGGACATCGGATGGCCATTTTCCACAAGTTGGTATGATTCTTTAGGGTCTTCATGCAAAGTCTGTAACATACTTTGGTTAATATTCCTCAATCGAGTAAAACAACAGCCTTTAACCTCCTCAAAAACAGCTCTGTTCACAGCGACCTGTTTCAGTGCCTGTCTCTTTAAATGCTAATGAGCTACTGCTCACCCCACCGTTCTCTTCCTAAGCTAACATATGAATAATGTTAGCCAACCGTATTGTGGATTGTTACTTTCACAATTTCCTATAGCACACATCTATTGTAAGCTTTTACCTAATGTATGAAAATTAGGGCTTATCTAAGCGTGATTTTTCTGACAGATGTTGTGATTGCGATTTGATTTGCGATTTAATCTTGTAAAGTCAAGCTTCAGCTCAATATCCTCAATAGTGTGCCACACACACTCTTAATTAAAGGAGTACAACATGGCTTTAACTGTTGACCCCTCCACTAGCTCGAGGTCTAGCAGATGCAGTGTGCCTTTCCATTAGTGTTCATTTTGTCAGTGTGAAGCCTCGGTTATTCTCCAGTTCAGACGTGTTCACGGACAGCTGTGGACAGGACGGTCCTGCTTGTGTCTACACTACTGAAAGTGCTGGGATCCGCTCGGTGGACGTGTTCCACACATGAGCAGTAGATCAGCTACTCTGGGCAATTTCCCTACATGATTTATTCCACATCTGGCTGTCTTTATAATGTTTAAATGACAGATCGTAGAGGTGCGGGTAGCGACTGACTTATTCACACAGCCTCTGAAAATTTCCAACGTCCCCTTTAAATATTAACTATTCTGTTGTTTCAATATTAATCCTATATATTAATCTACAGTGATAAATTCACATACATATAACAGATATTAAAACAGAATTGTTTAAAAAATGAACACAACAGTTTCCAGCAAACAGAACTGGTGTGACACGATTACAAGCTGAATATGGAAACTATAGACTAAATTACAGACTATATGCTGTAGCTCTTCAATAAGATGATCATCACAGATCTGAGTCATTTTCTCTTTCTGTCTTCAGTCTGAGTGTCTGCAGTATCACAGAGAAACAGTGTCTCATCCTGACTTCAGCTCTGAAATCAGACCCATCACACCTGAGAGAGCTGGACCTGAGCGAGAATAAACTAGAAAACACAGGAGTGAAGCCCTTATGTGACGTACTGAAGGATTCACACTGTAAACTGGAGAGATTGAGGTCAGTCACATTCACACACAAGAAAGAAAAAGTGTTTTGATATTTGAATGAAACAGAATAAAGAGTTTGTTTTTCTCATTTCTCCTAATGTAGGTTAAGGTGCTGTGATATGACAGATAAAGGTTGTTCTGCTGTGACTTCAGCTCTGAAATCAAACCCATCACACCTGAGAGAGCTGGACCTGAGCGGGAATAAACTAGGAGACTCTGGAGTGAGAAACCTCAGTGATCTACTGATGAACCCACAATCACAGCTGGAGAAACTACAGTTAGTATCATTATACTGTACAGTTACAGTGAGATTACAGTTCACTGTTTAGCTCAAGTTACATCATTTATACTGTAGCATTGCATCTTCTGGCCTTTGCCATTGGTCACAGATAAAACTAACTTTTGAATTAGTGAATAATTGCATTTCAAGTATTTGAAACAATGAACTGATTGTGTAAGTCTGGGTAAGATGCCCCGGGGTAAGATGAACCACCACAACCTTCATTTTTTCTCCTGACCGTAGACGAGACAAAATCTCATCTCAGCACTTTTGATGAATGGATACGCTATTTTTAAAACATTTTCATTTCCTCTGAATATCAACATTTGTGAGGTTTAGTCAGCTGAAATGGTTTTGAGGTTAATTTATCTAATTTTGTGTCTGGAAAATATTTATCAGTGACATTGTAATATGTTGAATACCAAAGTTTTTGTGTCTATTTGTTAATGAGGGATTTGTGGACTCATTCATGTTTTTATATTTGTGGAGTAAAAGTTACAGTTTTTATTTTGAAGTAAAAAGATCAAATTCTAAGTATTGCTATGACATATCTTCAATTAAAATATAAGCGATTAAATATGTAAATATTAATACGCCTGTACATTAGTCACAGAATAATTTTATCTTTCAGATGAATCTCTTTTATTGGGATTCTGCCCTGTCTCTCATCGGTTATTTAACTAAATTGTCAAAATGTAATTGTCAAATATAATAGCTGATTTATTACATTACTGACACTTTAAAAAATATATAAAAATTATTAAGAGTTATATCAGAAGCCATTTACTCATTCTGTAAGAGTTTATTGGGCTGATGCATCATCATATCCTGCACATGCTAAACTTCTCTTTAAATATGTTACAGTTTAACAGTAAATCCACATTGTTCTGAAGGGGGGCATCTTCCCCATCTTACCCTACATGTTGTTCTGCAGAAATATCATGAGATCTGCATCTGCTGCTACAATAAACAACAGAGATTAAAACAGAATGGTTTAAAAAATGAAAGAAGAAACAACAGTTTCCAGCAAACAGAACTAGTGTGACACGATTACAAGCTGAATATGGAAACTATAGACTAAATGACAGACTATATGCTGTAGCTCTTCAATAAGATGATCATCACAGATCTGAGTCATTTTCTCTTTCTGTCTTCAGTCTGTGGAGATGCAGTATTACAGAGAAACAGTGTCTCATCCTGACTTCAGCTCTGAAATCAAACCCATCACACCTGAGAGAGCTGGACCTGAGCGAGAATAAACTAGAAAACACAGGAGTGAAGCCCTTATGTGACGCACTGAAGGATTCACACTGTAAACTGGAGAGATTGAGGTCAGTCACATACACACACAATAAAGAAAAAGTGTTTTGATATTTGAATGAAACAGAATAAAGAGTTTGTTTTTCTCATTTCTCCTAATGTAGGTTAAGATACTGTGATGTGACAGACGAAGGTTGTTCTGCTGTGACTTCAGCTCTGAAATCAAACCCATCACACCTGAGAGAGCTGGACCTGAGCGAGAATAAACTAGGAGACTCTGGAGTGAGAAACCTCAGTGATCTACTGATGAACCCACAATCACAGCTGGAGAAACTACAGTTAGTATCATTATACTGTACAGTTACAGTGTGATTACAGTTCACTGTTTATTTTATTTTAAGGCAACTGGACTCAAGTCACATCATTTATAGCTCTGCACTTTCTGGTGTTTCTCCATCTGAAGAAAGATTCAGAAATACTATTAGTTAACGGCTTATGTTTATCAGTAGAAGAGCATTAAACTTTGAAGCATTTGAAACTGTGGCTATAAAATAGTTTCATATGCTGAAATCTGACAAATCTTTGCTCTGAAACAATACAGAAGTGAGAACAGACTAAAAACAGGTCAACAAATGACAGTAGATTATTCTGACAGAGTTACAGTTATACTGGACTGATGGTGCTTTACACTAAATCTTTATTTATTATGTAAAATGTGTATTTAGAGGATTTAATCTACACTTGTACACGATTTTCTGATGTTGAAAATCAGTCCATTTAAAGGGGACATCGGATGGCCATTTTCCACAAGTTGGTATGATTCTTTAGGGTCTTCATGCAAAGTCTGTAACATACTTTGGTTAATATTCCACAATCGAGTAAAACAACAGCCTTTAACCTCCTCAAAAACAGCTCTGTTCACAGCGACCTGTTTCAGTGCCTGTCTCTTTAAATGCTAATGAGCTACTGCTCACCCCACCGCTCTCTTCCTAAGCTAACAAATGAATAATGTTAGCCAACCGTATTGTGGATTGTTACTCTCACAATTTCCTATAGCACACATCTATTGTAAGCTTTTACCTAATGAATGAAAATTAGGGCTTATCTAAGTGTGATTTTTCTGACAGATGTTGTGATTGCGATTTGATTTGCGATTTAATCTTGTGAAGTCAAGCTTCAGCTCAATATCCTCAATAGTGTGCAGCACACACTCTTAATTAAAGGAGTACAACATGCCTTTAACTGTTGACCCCTCCACTAGCTCGAGGTCTAGCAGATGCAGTGTGCCTTTCCATTAGTGTTCATTTTGTCAGTGTGAAGCCTCGGTTATTCTCCAGTTCAGACGTGTTCACGGACAGCTTTGGACAGGACGGTCCTGCTTGTGTCTACACTACTGAAAGTGCTGGGATCCGCTCGGCGGACGTGTTTCACACATGAGCAGTAGATCGGCTACTCTGGGCAATTTCCCTCCATGAATTATTCCACATCTGGCTGTCTTTATATTGTTTAAATGACAGATCGTAGAGGTGCGGGTAGCGACGGACTTATTCACACAGCCTCTGAAAATTTCCAACGTCCCCTTTAAAGGAAATGTATGTAAGATTGTGGCCAAAACTGGTACTGCAATCACTTTCAATTGACTGTAGAGCGGTGTATCCCCCCTCCCCCTGACTCGAGGTTGCCAGATAGGCTGCAGGATCCAGCAGGAACATGGGCTCTGCTACAAGGAGCTTCCAATGGCAAGTGACGAGTCCTACACAGCAAGTTCTTTGTTTTTTTCATTGTCACAACGTTTTTCTGATTCATAACGAGGTCTTTTAGGTTTTGTAAAGTTTTATTTTTTATCCAAAAAATTTGTAGCTGCAGCTGTGTAACTAGAGCAGAGCTGGCAACCCGGATGCAGAAACACTACTGACTTCGTGATTGGTAGATAGGTGGAGGGTTGAGCTTCAGGCCAAAACACAACATGTCAACATCAACATCAGTTGAGGGCTGCAACTTCACTTTTAAAATGACAATATCCTGGCCGGACAACTGTTGTCAGTGATATAAATATTTGAAATTAACATGATTTCTTAATGTCTAGTGACATATCAGGGCGATTTTATGATTAATTGAAATACATTTCTTACATACAGTTCCTTTAAATATGAACTATTCTATTTTTTCTATATTAATCCTATATATTAATCTACAGTGATAAATTAACATACATAGAACAGAGATTAAAACAGAATTGTTTAAAAAATGAACACAACAGTTTCCAGCAAACAGAACTAGTGACACGATTACAAGCTGAATATGGAAACTATAGACTAAATGACAGACTATATGCTGTAGCTCTTCAATAAGATGATCATCACAGATCTGAGTCATTTTCTCTTTCTGTCTTCAGTCTGTGGAGATGCAGTATTACAGAGAAACAGTGTCTCATCCTGACTTCAGCTCTGAAATCAAACCCATCACACCTGAGAGAGCTGGACCTGAGCGAGAATAAACTAGGAAACACAGGAGTGAAGCCCTTATGTGACGCACTGAAGGATTCACACTGTAAACTGGAGAGATTGAGGTCAGTCACATTCACAGACAAGAAAGAAAAAGTGTTTTGATATTTGAATGAAACAGAATAAAGAGTTTGTTTTTCTCATTTCTCCTAATGTAGGTTAAGATACTGTGATGTGACAGATGAAGGTTGTTCTGCTGTGACTTCAGCTCTGAAATCAAACCCATCACACCTGAGAGAGCTGAACCTGAGCGGGAATAAACTAGGAGACTCTGGAGTGAGAAACCTCAGTGATCTACTGATGAACCCACAATCACAGCTGGAGAAACTACAGTTAGTATCATTATACTGTACAGTTACAGTGTGATTACAGTTCACTGTTTAGCTCAAGTCACATCATTTATACTGTAGCATTGCATCTTCTGGCCTTTTCCATTGGTCACAGTTAAAATTAAGTGTTGAACTAGTAAATAATTGCATATTCAAGTATTTGAAACAATGAACTGATTGTGTAAGTCTGGGTAAGATGCCCCAGGGTAAGATGAACCACCACCACCTTCATTTTTTTCTCCTGACCATAGACGAGACAAAATCTCATCTCAGCACTTTTGATAAATGGCTAATTTATCTAATTTTGTGTCTGGAAAATATTTATCAGTGATATTGTATTATGTTGAATACCAAAGTTTTTGTGTCTAATTGTTAATGAGGGATTTCTCATTATATATATATATTATATTAGTATATATATATATATTAATATATATATATTAGTGCTGGCCAAATTGTATTAACGCGGGCGTTTTTTTTTTCTTTCTCATTTTAACGCATTAAAAATATTTAAAGCAATTAACGTTCGTTCGTTTTTATATAAATTTTTGCCCCGCTTTACATTATATGATCACGCTCTTATTCATGTTATGCTTTTAAACCATCTAAGCGCGACAAGACAGAAGAGAACACGCTGTATAAGTGTCCTGACACACACACACACACATGTTTGTTTTTGTGAAATGTGAGGACATTCCATCGGCGTAATGGTTTTTATACCGTACAAACCATATTTTCTATCCCCTTACACTGCCCCTGCCCCTAAACCTACCCATCACACACACACACACACACTGCCCCTGCTCCTAAACCTACCCATCACACACACACACACACACACACACACACACACACACACACACACACACTGCCCCTGCCCCTAAACCTACCCATCACACACACACACACACACACACACACACACACACACACACACACACACACACACACTGCCCCTGCCCCTAAACCTAACCCTCACAGGAGACTGTGCAGTTCACTTTCTGTGAAAAAAACCTTGTTCTGTGTGATTTGTAAGCATTTTGAAAAGTGAGGACATGGGTAATGTCCTCATATTTCACCCTCTTTTTGTAATACCCATGTCATTATACACATTTGTGTCCTGATATTTCACAAAAACATGCCCACACACACACACACACACACTGACCCTAAACCTACCCATCACACACACAAACACACACACACACACACACACTGCCCCTAAACCTACCCATCACACACACACACACACACACACACACACACACATACACACACACACTGCCCCTAAACCTACCCATCACACACACACACACACACACACACACACTGCCCCTAAACCTACCCATCACATACACACACACACACACACACACACACTGCCCCTAAATCTACCCATCACACACACACACACACACACACACACACTAACACACACTGCCCCTGCCCCTAAACCTACCCATCACACACACACACACACACACACACACACACACACACACACACACACACACACACACACACACACACACACACACACACACTGCCCCTGCCCCTAAACCTACCCATCACACACACACACACACACACACACACTGCCCCTAAACCTACCCATCACACACATACTGCCCCTGCCCCTAAACCTACCCATCACACACACACACACACACACTGCCCCTGCCCCTAAACCTACCCATCACACACACACACACACACACACACACAAACACACACACACACTGCCCCTGCCCCTAAACCTACCCATCACAGGAGACTGTGCAGTTCATTTATGTGAAAAAAACCTCATCCTGTGATTTATAAGCATTTTGAAAAGTGAGGACATGGGGAACGTCCTCATATTTCACCCTCTTTTTGTAATACCCATGTCATTATACACATTTGTGTCCTGATATTTCTCAAAAACATGCCCACACACACACACACACACACACACACACGACAAGACAGAAGAGAACGCGCTGTGCGTCAGTGTCCTGTCTGTCTGTGTTATACATATATTTGTGTAAAATTCTTCATCTTAATGATTTGTTTGTGAGATAATCTCTCTTCCTCTGTTTGTGTCTTTCTAGTCTATATCGCTGTGGCATTACAGATGTTTCTTCTTTAACTCAGTCTTTGACTAACTCAAAAGCACTGCAGTTTTTAAAAGAGCTTGATCTGAGACTCAATAATATCGGAGACTCAAAGCAGCGGCTCAGAGACGAGCTACGAGACTCAAACTGTGTCCTGAGGTGAGGAAACATCACTGTGATATTAAAGAGAGCTTCATTTACCTCTGATATGAGAACAAACCTTTCAAATATTCATGAGAGGAAATTATCATTAAGCTTTATTGCAACAAAGGGTTTGTGTGAGAACAAAATGTAAAGTTGATTAAAATGTTTAACACAAAGGAGGAAAGAGAACAAAAGCACACAGTCACAGCTTTACACAGCAACACCTGCTTTATTAACTGTGTCAGAAATAGAGAATCATTTCAGTTTGAAAATAGACTTGGTCAGATTGTAGGAAAACGCTGCTAAAATCAGTTCAGCTTCAGCTCACAGCCGTCCAGCCTCACATGAGAAATGTCTCTGTCTCGAGTGTGTTTTTACTGTGACAAGCAACACGTCACACTACTTTACACTCACTTTACTGTCAGTGATTTACTAAGAGCCCTACAAACATGTGTAAACTAGAGGGCAAACGGCTTTAACTAGTGGAAGTTTAACTGACAGGTTTGAACTGAAGATAACATTTGTGTTTGCTCGCTGTGGTTTATTCCATACGCCGTACACTCATTAGCATGTGTTTCTCCTTTACAGTGACTCAATAGGAGTCGCAGGTCCTTCTGCAGTCACACACACACACACACACTCACACACACACACACACACACACACACACACACACACACACACACACACACACACACACACACACACACATATGAACGCCATTCATGTTTTAAATTTAGAGTATTTAATACACAAATATTGTTGGAGGAATATCTCTGCAGGATAATGTAAAGTCAGTAATTAATCTGATTACAGGAATTTAATGTCACTTCTTTTTACTCTGAAAACAGTCATTAAAATTGTTACTAATTAAATGCAAATTATAACTAATTTGCACTTTGTTGCACTGAACACTGATTGTTTTCTCTTCTGGTTCCTCCTTGCAGAGATGAAGATCAATCGATTAGATCATGGTTTAAATCTGTGAAACGGTCATGAGAGGATCAGAAACCATCAGGTGATCACAGAAGAGCCTCACTACTGTGTCTATGAGGAGAAATAAATGTGTGATTAATGTGTAAATGTGTTTCATACAGCTGGAAGAGACTCAGAGTTTACAGTTAAATAAAGCAGCGTGTGTGTTAGCATGCGTATCAGAAACATGTGATATTGAGGATTAATGTTGGTTTAGTGTTCAGCCAAATGATGGTTTTGTTTTATGTAAAGGAGGAACAGAGGAAGAGCTCAGATGAGTCTGTCAGCAGAAATCTTCAGGCTCTTCAGTATCAGGCCTACAAATATAATAATCTTTGATTGAACTCATCCATAATGATTCAAATGTTTCTAATCATAAATGTGATAGTCAAGTATAGCACATAAATGTGTCATATGATATAAAGTCTACAATGTGATATTTGAATGCGATATTTTTACATGATCTCTTATATTTTATGCACAGAATATATTTGTTTTCTGTTTTATTGTATATTAAGTTAGCTCTGAGTCTGTTAATGCTCAGATATACAGTATATTGTCTTTGTTCTGCTATAATTGATGCCCCTATTTTGACTTCATTAAATCCAAACTCCCCTCCTGAAATTATTGGCATAGCCACTGCGTGATATTTGTTGTCTTTAGCAGAGACACTGATTTTATTTATTAATGTGTCTAGGGTCATTAAAGTTTTTAACTCCTCGCTCAAGTCATGGCCTTCACCTTTTTCATGCCCTATGCTTTATTTGAGGCTTGCAGTGATAGAGTGTGATAGTTTGGTTCCTCCTGTTGTGATGGCCAGTCCATAGAGAGTTAGCAGCTGCTCTCCTACACATTTTAATATGGTCCAAGTCTCCCTGTATGAGGAGACTCACCTGTTGCACTGCTAGGTCTGAAAGAGTCTCTAAACCCCTTAATGGAGTGGAGTTATCACCCACCGTCTGCCTCTGATGTCTTTCGCCAATACCCCAGCACCTGACCTCACGTCTGAGTGTGTACATAAACTCACCGTCTCACGTCCAGATTCCCTCAATTCTATCAACCAGACAGACTCACCTGTTTAGTTCCCACTAAAGACAGCAGAAGAAAAATATACTCACTTTGACAGTGAATATTCCCTCTGGAGAATAAGGAGTGAAGTGGGGCCGCTTACAGCAATATTTATGAGGGGACACTGTTATGATTGGTCTGTCAACTGATGTGGTGTAATTGGTGCTTCCAGGATTGGTCACGCCCGAGGCGCTCCCTGATGATGACAAGGTTGTTTGGTTGACCAATCAGTGGAAATGGGCATTTCATTCCCACCCATGTAGAAATCGGATATTCAAGCTGTTTATCCATTTGTAACATTGATCAAACAATATTATTATTTTTGTTCATTTCAATGTTGATTCAATTACATTTTTATTTACTTTTTTGTTGAAATCTCACCATTGTTTCAGCATTCAACTATAATTTAATGCAATTAGCGCTGGCGCCTTAACATCAACGTTTCAGTAATTGCTTGCTATCTGGGTTATATTTCAAATATTCCCATTTATTTTTATAAGTAAAATTTCAGTCTCAATTTAAATTATTAATTGTAGTTATACTTTCTTGACAAAATGGTAGTGAGTCGATTTTTATTTATTAATTGTACTTATATATTGAACAGACAAATAGGTAAATACACTGTAAAGTGCAACAATAGGGCAATAAACATTAGTTGAACAGAATTAACATCACTACTTTTTAGTCCTGAGACCCGACTTGGAAGAAATCTGCAAGATCATATCAGAAGACACAATTAAATAAATAAACAAGCATTTTAACCACACCATATTTCAGGGATTTAACCAAAACCCATTGACTAAGGACGATGGAGCCAGAAGTGGTCAAATGCTCTCTCAGTTCTGGGTTTCAGGACTCATTCCTGCAGCTCTCAGACGCCTGAGGTCAGACAGCCGTATGGACGAGTATCTCCATCAGTCCATCGAGGTGTCTGCCCACACTGAAGCTCTGCGGTCTGGCCGTCACATACTCCAGAAGGTCTCGAGCTCCAGGCGTCAGAGCTCTGTTGATCAACACAACACAGGAGGTAGAGAGCAGATTCCCTCTCTGTAAGGCCAGCAGGTCTTGAAGGTAAAGCTCAGGGTCATGATCCATTAGAACCAGATCCAGACGATCATTCCCAGTGTGAGAGGGTAAAGAAGAGATGGCCTCAGCCGAGGAGCATGTCAGCACCTGAAACTGAGCTCAGTTTACCATGAGTGTAGTTTAGCATCAGCAATATGATGATGAACAAGATATGTCTTTAATTAGTTGAATTAAGGAAATACACTACAGACAAACAATTGTGTTTCAGGCACTGGTCAATCTTGAGATTTTGGGCTTTTTTTCTTTCCATAATTTGTCTTCTTTCAGACATGTGGAAATGTAAATTTATGTGTTTATTTTATTGCACTTTATATAGATTTCAATTACAATTGGGTCATTCCGTGACTGCATGGTCACACACAGCTCAAATGTAAACGGCAAATTTGCTGACGATACGACTGTAGTAGGACGGATCACTGACCATGATGAGCTGGCCTGCAGGGAGGAGGTGAACACCCTGACACATTGGACACCCAGCACCTCCTCAACGGGAAGAATCTAAATGGTTAGCCTTTTCAGAGAACATGGCAGCATGGAAGCTACTGCCGGACATCTCTACTATGGTTCTAATGAAGTGGACAAAGTTTACAGAATCCAGTTTGCTTGTCGCCCTGTTTCAATGGCGTGGTACCCACTACCGTGAAACTGGAGCAGGCATATTTACTGTCACAAGAGCTGCAATCTCTTCTGGACAAAGGGGCCATAGAACATGTTCCTCTCCTAGAGAGAGGCAGGCTACTACAATCGCTTTAAGAAAAGAAAAAAAGATTGGGGACTGCATCCAATTTTGGATCTTCGAGGCTTGAACCGTTCTGTCAGAACGCTCAAGTTCAAGATGCAAACTATCAAGATGATCGTGTCGCAAATTCAACATTGCGATTGGTTCATCACAGTCGATCTCAAAGACGCATATTTTTACATAGAAATATTGCCACAACACAGGAAGTTGTGCTGAGGTTTGCTTTCGGCGAAGCTTACCAAAGTCATATTCTTCGGCTTGGCCCAGTCTTATCACTCCGCACATACACACAGATGCAGCGCTGGCTCCCTTGCGACTTCAGGGCATCTGCATTTTGAATTACATAGATGACTGGCTGATACTAGCACAGTCCCAAGAGCTAGCATTCTAGCTCATCTAGTCTCTCTGGGGTTGAGGGCAAAAGTGTTCTCTCTCCTGCCCAGAGAACGTCATACTTAGAGGTCATATGGGATTCGATCATGATGACTCAATTGTCTCCCACTTGAGTCGAGACCATCCAGAACACCCTGAGCAAAGTCAGATTAGGTCAAGTTCTTACTATTCGTCAGTATCTACAGATGTTAGATCTCATGGCATCTGCTTCCACGGTGATCCCTATGGGCCTTTTGCACATGAGACCATTCCAGTTGTGGCTCAAAGCAAGGCGATTTCATCCAAGGGCCAATCCCCAAAGACAGATAAGGGTTACATGCACTTACTATAGGGTTATGGTTTGAGTCAGGGTTTGGTTTAGGGTTAGTTGTAACTATGCATAATTTACTGTTATTACTATAGTAAGTACATGTAGTAACATGTAACTACGTCACCTTAAAATAAAGCATTAATAATAATCTAAATAAACTGGAATTAACTAAAACACAACATTTTTAAATCTTAAAACACTTGCCAAGCAGCTACTGGTCAAAGATCATTTATTCTTCTTCAGTAATGTAATACCTGCTGGTTTTTGAATCCTGCCACTAGTATGATCTCCTCGCCTCGATCTGCTGTCAGAGGATCCTGCTCTACCGTCAGCAGTTTTCCTGACGGAGGGAGCAGACGCAGAATCCGGACTGAAGCATAGCCACAGTGTGTGCCCAACTCCAAAACCCTCCGCGGGGCTTCACGCTTCACAATCTCATCCAGAAACTCACCTGACAACCACAAGAGAACATGTTTCTACAGGACAGAAGATTCGCAGGGTATTACTTGATTAAGCATTTTTACTATGTAGACGTACTCTGACATTCACAACCAAGAACATTTATGGAAGCTAAGCTTCAGAAACAGTCAATTATAAATAGTCATTTACATAAAAAACTCCTAAATGTACATTAGAAAGACAGTGTTTGAGGGTCAACGAGTTCATAGAAAAGCAAAGAAAGAAAATGAAAATGAAAAGTGAAAAGTACATCCATGAGGTGTGATTCGTAAAAGTCTTTAAGGAGACAAACATCAGGATAACAAACTCCAGAGTCTGACCTTTCTGAGGGCCAATGTTGAAGGAGGCGTGTGTGCTGGAATACAGGTCAAAGGTCAGCAGGACGCTCTGAGCCTGTCCGTGGGTGCAGTTGGAGAAGACATAGGCGTGAGTAGAGCTGACACAAACCTTCCTGTGTGAAAGCTTCAGTACGGCAGAATACACCTGACGGCACAGAGCCAACAGCGGAGAGTGGTAAAGAGCCGTCATCACAACCACAACCGGGAGCAGAGACACAGACAACCCCAGCAGAGACATCACTGAACACCAGAGAACCTGACAGAGAACAGAGACATCACTGAACACCAGAGAACCTGACAGAGAACAGAGACATCACTGAACACCAGAGAACCTGACAGAGAACAGAGACATCACTGAACACCAGAGAACCTGACAGAGAACAGAGACATCACTGAACACCAGAGAACCTGACAGAGAACAGAGACATCACTGAACACCAGAGAACCTGACAGAGAACAGAGACATCACTGAACACCAGAGAACCTAACAGAGAAAAAACATCACTGAACACCAGAGAACCTGACAGAGAACAGAGACATCACTGAACACCAGAGAACCTGACAGAGAACAGAGACATCACTGAACACCAGAGAACCTGACAGAGAACAGACATCACTGAACACCAGAGAACCTGACAGAGAACAGACATCACTGAACACCAGAGAACCTGACAGAGAACAGAGACATCACTGAACACCAGAGAACCTGACAGAGAACAGAGACATCACTGAACACCAGAGAACAGAGACATCACTGAACACCAGAGAACCTGACAGATAACAGAGACATCACTGAACACCAGATAACCTGACGGAGAACAGAGACATCACTGAACACCAGAGAACCTGACAGAGAACAGACATCACTGAACACCAGAGAACCTGACGGAGAACAGAGACATCACTGAACACCAGAGAACCTGACAGAGAACAGAGACATCACTGAACACCAGAGAACCTGACGGAGAACAGAGACATCACTGAACACCAGAGAACCTGACAGAGAACAGACATCACTGAACACCAGAGAACCTGACAGAACAGAGATATCACTGAACACCAGAGAACCTGACAGAGAACAGAGACATCACTGAACACCAGAGAACCTGACAGAGAACAGACATCACTGAACACCAGAGAACCTGACAGAGAACAGAGACATCACTGAACACCAGAGAACCTGACAGAGAACAGACATCACTGAACACCAGAGAACCTGACAGATAACAGAGACATCACTGAACACCAGAGAACCTGACAGAGAACAGAGACATCACTGAACACCATTGAAACTGACAGAGAACAGAGACATCACTGAACACCAGAGAACCTGACAGAGAACAGAGACATCACTGAACACTAGAGAACCTGACAGAAAACAGACATCACTGAACACCAGAGAACCTGACAGAGAACAGAGACATCACTGAACACCAGAGAACCTGACAGAGAACAGACATCACTGAACACCAGAGAACCTAACAGAGAACAGAGACATCACTGAACACCAGAGAACCTGACAGAGAACAGAGACATCACTGAACACTAGAGAACCTGACAGAAAACAGACATCACTGAACACCAGAGAACCTGACAGAGAACAGAGACATCACTGAACACCAGTGAACCTGACAGAGAACAGACATCACTGAACACCATTGAAACTGACAGAGAACAGAGACATCACTGAACACCAGAGAACCTGACAGAGAACAGAGACATCACTGAACACCAGAGAACCTGACAGAGAACAGAGACATCACTGAACACCAGAGAACCTGACAGAGAACAGAGACATCACTGAACACCAGAGAACCTGACAGAGAACAGACATCACTGAACACCAGAGAACCTGACAGAGAACAGAGACATCACTGAACACCAGAGAACCTGACAGAGAACAGAGACATCACTGAACACCAGAGAACCTGACAGAGAACAGAGACATCACTGAACACCAGAGAACCTGACAGAGAACAGAGACATCACTGAACACCAGAGGACCTGACAGAGAACAGACATCACTGAACACCAGAGAACCTGACAGAAAACAGAGACATCACTGAACACCAGAGAAACTGACAGAGAACAGAGACATCACTGAACACCAGAGAACCTGACAGAGAACAGAGACATCACTGAACACCAGAGAACCTGACAGAGAGCAGACATCACTGAACACCAGAGAACCTGACAGAGAACAGAGACATCACTGAACACCAGAGAACCTGACGGAGAACAGAGACATCACTGAACACCAGAGAACCTGACAGAGAACAGAGACATCACTGAACACCAGAGAACCTGACAGAGAACAGACATCACTGAACACCAGAGATCCTGACAGAGAACAGACATCACTGAACACCAGAGAACCTGACGGAGAACAGAGACATCACTGAACACCAGAGAACCTGACAGAGAACAGAGACATCACTGAACACCAGAGAACCTGACAGAGAACAGAGACATCACTGAACACCAGAGAACCTAACAGAGAACAGACATCACTGAACACCAGTGAACCTGACAGAGAACAGAGACATCACTGAACACCAGAGAACCTGACAGAGAACAGAGACATCACTGAACACCAGAGAACCTGACAGAGAACAGAGACATCACTGAACACCAGAGAACCTGACGGAGAACAGAGACATCACTGAACACCAGAGAACCTGACAGAGAACAGACATCACTGAACACCAGAGAACCTGACAGAACAGAGATATCACTGAACACCAGAGAACCTGACAGAGAACAGAGACATCACTGAACACCAGAGAACCTGACAGAGAACAGACATCACTGAACACCAGAGAACCTGACAGAGAACAGAGACATCACTGAACACCAGAGAACCTGACAGATAACAGAGACATCACTGAACACCAGAGAACCTGACAGAGAACAGAGACATCACTGAACACCATTGAAACTGACAGAGAACAGAGACATCACTGAACACCAGAGAACCTGACAGAGAACAGAGACATCACTGAACACTAGAGAACCTGACAGAAAACAGACATCACTGAACACCAGAGAACCTGACAGAGAACAGAGACATCACTGAACACCAGAGAACCTGACAGAGAACAGACATCACTGAACACCAGAAAACCTGACAGAGAACAGAGACATCACTGAACACTAGAGAACCTGACAGAAAACAGACATCACTGAACACCAGAGAACCTGACAGAGAACAGAGACATCACTGAACACCAGTGAACCTGACAGAGAACAGACATCACTGAACACCATTGAAACTGACAGAGAACAGAGACATCACTGAACACCAGAGAACCTGACAGAGAACAGACATCACTGAACACCAGAGAACCTGACAGAGAACAGAGACATCACTGAACACCAGAGAACCTGACAGAGAACAGAGACATCACTGAACACCAGAGAACCTGACAGAGAACAGACATCACTGAACACCAGAGAACCTGACAGAGAACAGAGACATCACTGAACACCAGAGAACCTGACAGAGAACAGAGACATCACTGAACACCAGAGAACCTGACAGAGAACAGAGACATCACTGAACACCAGAGAACCTGACAGAGAACAGAGACATCACTGAACACCAGAGGACCTGACAGAGAACAGACATCACTGAACACCAGAGAACCTGACAGAAAACAGAGACATCACTGAACACCAGAGAAACTGACAGAGAACAGAGACATCACTGAACACCAGAGAACCTGACAGAGAACAGAGACATCACTGAACACCAGAGAACCTGACAGAGAACAGACATCACTGAACACCAGAGAACCTGACAGAGAACAGAGACATCACTGAACACCAGAGAACCTGACGGAGAACAGAGACATCACTGAACACCAGAGAACCTGACAGAGAACAGAGACATCACTGAACACCAGAGAACCTGACAGAGAACAGACATCACTGAACACCAGAGATCCTGACAGAGAACAGACATCACTGAACACCAGAGAACCTGACGGAGAACAGAGACATCACTGAACACCAGAGAACCTGACAGAGAACAGAGACATCACTGAACACCAGAGAACCTGACAGAGAACAGAGACATCACTGAACACCAGAGAACCTAACAGAGAACAGACATCACTGAACACCAGTGAACCTGACAGAGAACAGAGACATCACTGAACACCAGAGAACCTGACAGAGAACAGAGACATCACTGAACACCAGAGAACCTGACAGAGAACAGAGACATCACTGAACACCAGAGAACCTGACAGAGAACAGAGACATCACTGAACACCAGAGAACCTAACAGAGAACAGACATCACTGAACACCAGAGAACCTGACAGAGAACAGAGACATCACTGAACACCAGAGAACCTGACAGAGAACAGAGACATCACTGAACACCAGAGAACCTGACAGAGAACAGAGACATCACTGAACACCAGAGAACCTGACAGAGAACAGACATCACTGAACACCAGAGAACCTGACAGAGAACAGAGACATCACTGAACACCAGAGAACCTGACAGAGAACAGAGACATCACTGAACACCAGAGAACCTGACAGAGAACAGACATCACTGAACACCAGTGAACCTGACAGAGAACAGAGACATCACTTAACACCAGAGAACCTGACAGAGAACAGAGACATCACTGAACACCAGAGAACCTGACAGAGAACAGAGACATCACTGAACACCAGAGAACCTGACAGAGAACAGAGACATCACTGAACACCAGAGAACCTAACAGAGAAAAAACATCACTGAACACCAGAGAACCTGACAGAGAACAGAGACATCACTGAACACCAGAGAACCTGACAGAGAACAGAGACATCACTGAACACCAGAGAACCTGACAGAGAACAGACATCACTGAACACCAGAGAACCTGACAGAGAACAGACATCACTGAACACCAGAGAACCTGACAGAGAACAGAGACATCACTGAACACCAGAGAACCTGACAGAGAACAGAGACATCACTGAACACCAGAGAACAGAGACATCACTGAACACCAGAGAACCTGACAGATAACAGAGACATCACTGAACACCAGATAACCTGACGGAGAACAGAGACATCACTGAACACCAGAGAACCTGACAGAGAACAGACATCACTGAACACCAGAGAACCTGACGGAGAACAGAGACATCACTGAACACCAGAGAACCTGACAGAGAACAGAGACATCACTGAACACCAGAGAACCTGACGGAGAACAGAGACATCACTGAACACCAGAGAACCTGACAGAGAACAGACATCACTGAACACCAGAGAACCTGACAGAACAGAGATATCACTGAACACCAGAGAACCTGACAGAGAACAGAGACATCACTGAACACCAGAGAACCTGACAGAGAACAGACATCACTGAACACCAGAGAACCTGACAGAGAACAGAGACATCACTGAACACCAGAGAACCTGACAGAGAACAGACATCACTGAACACCAGAGAACCTGACAGATAACAGAGACATCACTGAACACCAGAGAACCTGACAGAGAACAGAGACATCACTGAACACCATTGAAACTGACAGAGAACAGAGACATCACTGAACACCAGAGAACCTGACAGAGAACAGAGACATCACTGAACACTAGAGAACCTGACAGAAAACAGACATCACTGAACACCAGAGAACCTGACAGAGAACAGAGACATCACTGAACACCAGAGAACCTGACAGAGAACAGACATCACTGAACACCAGAGAACCTAACAGAGAACAGAGACATCACTGAACACCAGAGAACCTGACAGAGAACAGAGACATCACTGAACACTAGAGAACCTGACAGAAAACAGACATCACTGAACACCAGAGAACCTGACAGAGAACAGAGACATCACTGAACACCAGTGAACCTGACAGAGAACAGACATCACTGAACACCATTGAAACTGACAGAGAACAGAGACATCACTGAACACCAGAGAACCTGACAGAGAACAGAGACATCACTGAACACCAGAGAACCTGACAGAGAACAGAGACATCACTGAACACCAGAGAACCTGACAGAGAACAGAGACATCACTGAACACCAGAGAACCTGACAGAGAACAGACATCACTGAACACCAGAGAACCTGACAGAGAACAGAGACATCACTGAACACCAGAGAACCTGACAGAGAACAGAGACATCACTGAACACCAGAGAACCCGACAGAGAACAGAGACATCACTGAACACCAGAGAACCTGACAGAGAACAGATACATCACTGAACACCAGAGGACCTGACAGGGAACAGACATCACTGAACACCAGAGAACCTGACAGAAAACAGAGACATCACTGAACACCAGAGAAACTGACAGAGAACAGAGACATCACTGAACACCAGAGAACCTGACAGAGAACAGAGACATCACTGAACACCAGAGAACCTGACAGAGAACAGACATCACTGAACACCAGAGAACCTGACAGAGAACAGAGACATCACTGAACACCAGAGAACCTGACGGAGAACAGAGACATCACTGAACACCAGAGAACCTGACAGAGAACAGAGACATCACTGAACACCAGAGAACCTGACAGAGAACAGACATCACTGAACAACAGAGATCCTGACAGAGAACAGACATCACTGAACACCAGAGAACCTGACGGAGAACAGAGACATCACTGAACACCAGAGAACCTGACAGAGAACAGAGACATCACTGAACACCAGAGAACCTGACAGAGAACAGAGACATCACTGAACACCAGAGAACCTAACAGAGAACAGACATCACTGAACACCAGTGAACCTGACAGAGAACAGAGACATCACTGAACACCAGAGAACCTGACAGAGAACAGAGACATCACTGAACACCAGAGAACCTGACAGAGAACAGAGACATCACTGAACACCAGAGAACCTGACAGAGAACAGAGACATCACTGAACACCAGAGAACCTGACAGAGAACAGACATCACTGAACACCAGAGAACCTGACAGAGAACAGAGACATCACTGAACACCAGAGAACCTGACAGAGAACAGAGACATCACTGAACACCAGAGAACCTGACAGAGAACAGACATCACTGAACACCAGTGAACCTGACAGAGAACAGAGACATCACTTAACACCAGAGAACCTGACAGAGAACAGAGACATCACTGAACACCAGAGAACCTGACAGATAACAGAGACATCACTGAACACCAGAGAACCTGACAGAGAACAGAGACATCACTTAACACCAGATAACCTGACAGAGAACAGACATCACTGAACACCAGAGAACCTAACAGAGAACAGACATCACTGAACACCAGAGAACCTGACAGAGAACAGAGACATCACTGAACACCAGAGAACCTGACAGAGAACAGAGACATCACTGAACACCAGAGAACCTGACAGAGAACAGAGACATCACTGAACACCAGTGAACCTGACAGAGAACAGAGACATCACTGAACACCAGAGAACCTGACAGAGAACAGAGACATCACTGAACACCAGAGAACCTGACAGAGAACAGAGACATCACTGAACACCAGAGAACCTGACAGAGAACAGAGACATCACTGAACACCAGAGAACCTGACAGAGAACAGACATCATTGAACACCAGAGAACCTGACAGAGAACAGAGACATCACTTAACACCAGAGAACCTGACAGAGAACAGACATCACTGAACACCAGAGAACCTGACAGAGAACAGAGACATCACTGAACACCAGAGAACCTGACAGAGAACAGAGACATCACTGAACACCAGAGAACCTGACAGAGAACAGAGACATCACTGAACACCAGAGAACCTGACAGAGAACAGAGACATCACTGAACACCAGAGAACCTGACAGAGAACAGACATAACTGAACACCAGAGAACCTGACAGAGAACAGAGACATCACTGAACACCAGTGAACCTGACAGAGAACAGAGATATCACTGAACACCAGAGAACCTGACAGAGAACAGAGACATCACTGAACACCAGTGAACCTGACAGAGAACAGAGACATCACTGAACACCAGAGAACCTGACAGAGAACAGAGACATCACTGAACACCAGAGATCCTGACAGAGAACAGAGACATCACTGAACACCAGAGAACCTGACAGAGAACAGAGACATCACTGAACACCAGTGAACCTGACAGAGAACAGAGACATCACTGAACACCAGAGAACCTGACAGAGAACAGACATCACTGAACACCAGAAAACCTGACAGAGAACAGAGACATCACTGAACACCAGAGAACCTGACAGAGAACAGAGACATCACTGAACACCAGAGAACCTGACAGAGAACAGACATCACTGAACACCAGAGAACCTAACAGAGAACAGAGACATCACTGAACACCAGTGAACCTGACAGAGAACAGAGACATCACTGAACACCAGTGAACCTGACAGAGAACAGAGACATCACTGAACACCAGAGAACCTGACAGAGAACAGAGACATCACTGAACACCAGAGAACCTGACAGAGAACAGAGACATCACTGAACACCAGAGAACCTGACAGAGAACAGAGACATCACTGAACACCAGAGAACCTGACAGAGAACAGAGACATCACTGAACACCAGAGAACCTGACAGAGAACAGAGACATCACTGAACACCAGAGAACCTGACAGAGAACAGAGACATCACTGAACACCAGAGAACCTGACAGAGAACAGAGACATCACTGAACACCAGAGGACCTGACAGACAACAGAGACATCACTGAACACCAGAGAACCTGACAGAGAACAGAGACATCACTGAACACCAGAGAACCTGACAGAGAACAGAACTTGCTAAAAACATTATTTCTGTGGATCCATGTATTCCATAACGAAACGTCTACAGCTGCCTTAAACTATTCCACTGGTAAGTACACTCAGTCTTTGGTACATCTCAATATGCTACAGACACATATTTGTATCACTATTTGGATTGTATTGGTTTTATTATTATTGTGTCGTTGGTGGAATTGAAGAGCTTTTGTAGGAATAATGCAAATGGTTTTGATGTAGCTGTAGGCTGGACTATCTTGTGTTTTGGTGTTGTTTAAATATAGAACTTGGTCTATTTCCGTCATCATAAATACGGGTTGTTATTGTTTTATACACAGAATGTAGGCGGGGCTTGATTGTGTCTGTGGGGAATTGATTGGATGGTTGTGGTTTGCTATTGGTGGATCTTATTTGAGTGACAGGTGGCCCCGCCCTCGTCATCAGAGAACAGAAGAGATGAAGTTATTCTGATTCAAGATTATTAACACAATAATGATAAATCATTGAGGAAAACACTGCAATATTTCATTTAAAAAAATCATAATTGTCAGTATTGATTTCATAGTGAAGAGAAGTCTGTTATTTCACCGGAAGATCCAGTCATGGCATTTTAAATGTTACAAAGTAAATTATTTTGTAAATTTTTTTAAATGAACAAATGCATGCATGAATTGTTTGCACTAAGATCTATAGCATGCTTTTAGAAAATATATATGGAGAATTTATTTAATGCTGAATACAACATTTAGTTAAAGGGACAGTTCACCCAAAATATGTGATTATTTACTTATTATTACACAAAAATTAACAGAATATTCTGGGATCAAAAAAAGTTGAGTCATAAGTTGAGTCAAGTCTCATTTTCAGATTTATCATAATAATTAAAATCGGGTAAAAATAAAATAGCAAACATGTGCAGAACTTACCAGCGACATGAACAGGAAGCGTTCTCAGTGTGTGTGTGTGTGTGTGTGTGTTTGTGTGTGTGTGTGTAGATAAACAGAGGCTGACACTCACACCTGCTGGATGTCGGACTCACCTGACACTCGACACACACGAGCAACCTTAAAGGGACAGAGCACTTTTAGACCAGATTTGTGTTTGGTCAGGGGTTTCAATCTGGGAGTGACAGGGGGGTCTAAATTTATTAAATAGATCAAATTAGATTAGCATACATGAAAACGTTGATGACTATAAATAAATATATTCAATTTAGATTAATGATACATTTTTCAGTGTATACTGGGTGTTTATAAAAGATATGTGCCTTTTAAATATTAGGTCAGATGAGGATGATCATATTTGGCATCTAAAATATTCAAATCTCTGGACGCTTTCTTCTTAGACATTCGTAACATTAAACATATAACACATAATATTTTTTAAGTTTTTTTACTGTCATGCAATAACATTTAACATAAAAGAAAGTCACCTCGGCAATCTCTATAATGTATTTTTAAATAATCCTCATCCAGTAACCGGAAATGACCATGATTGGTCCGTCCTGACAGCGCTGTGGAAGGGAACAGGTCATCTGTGATAACTCAGTCCTGCACATTAATATAATGGGTCGGAGACAAAATGCCGACCAAGACCGTCGTATGTTGAAACGCTCTGTAGGGTTTTGCTTCTATCCTCTTTGAAACGACTTGTCATGTGTTAAATCTTTTTCTAAAAAAGCTAACTTGAAACATAGTGCAATTTTATAATGTTTTTATAGACGATATATCTAAATTCCTGTTAGCAGTATATGAGGAGGATTTCTACCTACATCACTCAGACAGAGTCATCACTTTAATCCCTGAACCTCAAAAAGATCAACTATCATTAGAAAATTGGCAACCCATCTCATTATTAAATAATGATTATAAAATAATGGCAGCAGTTCTTGCAGAACGTATGAAAAATGCTTTAAATGAGATAATTGATGAAACTCAATGTGGATTCATGAAAGGACGGCATATTTCCTCTAATATTCGTTTAGTTATTGATTTAGCAATTTACTAAATGGAGACCCTTTAATACTTTTTCTAGATTTTAGAAAAGCTTTTGATACAGTAAGCCATAAGTTTATATTTGATTTCTTAAAACTCTTTGGTTTCGGGCAATATTTCATCAAAAGTGTAAAACTCTGTACTATGGTAGCAATAGCTCTATTGAACTTGCTAATGGAACATCTCTAGGTTTGACATAAACAGAGGCATCCGACAAGGCTGTCCAATTTCCTTTTTTCAAGTGTTAATATGATAAACCAACACCCCTTTAAAGGTTTTGAAATTCATGAAAGACAAACTAAAATATCGCAACTTGCTGATGACACAACAGTTTTTCTTGGTGATGACGTACCTTTGGCTTTGAACATCATTAATAGCTTCTCAAAATGTTCTGGATTGAATTTAAATTTGTCTAAATGTGAGATCCTTCGACTTAAAAACAACAACTTATCTACTGTGTGTAATATTCCTGTTAAAAGTATGGTAGGGAATTCAAATCTCTAAAGACACTGATGTAATGGTCCACTCTAATTTTAGGCCTGTTATTGAACCAATGCAAAAGAAATATAACTCAAGAGATCTTTCTATTCAAGGGAGAATCGTATTTCATAAAATTAGCTAAAGCACCACAATTGCTATACGTTTTGTCCGAATTTAATTTGATTGTGTTCAATCCACTTAATTATGTCAAATTGAAGTTGAGATTACATGAATGATTTGTGATGCATTAACTGAAACTGGGCGGGGCTTGTTAGTTCCCAGCATGCTTTGCGTAGGGCTAAATCAAGAGAGAGTAAATGTTTGTAGAGTAAATGTATTGGAAAAAGTGTTATTTTATGTATTTTTGAGAAAGATGAGAAAGGGGCAGACTTGATTCTGTTTAATAGTGTTTAATATTCAATTATTAGAACAATTTAAATGAAATGGAGAAGAGCGGAGCATCTGCTTAGGCTGTGGATTGAGACAGCTCATATCATACCTGCTTATGAAGGAGCTTTTAATGCTTAGCATTTAAGATGTTAATGTGTGATATTGCGACACTGTAAAAAAATTGTTGGTTTAACTTAAAAAAGTAAGTAACCTGGTTGTCTTAAAATGTTGAGTTCATTGAAATTAAAAATTTGAGTTAATACAATGAAGGAAATTGGTTTAATAAATAGAAACTCAAAATATCTGAACCACATAAATAAAACAAAATGTTGAAAAATCACAATTTGGCAAGTTTCACTGCGTTATCACAAATTAAACACAATAACACAATGTGCATACAAAATCTGTTTATAATATTTGAATAAAGGGTGATGTCGATTCTCAAAAATGTTCAATGTATTAACTCAAATCTTTAATTTCAATGAATTTTAAGGCAAGCAGTTAACTTACTTTTAAATATTTTTTTACAGTGTAGCTAAAAGTTTGTTCACTAGCTAGTGCAGTATTATAATTCAATTGTGTAACATTAAAGTATATGAAATTGAATGCCTGAATCATATAAAATTCACTTTGAGGATATTTAATTGGGTCACTTAAAATGTATTCATTCCATGATGTTTAAGTTACATAAACAAATGTTTGTTTAACTTAATTGATTGGTGTAGGACCGATGTACACAATTAAATCATGCAAATCCAACACACTTTTTTCAGTGTGGATAAATCACTCTTTAGATTCATATGGAAAAACAAACCTCATGAAATTAAGAAAAGTGTCCTTGTTAATAAATTGCCTGATGGTGAGTTAAATGTTCTTGATTTGACTTCTTTCAACTACATTTTAAAAATCAATTGGCTTAAAAACTTTTTAAAAAATCAAACAACTATATTTAATACTGTCCCATATTTTTTATTCGAAAGAGTTGGGGGATTAAATGTTTTGTTGCAATGTCCTTATATAACTGCTAAACTTCCTATTGCTTTGTCCAATCATCACAATCAAGCATTACTGTACTGCTCACTTTTACACAAACACAAGTTTCTCCTAGCAGGTGTTTTATATGAACAATGGTAATATCATTAATAATAAGAAGTCACTGTACATGCAGAATTGGGTTCGACACAACATCTTAATTGTAAACCAGCTTATTGATTAGAATGGGCAACTATACACACACCCTGAATTTATTTCAATATATATATATATATATATATTTTTTTTTTTTTTTTTTGTAAATGAAAAAGTCTTAATTACTTTGTTCAATTCTATTCACAATGGCATAATAATCTTAACCAAATGCGCAAATGTAGATATTAATAACACAACCTTACAAAATCCACAACTTTTTGTAAATGGTCTCTCCTTTTTTGATAAACGTTTTAATAGAAATGTAATAAGAAATGCCTTTAATATCGGATCCAATCCTCCATGTAAATCAACATGGCTTAAACCTCATTATATATTTTGGCACAGCATTTGGACATTACCATATAAATATGTTATTTCTAATAAAGTAAAATAAATAATTTACAAAATGATTCATAGATGTTATCCTGTAAATGCAACCATTAGTAGATATATTAATACTGTGTGTGATAAATGTACTTTTTATTGTTTGAAGATATTGAACATTTATTTTTCTATTTCTTTTTGGACTGACTTTAATGACAAAATTTTCAAAACCCACTTTTTTCTGAAAAACTAAACTATATTATTAATCTTTTAATTATTTTTCTAAGTTTAATATTCATGAGACAAGAATTACTCAAAAGAAACCCTCATATATTACCTTTTATAATACTGATCTCAAAATATACATGGAAACCCTTTCAAACATGAGACCACAAAACAAAAAACAATTTTTTTATTAGTTTATTAAGTTTTTTATTTATTTTATTTTTTTACACATGTTCATTCTATATTTTAGTTGTTGTTATTACATACTCTGAACTGTACCACAATGTCTTATATTTGTTACTGTAATTGAAAAAAATGATTTTTTAAAAATATAATCCATAATAAAGGCACGAAATGACAAAAGGCATTAAGAAACATTGCCGTTAAATACACAATCAGAGAAAGTGTTATATAAACCAATCTGATTAATTAGAGATAAAGCCATGGCCATAGCTCGTGATGTCCACTAGAGGGCAGTGCAGGTCAAACACAACTCATCTGATGACGTCAGCAAACACACTCTCGTGGGTTGATTTCGTCATCAGTTCAAACACTACACGGTTATTGACTGTTATAAAGTTATCTTTATTGCCATCAATAACACAATAAACACGTGTGGTTTGGGTCACTGCCTCCTCTGATGACACATTTAATAAAGAGAAAATAAATAATGGAATAATGTAATAAATGTTTGATGCAATGGAAATCACAGTGTCTTAAGTTTTCAGACTCTTTCTGGAATAATTCTACTTTCATTTTAATGTAGTTTAAAGTTTTAGTAATTCTGTTGTTGTTTTTGTTTGTTTTTGCTATTGTTTTTTAAATGTCTGTAAAGTTTTCATTAATTTGTATTTCAGTTTTTACATCAAGTTAATAAAACTAAATGAAAATATGACAATATTTTTATATTTTATTTTGTTTCAGTTAACATTTATCTATTTCAAGTAAAGAGATTTTTGTATGATTTTAGTGTTTGTTAATTACAATAACACTGATATAACATATATTTAATGATGTGTGTCTTTCCTTCCTGTGACGCCGCATCCCAGACAGAAGCTACAACAGTTTACTTTATAATTAAATGAAAATTAAATTAAATTACACAGTTTATGAAACGATGGCCCTGGAGCAGGCCGTGTAAAGTGGGCGTGTTCGCTGGGGAGTAATGCTCAACTCTGATTGGCTGTTTGGGCCGGTGGGCCGAGCTGGGATGCGAAGCTGCGTTCTGATTGGCTGTCTGAGGCGCACCGCGTCTCTCATCTCATGCGCGAGTGCGGCAGCCCTGCGTCACGACACACACACACACACACACACACACACACACACACACACACACACACACACACACACACACAGAGAGAGAGAGAGAGTCCGGGAATAACTTTACCTGGCGAGTTGCGTGTCTCTCCGGCACTGATCGAGCTGGGGTTTATTAAAGCACCAGCTCTAAATGGCGAGTGGAGGTTCGGATGCAGGACGGACTCATCTTCCTCCTCATCTTCCTCATCCTCACACCGAACCGGCTCCAGAACCCGCGGTGCGCGAGGCGCAGAGATGGATAGAGGTGCGTGACGTCATGCCAATGCGTTATTCGGGAATACAGTGCGTGTGTTTGTGTGTGTGTGTGTGTGTGTGTGTGTGTGTGTGTGTGTGTGTGTGTGTGTGTGTGTGTGTGTGTGTGATGCGCGCGCTGAAGCTGTGTCAGGTGTGTGCGTGTGTGTGTGTGTGTGTGTGTGTGTGTGTGTTCACCTGTTGGCACACATTAGCTGAAGGAATGTGAATGGAATTGTTCCCCAGTCCTAATGGGATCAGAGCAGAATCCCATAATGATCCGGATGAGCCTGACTCCAGTAAAGGCGCAGGTTGAAGATCTCAGACATCAGGGCTGGTTTACCCCGGTCATCTTCTGCTGATCCATTCGCTTTCCTTCAGGAGCTTCCCAAGGGCTTCATTCCTTTCTCCTTTAGGATAGTTTACAGTCTCAATGAAACATGTTTTCTTCCATATTGTGGCATTGGAATGGATTATGGAAAGAAATATGATAAAGATCATGTTTGTTGTTGATTGTATGGAGGCAGATGTGAAGGAAAGATTGCGGTCTAAACATATATCAGCAATATTGAGTGTTCATGTCTTTAGCATTGGCTCATGATGACCCTCATCACTCACACACACACACACACACACACACACACACACACACACACACACACACACACACACACACACACACACACACACACACACACACACACTCTAACACGTGTTATTAATATGTTTTATGATTCTTCAGGTGTAGAGTTTACTGAAGCAGTGAGTTAAACACTGGCTCTTCATCCTCGCCTCTTACACACGTCCACAGACACAATTTTTCAGTCATTCATGAGCTCAAATGTGGGTGTGTGTGTGTGTGTGTGTTCAGGCTGACTCGCGGTGGTCTAACCCAGAGCCAGATGCCCTAAATAGCTGTTTATTGAAAAGCACACGCCTCAGCTAGAGGCTTCTGTAAGCGGAGCTCAGTGAAACACTGCTTTTGTGTCCATTGTGTGTGTCGGCGGTGGTGTTTCTATGAAGCTGGAGTGTGTTCACAGCGCGCGGAGCAGGTGTGTGTGTGTGTGTGTGTGTTTGTGTGTGTGTGTTCAGGCTGACATTATATCGAGCATCTACTGTATGTCAGCCGTCTCCAGCAGAAGCAGACAGAGGATAAAGGATCGGACTGACTCTGAGTTCTGCAGGGCCAGATGAACGTCGTCATTCTTGCATTACTCAAACACAAACGGATGTTTGTATTTTTCATAAAGAGCGTGTGGATTAACTAATGTTACATGAGTTAAATCAGTCCGAGAACAGCTGTTCTGGGTGGTTGCCAGGGTGTTGCTAAGGTGTTCTGGGTGGTTGCCAGGGTGTTGCTAAGGTGTGTGTTCTGGGTGGTTGCCAGGGTGTTGCTAAGGTGTGTGTTCTGGGCGGTTGCCAGGGTGTTGCTAAGGTGTGTGTTCTGGGCGGTTGCCAGGGTGTTGCTAAGTTGCTACGGTGTTCTGGCTGGTTGCCAGGGTGTTGCTAAGGTGTGTGTTCTGGCTGGTTGCCAGACTGTTGCTAAGTTGCTACGGTGTTCTGGCTGGTTGCCAGAGTGTTGCTAAGGTGTGTGTTCTGGGCGGTTGCCAGGGTGTTGCTAAGGTGTTCTGGGTGGTTGCCAGGGTGTTGCTAAGGTGTGTGTTCTGGGTGGTTGCCAGAGTGTTGCTAAGTTGCTACGGTGTTCTGGGTGGTTGCCAGACTGTTGCTAAGTTGCTACGGTGTTCTGGCTGGTTGCCAGAGTGTTGCTAAGGTGTGTGTTCTGGGCGGTTGCCAGGGTGTTGCTAAGGTGTTTGTTCTGGGTGGTTGCCAGAGTGTTGCTAAGGTGGTCTGGGTGGTTGCCAGAGTGTTGCTAAGGTGTTCTGGGTGGTTGCCAGGGTGTTGCTAAGGTGTGTGTTCTGGGTGGTTGCCAGACTGTTGCTAAGTTGCTACGGTGTTCTGGGTGGTTGCCAGGGTGTTGCTACGGTGTTCTGGGTGGTTGCCAGGGTGTTGCTAAGGTGTGTGTTCTGGGTGGTTGCCAGATTGTTGCTAAGTTGCTACGGTGTTCTGGCTGGTTGCCAGAGTGTTGCTAATGTGTGTGTTCTGGGCGGTTGCCAGGGTGTTGCTAAGGTGTGTGTTCTGGGTGGTTGCCAGAGTGTTGCTAAGGTGTTCTGGGTGGTTGCCAGAGTGTTGCTAAGGTGTTCTGGGTGGTTGCCAGGGTGTTGCTAAGGTGTGTGTTCTGGGTGGTTGCCAGACTGTTGCTAAGTTGCTACGTTGTTCTGGGCGGTTGCCAGGGTGTTGCTAAGGTGTTCTGGGTGGTTGCCAGGGTGTTGCTAAGTGTTCTGGGTGGTTGCCAGACTGTTGCTAAGTTGCTACAGTGTTCTGGGTGGTTGCCAGACTGTTGCTAAGTTGCTACGGTGTTCTGGCTGGTTGCCAGAGTGTTGCTAAGGTGTGCGTTCTGGGCGGTTGCCAGGGTGTTGCTAAGGTGTGTGTTCTGGCTGGTTGCCAGAGTGTTGCTAAGTTGCTATGGTGTTCTGGGTGGTTGCCAGAGTGTTGCTAAGGTGTTCTGGGTGGTTGCCAGAGTGTTGCTAAGGTGTTCTGGGTGGTTGCCAGAGTGTTGCTATGGTGTTCTGGGTGGTTGCGAGAGTGTTGCTAAGGTGTTCTGGGTGGTTGCCAGAGTGTTGCTAAGGTGTGTGTTCTGGCTGGTTGCCAGAGTGTTGCTAAGTTGCTATGGTGTTCTGGGTGGTTGCCAGAGTGTTGCTAAGGTGTTCTGGGTGGTTGCCAGGGTGTTGCTAAGGTGTGTGTTCTGGGTGGTTGCCAGAGTGTTGCTAAGTTGCTATGGTGTTCTGGGTGGTTGCCAGAGTGTTGCTAAAGTGTTCTGGGTGGTTGCCAGACTGTTGCTAAGTTGCTAAGGTGTTCTGGGTGGTTGCCAGAGTGTTGCTAAGGTGTTCTGGGTGGTTGCCAGGGTGTTGCTAAGGTGTGTGTTCTGGGTGGTTGCCAGACTGTTGCTAAGTTGCTACGGTGTTCTGGCTGGTTACCAGAGTGTTGCTAAGGTGTGTGTTCTGGGCGGTTGCCAGGGTGTTGCTAAGGTGTGTGTTCTGGCTGGTTGCCAGAGTGTTGCTAAGTTGCTATGGTGTTCTGGGTGGTTGCCAGGGTGTTGCTAAGGTGTGTGTTCTGGGTGGTTGCCAGAGTGTTGCTAAGGTGTTCTGGGTGGTTGCCAGAGTGTTGCTAAGGTGTTCTGGTTGTTTGCCAGGGTGTTGCTAAGGTGTTCTGGGTGGTTGCCAGAGTGTTGCTAAGGTGTTCTGGGTGGTTGTCAGACTGTTGCTAAGGTGTTCTGGGTGGTTGCCAGAGTGTTTCTAAGGTGTTCTGGGTGGATGCCAGAGTGTTGCTAAGGTGTTCTGGGTGGTTGCCAGAGGGTTGCTAAGGTGTTCTGGGTGGTTGCCAGAGTGTTGCTAAGGTGGTCTGGGTGGTATTTGTATTTATCACAAATAGAGACCAGGATGAGCATATATAGGGACAACAGCAGCGGTCCGAGAACCGAACCCTGCAGAACACCATGACCGAGATGAGTGATGACTCTAACGAACAGCAAACCATCTATTGGACAAATAAGAGCGAACCCACTGTAACACAGGGCCATGAAGTCACACACAAGTCTCTGGACACAGCAGGAGTATGTCGTGGTCAACCAAACATCTCAGAGGCCGAGAGCCATTGATAAACGCAAGAGTAGAGAGGGTCAGATGACACTTGTGCACATGTTAGATGTTGTTGTTTGTTCAGATGCATTATGGGACGGCTCACCGCACACAGTGCCTCATCATCACATGATAGAAGTTGTACTTGTCCTGAGGGGCTCATGTAATGCTGTGCCATCTGTTCTGCTAACATGCATGTGTCCACACGGGGCAGTCCTGGAGAGGTCGCGCGGGGTCATGCCTGATGCCACTCTGAGGGGCGGGGCTTTGCAGGAATGGAGGAGACATCCCCTGGAGCGGTTGTGGGAAATAAGAGCGGTTTGTTGAGTGTTTATGGCATTGTCTGTCATGATCCGCTCAGATGTTGGCTAGGTCTGTGTTTGTGCATGTGTGCCCTACAGTAGACTCGCCTTCCAAAACCCATTCCATTAGTTGATCAAGCAGTTCAATGGATGTAATTGGACAATTCACTGATCTGAGATCACGGCGCAGGAGTTTTGCTAGTTTAACGAGGGAAAAACAGTCAGCGCTCCGGCTCATGGTCCAAAAGCCTTGTGCCTCGTCTCTTAATGAGTCATGGGTGTGTTTTGGGCGTAACGAGTAATAAACCAATCAGAGCCTCATCTCCCTTTCCCTTTAAAAGCCAGTTGTGCTGCACCATGAGAGGATTCACTGTTGACATGAGGAGAGACTGAACGCTTCTCCAGAGAGGAATCCTTTTATTTTTAATATTTAAGTGTGTGTGTGTGTGTGTGCTACGCATCCCTGTGTCTGAACCTTTCTCTATTTTGCAACAAAAGTGGATAATGGTTTATATTGTCACAGCATGCAATTAGCATAAAAGTCCTTACACTCTGAGATTTGACCTCATTGGCGTCAAACCTGGTGCGATGCGTCTGACGGCAGGTGTGAATGATGTATTGGCATGGCTTCGAGTGTTTGCTCAACTTTGTGATGCATGAGACCCTGTATTGAGGAACCTCTTTGGTTCTACAGCTCAGTGTAAGTTGTGTATATATTTTGTAATTTTATGTTTGTTTTCTGCATTCAATTGCATATTTTGATTTATGTTTTGCATATTTGTTCAGAGGGTTTTCTTTTGGCCTCATTCGTCAAGCAAGGACACTTCATCTGGACTATATGGTTTTCTCCCACACCTTGGATTATTTGGACTGACGTTTGGTTATAGTTTGGGACACTGTATGTTGAACTTGTGTGGACTTCCATTGAACTGTCGGGATGGGGTAAGATGCACACTTCTTACCTGACTAGGTGGGAGTTGTGAGAAATTGACTTTATTTCTCTACATGTTGTGGTTGGGCTGAAATGCTCTAACAAGATGTGAATTGTGAATTTCCTTCTCTTTGAATGTAATGTTTGGGGATATTGTTGCTGTTTGGGATGTCATCTCTTTAACCCTTTAAATATATTCTTCTCTGCTCCGGGATAAACGGATCTCCTTCATTTATATATGTGACAAAATGAGAGTGTTACATTAATGATTTGACGGAGGGCAAGGTCTCCAGCAAACGACTGATTCTGCTCCAAGTTCTGAGTGACATGAAGATGAGACTGTTGTCCCTTTAAGGCAAGTGTGAAGTGTGCCGATCTGAGCGTGGATTATGAGGATGTCCATGGGAATATCACTTTTTTTCGTCAAGCAGACAGTAAAAAATAATGATAAACACTTCCCTACTATATAGTGTGCAACAGTAGAGGCTATAGTAGGAGAGTAGTCTGAAACCTGACCTATTACGTCCTGCTATATTTTGAAGTGCGCATTCAAAGGACACTTTACTATCCCATGAGGCCACAGGAGAGGATTCGCAAACTGTGTGAAAGCAGTGCAACTTGCGTTGTAGGTCACATGACAACATGGCATTCACACTATATAGAGCATACTTTATTATTGGTTGTGAAGCAAGTTCTTCTTGACTGAATGGGATTTTGCAGTAAGAGAAAGCTGACATAGAAGCAGACTATTATTGTTTTATAAAATGCTTGGAATTAACTGAATTTACTCAAAGTTGATGAAAAATGTTATATCAACCAAAATATACCAGCATAAAGTATATAACCGGATGCTAAGAATAAGTTCACTCGCTGAACACTCTGAATGAGCGCTTGAGAGTTTCGCTCTCGTCAAGCAATCTATACGATTTCAAATCAGCTCATCTTAAGCATCACCACCAGTCCAAAGTTCAGTTAAATTACAAATATGCATTCATACATCGTTACCAACAGTTTTAGTTCTAATTACTAAAGTTCTATCATTAAATAGTGCTTGATTATCATAATATCATATCATAGTCTAATGCTTTATTGACTGATGTTAAGTGTGTACGTTCAGATATTTGAAAAGCTGTGCCATTTTACAAAAATATTGATAAATTTGGTGGAATTTATATATATATGTATAATATAATAAAATACAGTATATCAGTCTGGCGACTAAACAAAAAAATGTACTAGCCAATAGCGATTCTATTGCCAAGGTGTGTGTAGAGGGTTGGTATATGTATTATTATTATTTTTTTATGTGGACTCAGATAGATAGCACAGATAGAGGTGCGTTTATTATTCATAAAAGCCCAAGATTTATTATAAACATGCGTTTCAACTGTACGGTAGAGTTTTATATCCTTTAGATGATAAAAACAGCTTGGGTCAGTTTGTATATGTCCATTAATAAGAATTAGGAGATTTTTTTCATTGGGGTTAAACATGAAAGATGCACACACACACACACACACACACACACACACACACACACACACACACACGCGCGCTTGAAATACTGCACTCTCCTACTTCAGGAGGAAGGCTGGTAAGTGGGACATAGCTTTAGAGTTCCAAATGTAAGTGTGTGTGTGTGTGTTGGTGTTTTAAGTGGGACAGAAGTGATGTACTCATGGGAGCTGGGCTCTTTTTGCTTATCTGGGGAAACTGCGGCGTGTGTACCGCAGACGCACTCACTTATCCATAGACTCACTCAGAGGGACATAATAACCACTCAAACACTGCCCAGTGATCTATAACTATGATCAACAACTTCATCTCTTCTCTGATGATGAGGGCGGGGCCACCTGTCACTCACATGAGATCCACCAATAGCAAACCACAACCATCTAATCAATTCCCCACAGACACACTCAAGCCCCGCCCTACATTTGTTCTTGTTTGCAAAGCGATTCACTCGATATACGGCACAATAGAGGAGAAAACTATTTCTCCTCTTACTTTCATGCCGACTTTAACTAATCGTAAGTATTAAACTTCAGAGAGTGACTAACTTTGAGCTTGTCTTTGCTACGGACTTAAGGTGTTTGTTTACTAAACTACACCTTAGCAACACCCTGGCAACCATCCCACCGTCGTGAGGATGAGTTCTTTGACTCTAGTTTTCTTCTCAAGTCACATTTATTTGTCTAATGTTTTTCACAGACCACACTGTTTCAGACCAGCTTTACAGAAGGTTGTGATGTTGTCATATTTTAATATCTGCGTTTGGCAGATTGTAGCCGGGCGATAATATAGTTTATTTTTTATAGTTTAGTTTGTGTGACGATACCAGCAGTCAAGCAGTTGAGAGATGCTCTTGTCTTGCTCTCACTCCTCTTTCAGCTTCTGCTTTCAGTTTGTTGAGGATTTGACTAGTAAATGAGCAGCAGAGAGCCGGAGCAGCGCTCATCTTTCATTCATACGCCTCGAAGCTGTCACTCAATAATGTTTACACACAGCTGTGATGAAGAGCCCTGGAGCAGCAGGTCTGTGGACGGACGCTTGATATGACTTTAGAAGGGTGCTTTCTAGAGACTGCAGAAATAATCAGTGAGAAATATAATGAGCCAAAGACAAAAGAACCGAATCGTTGTCTTTAATCCACTGTCTGATATTCCTCTCCGTTGATTTGAGCTCATTCTGATGTGGATGTTGAGTTAAAGTTGGCTCGTATGATGAATGAGATTCGTTTTTCTGAAAGCAAATTAGGTTATGCGTTTATAAATCATATTTTGTTAAGTTCATTTGGAGACATTGGCATCCGAGACACAGTGGGAATGTTCTCATGGTTCCTGTGGAGGTCGGTGTTGTCATCGGATGCGATGTCTTCCTACACACAGGATTTCAGAATCGGATCGACCTTGCGTATGAATGGAGCCTTTCAGGAATCATCACACACACACACACACACACACACACACACACACACACACTGTTACTGACCAGCTTCATATACAGATGAGTTCTGTCTAGACGGACAGACAGTACAGTCATCATACGCATAATGTCACACATTTACACACATTAAAAGAGTTCAGACATTTAAAGAGCCTCTTTTAACTACACACACACACACACACACACACACACTCACGCACTCACACACACATAAACACGCACATGCACACACACACACACACACACACACACACACACACAAACACATCAGGCCTCCACCATTACATTCCTAGGATGTTTAATTCAGTACACCGCCCATCTCATAAAACTCTCTCACACACACACACACACACACACACACACACACACACACACTTGGCCTGACAATGCAGTCTGTCATTATGCTGGAGACCTCAGCTGACCGATGTGTGTCTGGCCATCCCTTATACAGCCTCTCTCTCTCTCTCTTGCTCTCTCTTGAACACACACACACACACACACTCACACACTCTTGTATTCTGTAGCTTGATGTTGTCTTGTCATGCTTTGCCATGAAAGATAGTTGCTCTGTAGGGCGTTCACACTTATTCTCTGTAGAAGAACTGAACTCAAACCTCTTTCAGTGACCCAGAAGTGAATTGAGTGAGAACAGATGGATCTGTTTTTGTTCTCCTTGTACATTGTGCTATATAGCACCACTACCATATATACCCCTTGTCCACCAAGGCAGTGCTGGTGCTGGTGCTAGTTCGGAGCCAGAGCCTAGTTTCAAATCGGTTCTTTGTGTTTCCACAACCAAAGCACCAGCTCCGAGTCAGGAAAAGTTGTTCTTAAGTAGCACCAAAACATTCCTGGGCTAGAAGTAAGAACCGATTACGTCAGGCGCTGGGGGCGGAGTCAACAAGACCAACACAAACTTGAGATCCGCCAATGTTGAAATAGCAGCTAATGGAGCTAACAGCTGCGGCTCGTTTGTAATCTCCGTCTATACAAATTACGGCAAACTGCATGAATGCGTTGGATTCGCTGTGTTTTCGTCGTGTTTTGATGCTGATGTAGGATCGTAAAGTCATGTGAATCAATAGTAACGCAACGTTTGCATTGTTGACGGAAGGCTTGTTCGCAGCGGTGCTGTGCAGACCGATCGCCGTGAAGAACCACTGAAGCACCGCTGAAGAACTGCTGAAGAACCGCTAAAGAACCACTGAAGAACCGCTGAAGAATCACTGAAGCACCGCTGAAGAACCGCTGAAGAACCACTGAAGAACTGCTGAAGAAACGCTGAAGAACCTCTGAAGAACCGCTGAAGAATCACTGAAGCACCACTGAAGAAACGCTGAGGAAACACTGAAGAACCTCTGAAGAACCTCTGAAGCACCGCTGAAGAACCGCTGAGGAAACACTGAAGAACCTCTGAAGAACCGCTGAAGAACCGCTGAAGAAACGCTGAAGAAACGCTGAAGAAACGCTGAAGAACTGCTGAAGAAACGCTGAAGAACCTCTGAAGAACTGCTGAAGAATCACTGAAGAACTGCTGAAGAATCACTGAAGAACCGCTGAAGAACCACTGAAGAACTGCTGAAGAAACGCTGAAGAACCTCTGAAGAACCGCTGAAGAATCACTGAAGCACCACTGAAGAACCGCTGAGGAAACACTGAAGAACCTCTGAAGAACCTCTGAAGCACCGCTGAAGAACCGCTGAGGAAACACTGAAGAACCTCTGAAGAACCGCTGAAGAACCGCTGAAGAAACGCTGAAGAAACGCTGAAGAACTGCTGAAGAAACGCTGAAGAACCTCTGAAGAACTGCTGAAGAATCACTGAAGAACTGCTGAAGAAACGCTGAAGCACCACTGAAGAACCTCTGAAGAACCTCTGAAGCACCGCTGAAGAACCGCTGAAGAAACGCTGAAGAACCTCTGAAGAACCTCTGAAGCACCGCTGAAGAACCGCTGAGGAAACACTGAAGAACCTCTGAAGAACCTCTGAAGAACCTCTGAAGCACCACTGAAGAACCGCTGAAGAAACGCTGAAGAACCGCTAAAGAACCGCTAAAGAACCACTGAAGAACCGCTGAAGAATCACTGAAGAACCACTGAAGAACCGCTGAAGAACCACTGAAGAACCACTGAAGAACCGCTAAAGAACCACTGAAGAACCGCTGAAGAATCACTGAAGAACCGCTGAAGAATCACTGAAGCACCGCTGAAGAACCTCTGAAGCACAACTGAAGCACCGCTGAAGAACCACTGAAGAACCGCTAAAGAACCACTGAAGAACCGCTGAAGTATCACTGAAGAACCACTGAAGAACCGCTGAAGAACCACTGAAGAACCACTGAAGAACCGCTAAAGAACCACTGAAGAACCGCTGAAGAATCACTGAAGCACCGCTGAAGAACCGCTGAAGAACCATTGAAGCACCGCTGAAGAACTGCTGAAGAACTGCTGAAGAACCGCTAAAGAACCACTGAAGAACCGGGAGGAACAATATTTCACCCCCGGCCGGAGTTATGGAGCCTCTGGGTCTGGCCCCTGAGGGGGCTCGGTACCTAGAGGCGGGCCTGTCAGCAGAGGTGGTCGAGACTTTACTCAGCTCCAGGGCTCCTTCCACCAGGAGACTGTACAGCCTCAAGTGGAACGTATTCTCCACTTGGTGTAGAGAGCGTGAGGTGGATCCAGTTAACTGCCCAGTTGGCTTCAGTGCTGGAGTTCCTCCAGGATCGCTTCTCCTCTGGTCTTACCCCGTCCACCCTGAAGGTGTACGTGGCTGCCCTTGGGGCTTTCCACGCACCTCTAGGTGATGGACTCTTGGGGAAGCACCATTTGGTTGTACAGTTCCTCCATGGGGTTCGGAGGATGAGGCCTGCGGCTCGCTCCAGAGTCCCAACCTGGGACCTGGCGGTGGTACTTGAAGGGTTGGCTGAGGCCCCCTTCGAGCCACTGGAGTCGGCTGAGCTGAAGAACCTGACCCTGAAGGTGGCTTTTCTCCTCGCTATCACCTCTCTTAGGAGAGTGGGAGATCTCCAGGCCTTGGCGGTCACGCCAACCTTCCTGGAGTTTGCCCCTGGCAGAGTGAGGGCCATCCTTCACCCTAGACCGGGTTACATTCCCAAGGTTCCATCTCAGGGAGCCCGGTCTCTGGTTCTTCAGGCTTTCCATCCCCCACCCCACCTGACGGCGGAAGAGGGGAGACTTCATGGATGCATGATGGCGCCGCCGTGCTCGGTCGCCGTTCAGGTCGCTCCGCTAAGACTTTGCTTTTATTTATTATTCTACTCTCTTTTACTCTCTATTTTTTCCAACGGATCATCTGCTTTGATCTGTTACGACAGCAAAACACTTCTGGAAATTGGTTACCGCTACACTGACCTGTTTCAGGACACTTTCTCCAATCTTCCATCTGAGATTCGCCGGGACGCCGAGTTGAACAATGGCCACTCGAGTCAACGGCGAAGATTCAAAAAACACCGCGGGAAACGCGCTGGGATCCGCAACAGACTGAGAAAAAGAGCATTCAGTCCTCCTCTCCCGAGCATTTTGCTCGCAAATGTCCAATCCTTGGAGAATAAGATGGACGATCTTAGAGCCAGGATAAGTTTTCAACGGGACATGAGAGACTGCAACATCTATTGTCTGTCCGAAACATGGCTCACGCCAGCGGTCCCGGATACAGCCGTGACGCCGTCCGAGAACTTCTCCGTTTTTCGGATGGACAGAACAGCCGAGGCCGGGAAATCTAAAGGCGGTGGAGTGTGTTTCATGATAAACAAGAAATGGTGCGATCCTAGGAACATCTCCATTCTTTCGCGATCCTGCTCGCCTCACTTGGAACATTTAACTCTCATGTGCCGGCCTTTCTACCTACCGAGGGAGTTTTCCTCGGTCATCGCCACTGCCGTTTATATTCCACCACAGGCAGACACGGGGCTGGCTTTATCTGCCCTCCATGATGTGACTAGCGGATTCATAAACAAACACCCCGACGCTGCTTTCACCGTCGCGGGTGATTTTAACAAAGCAAACCTAAAGAAAGTATTGCCAAACTTTCACCAGCATGTCTCCTGTCCCACACGAGGAGCAAACACACTGGATCATTGCTACTCTCCGTTTAAGAACGCCTACAAAGCTCGTTCACAGCCAGCTTTTGGCAAATCGGACCATGCCGCAATTTTTCTCACACCGGAATATAAACAAAGGCTCGTTCAAGAGCCCCCGGTGAGGAGGGAAGTCAAACGCTGGTCATCCCATTCAGAGATCACGCTACAGGCAGCTCTTGATGACGTCGACTGGGACATGTTCCGCGCGAGTTCTGAAGACGTCAGCGAGTTCACAGAAGTGGCGCTCTGCTTTATCAACACACTGACAGAGCAAGCCACACAAACAATAACTATAACGTCCTTCCCTAATCAGAAACCGTGGGTGGACAGTTCAATCCGCACTGCAGTAAACAAGCGCACTATCGCTTACAATACCGGTCTCCTAACGGGGGATATGAGGGAGTACAAAGCTTCATGTTACGCCCTCCGGCGCGCTGTTAAAGCCGCAAAACTCCGCTATAAAGACCGAGTGGAATCTCATTTCCAACTCAACGACTCCCGGCGGATGTGGCAGGGACTGAGGACCATCTGTGCTTTTGGAACTAAATCCTCTGCAGAGGTGAGAGCTGATCCGTTGCTGGTGAACGAGTTAAACTCTTTCTACGCTCGCTTTGATGGCAATCGCGGCAGCGCGACTCCGGCGAGTGACGCGTCAGAGAGAGTCCCTCGGAGCAGCAACGGTCACGTGATCTCTGTCTCGGAGGACGAGGTTCGGAGGGCACTCAAACGTGTGGATGTCAGGAAAGCTGCTGGGCCGGATGGTATTTCAGGTCGTGTTCTACGGTCCTGTGCTGATCAGCTCGCAGGGCTCTTTACATCCATATTTAACGAGTCCCTTGCTACATCTGTTGTCCCCACCTCCTTCAAACGATCCTCTATCATCCCTGTACCTAAGATCAGTAAACCCTCTTGCCTAAATGACTATCGTCCAGTGGCTCTCACATCTTTAGTCATGAAGGTCTTTGAGAGACTCATTAAAAACAACATTTGCTCCTCCATTCCTGACACTTTGGACCCTCTTCAGTTTGCCTATCGTCCCAATAGATCGACTGAAGATGCCATCTCTCACGTCCTTCACTCCTGCCTCACTCACATCGACAGCAAAAGTGGGAACTATGTCAGGCTGCTATTTATTGACTATAGCTCAGCCTTTAACACCATAGTTCCCATTAAGCTAACACACAAACTCCTGGATCTAGGCCTGAATTCTTCTCTCTGCCTCTGGATTGAAGATTTCCTCACTGGCAGACCCCAGGCGGTGAGAGTAGGCCAGTTCACCTCCACCTCCATCACCCTGAGTGTTGGAGCTCCACAGGGCTGTGTGCTGAGTCCCCTGCTCTACTCTCTCTACACCCATGACTGTTTGTCCACACACAGCTCCACCTCTATCATCAAGTTTGCTGATGATACTGTTGTCCTGGGTCTCATCTCCAACAACAATGAGACGGCATACTTGGACGAAGTGGAGCAACTGACATCATGGTGCCAGGACAACTGTCTCTCTCTGAATGTTAACAAGACCAAAGAACTGATTGTGGACTTCAGGAAGAGACAGCATCGGTCATACTCCCCTCTCATGATCAGCGGGACACCGGTAGAGAGAGTGAGCAGCTTCAAATACCTGGGTGTGAACATCTCCGAGGATCTAACCTGGACTACACACATCCAGACACAGGTGAAAAAAGCCAGGCAAAGACTGTACCACCTGCGCCAGCTGAGGAAATTCAGGGTTTCACCAGCCATCCTGAAAACTTTCTATCGAGGGGCGATAGAAAGTGTCCTGACTCAGTGCATCACAGCGTGGTACGGGAACAGCACCAGTCACGACTGCAAAGCCCTGCAAAGAGTGGTGCGCTTATCCGAGCGCATCTCAGGCTCAGCTCTCCCGTCTCTGCAGGACATCTACACCAAACGCTGCAGAGGTAGAGCTACTAAAATCATCAGAGACATTAACCACCCTGCAAACTCTCACTTCACCCTGCTGCCATCTGGTAAGCGCTTCCGTAGCCTGATGGCAAAGACTGAAAGACTCAGGAGGAGTTTCTTCCCCCAGGCCATCAGACTCCTGAACTCAGTCACGTGACTTCACTTCACCCCGCACACGCATAAACATCCAGTTTTATAACATTAACATCCACATACTGCCATTGCACTGCACTTTATCTCACTTATCATATCCACTTATTTTTATATTTTTATATTTTTATTCTTATATTTTTATTTTTATCTTATTTCCTATTTCTATCTTTTACTTGATTTATTTATAATTCTACTTATGTTAATACTTTTTATTCTATTGTAACTGTTATTTGCACTGTCCATGGAGCGGACCTGTTTACATTTCACTGCCAGTTGTATATTGTGTATATAACTGTGTATGTGACAAATAAAACTCTTGAATCTCTTGAATCTTGAATCTTGAATCATCTGCTCTGCCCGGTCAGAGCTCTAAGTATTTATTTGGAGAAGTCTTCCCACTGGAGAAGGTCAGACCAATTGTTGGTGTGCTTTGGCTCACCCAAGAAAGGGCTGCCTGCGTCAACGCAGACGATCAGTAATTGGATTGTCCAGGCTATAGCCGCGGCTTATAGGGTGCGCAATTTGCCTCCGACCATGGCCGTGAGGGCCCATTCCGGAGCATGGCCTCCTCAATGGCCCTCCTTTCTGGCGTCTCGCTTCAAGAGGTATGCGAGGCGGCCGGGTGGGCCACCCCGCACACCTTCATTAGATTTTACAGTCTGCACCTCCCGGTGACGCCTGGTGCTCGAGTTCTTGCGTCCTGAGTGTGCCTGGGTTTCCAGCTTCACACTGGGACGTGGGGTGATTTGGTGTGGCCTAGTGGGTATTAACGTTCCCAAAGTGTCGTGACTCGACGACGCAGTGCGAGTTCCCTCGAAGGGGAACGTCTCGGGTTATGACTATAACCCTTGTTCCCCGAGAAGGGAACGAGACACTGCGTCTCCTCACCACACCTATCACGGCTAGAGCGCTCGCTTCATTGCAAGTGCTGGTATGTGTTTGCATCAGCTTCCCTTTTGTATCTTCCGGGTATGCCGTCATCTACTACGTCATGATGCACCACCAATCAGATTGGCTTGATTTCATTCATACTTCAGACGCGCAACGCTGTGGGCGTTCCCAAAGTGTCGTCACTCGACGACGCAGTGTCTCGTTCCCTTCTCGGGGAACAAGGGTTATAGTCTTAACCAGAGACATTTTTTTAGGAAACGGGCAGACTTGAATAAATGGCAACACAATAGCAAACCATACACGATAACAAATTGTAAAGCAAAAATTGATAATTAATCCAAAGTTTGAAGATTTATGAGTAGGCTAACACATCTTCATTTGAACGTTTACAGTAATTTAGGGGTAAATTTGACCTGCTGGAAGTTAAATCTGGTTTTATCTAAACAATTGTTAACAAAAGGGGATTGTGAATAACAATTTTAGTAAAAGTCAGTGACTGGGAGAGATATTGAAAATCAGCCCCATGGGTAAATCTGACCCCATGTCGTCTCTAGTGTTAACAGGCTGGTCCATGCTATGCTTGGGATAAGCATATTTACATATGGGCAAGGATATTGCATATTCATATTAGCTATGCCATAGAGTCAATCCACCTGTAAACACACTCTTGACCACATACATTGATATTTATAAGCATTTTCGATTTTTTAATACCTCACAAAAGGTTCCTTACATGCATTGTGTTATATTACAGTGAGCGTAAAGCTGGTAAATCTGTCCCTTCAGCTGCTTATATAAGCGCTTTCTGCTGGAATCCTCTCAGTTTCTGCTGGAATTAGCCATTATGAAAGTCTGTAGAGATCATTCATGACCGTCTCGTTCTCAATGTCTCAGTGTTGTTTGTTCAGTCACTGCCTCAGGGATTCCTCAGGGATGAAATATGATTATGGATCAGAGAATGGAGTCATTATCAGCACCCTCACACACACACACACACACACACACACCAGGTTTGACGAGAGTCCAGGGTTCATGACCTCTGGTTAAATCAGCTCAGGTCTTTCAGATTAGGGAGCCGGAGGTGTGTGTGTGTGTATTGAGGAAGAGAAACTCTGTATGTCAGGCTTTTCTTGAGTGTTTCATTTACCCATCGCAGGTGTGTGTGTGTGTGTGTGTGTGTGTGTGTGTGTGTTTGTCACACCCTCAGGCTCTGCTGACATGAATTGGAAGTTGATCCAGCATGATTAATCTTGTCTTTAATTCTTTCATTCTTCCCACAATGCTCTGACAGAGCACTATAGACTCATATATCCGTGATAAAGAGATGGAATAGAGCAGTCTAGCTAAAGCATGAGCCAGGTTCTCAGAATTGGACTCTTTTATGTTGCTTTCATACCATTTTCAACAAAGGTTTACTGACTAAAAATGTCCTATAGTGGCAAAAACTAAGCACCTGAGTCCACATTGACTCAGATATCCTGGAAGTGAAGTATTAGTGGACCTAATCATCTCTGAATATAGACACAGCTGAAAAAGACGTGTGTGTGTGTGTGGCTCTAGAGCAAGCTGTAGTTCACGGGTAATCTCCTCGGAGAGGGTTAAATTCAAGGAATCACTAAGGAATATCCCGGGGGTTTCCCACAGTTCAACTGGTGTTAAGTCTGTGACTTTCTGTGGGCTACAAATCTGTTGCCTTAGATCAGGGGTGGCCAAACTTTTTTAAAAGGGGGCCAGATTCGATGTTGTGGACACACCTGGGGGCCGGTTCCTTTTCTATTATATCTATATAACTAACATGTTTTGTTTCTTGGAAACATGGCAGATTTGACAAAAGCTTGAGCTGACAGTAGCTTGTGATAGGACACAGATGTAAATTTATAGATTTTTAATACAATATCTGTAAAACTTTCATCAACGAAAAAGTTTTAATGGGTGAAATGTAAATATTATTAGTGAGTTAGAACTCTATTCTTATTTAAATGAACGAGTGCTCTATTTAGATCACCACAGGTAAAACCACACTGCAAAATATGCCTTTCTTACTTACTATTTCTGTCTTTTTTCCAGTCCAAATATCTAAACATTCTTAAATCAAGAGAAACAAGAATGCAAACAGAAACAAGGTTATTTCTCTGACCCAATTGGCAGATCATTTAGTTTGTTTTAAGCAAAAACTCTCTCACACACACACACACACACACACACACAATTAGCTTTTGGAATGGCACGCGTTGATTTGTGTGTGTGTGTGTGTGTGTGTGTGTTTTTGTGTGTATGAGTGTGTGTGTGTGTGTGTGTGTGTGTGTACATGTTTTTCTAGCCTGGTGGGGACTTGAACCTGACTGTAGACAGACTCATGGGGACTCGTGTCTCCTAAATTGAGGTCCCCACGGGCACAAAAGCTTATAAATCATTCAGAATGAGTTTTTATGAAAATGTAAAAATGCAGAATGTCTCCTGTGAGGGTTAGGTTTAGGGGCAGGGGCAGTGTAAGGGGATAGAAAATACGGTTTGTACAGTATAAAAACCATTACGCCTATGGTGAGTCCCCAGAAGGATAGCGCACCAGACTGTGTGTGTGTGTGTGTGTGTGTGTGTGTGTGTGTGTGTGTGAGAGTTTTTTTGTCTGTTTTGCACTCTTGATGTTTTAGAGATTCACTGTTGAGTCCTTTTTTTCTGCATCCTGGCGGATTTGTAGATTGTATGCACAAAAAAAATAATTTCCCATTCATTTCCTATGGGGGTCATTTTTGACCCGAAGGTCCTGAGTGTGACCCATAAATGAAGAACCCCAGAGGGTCAAACAGATCTTAAAAGTATCGTTCACGTACAGTTCTGCTCAGTAAGCATTTAAACAGTCGGCGAGTGTTTGATATAGTGTTTAAATTTGAGTTGTGTAGTGTACTCCAGCCTTTACAGTTGCAAATCCCTGCCAGTGTGAACATCCCTTCAAGAGCAGCTCATTTCCTGCGGGAGGAGAGGTGTGTAATGAAACTGTCCCATCACAGTAATCCGGGTTCAGTGTTTCCCTGGGTCTGACCCTACATCCCACTGGACACCAGCCGCTCTGATACACCTATAGAGACCGCTTCTGAAGGTCTGGTCTCAGACTCCGAGGACTCTGGGTTTTGTTTCTAGACCGCCCAAGACCACGACCACTGGGCTTGATTCATTAACATCATTAGAGTGATTGGATGTAAATCTTCCTGCTTCAGATCAATCGGTGACTTGTCTCTGCTCTGATGTATCTATTGTGCGGGATCAGGCATTACTGCGGAGCGGACATGATGCCAGCTTTAGTGCAGGAGTGGTTCAGGTTTTCCCACTGAGATCTTCTTCATATTCACCTCAGTTCAAACAAGGCAGGTCGTATTAAACAGCGAGCAGGTTTAGGTTTTCCTGCTTGGCTGTACAATGGCAGGATCTCTGGGAAGCTGGGATTATCAGGATCTCTCCAGTGGGAACAGCGGAGCAGGGAGAGGCGGCTAATGACCGATCCGCTGGAGCAAACCTTGGGAAAATGGCAGCGGGACAGATCTCTGAGATCAGCCAGACGGAGACCGCAACACGAGACGCAGGAGAGCTGGCTCTGGATGAAGGAGTGTGTGGACACACAGCAGACTCCGGCCGATCCCCTTTGAATGGGGCAGATCGGGGAAAACAGGAGAACAGTTAGATTTTGCTTCAGATTTGTCCGCTAATGCAAACTGAGCTGAAGAAATGGGGCATTGAGAAGCATCAGAACCATCGACCGCTCAGGTTTAGCCTACATGTCAATGCCTCGGGGGTGTGTCTTTCTGAAGAGCTTAGCCAATCAGAGCCGAGGTCAGGTCCATTCAGTCCTCGAGCCAGAGGAGTCGCGGACACATCTGCAGACCACACTGAGGATCAGGAGATTCATGAGCTGCTTTCTGGGAATGTATGTACGCCTTTTTACCCTAAGAAATGAAAATGAAAGATTATGACAAACAACTTAATGTGATTTCTTTTAATGTGAGGACGTTTAATGCAAAAGTTATCAATTCTACTGCTTTTGGGTCCGCTTTCACTCAGAGGAGGTACAAATATAGTCTTTTTAATCCATTTTTAGTATGAAAACTAAACTTTGGATATGTGTCAAGATTATTTTTTTTCGGATAAAAAAATGTAAGAGACACACTTTTAGACTTCAGGTTCATTTGGACCCAAAAGTGATTATTATTATTATTATTATTATTTGCACATTAATAATTAAATTATGCTGATTTTTACATCTATTAGTTAGATTTGTCTCAAATTACTATGATTACTTCTAAAATGATTTAGTCCCTTTCACACACACACACATTTAGTATTTCCTACTGCGACTGCAATAGTGACTGTAAAAGTTTATGCAAGTGAAATTAATATTTAGGTTAAAAACTTTATTCTGATGCTGTTTTGACAGTTTTGAGCAGTCATGAGTTTTAAGTTCAGATGAATTAAAGTGAGTTCCTACTGGTATTTATCATATTATTTGTTCTCTTACATTTCATATAAAGATCTATTAAAATAAAAATTATTATAAAAATGATAAAGCTAAATGATACAAATGTATATTTTCTTCAATCACGCTGGTTTTTGCTGTAGTACATCTTAAATTTCAAAGATTTTCACTCTTTTTTAATGAGTAAAAAGAGGGTAAATGAGTAAAGGCCTGGGAAGAATATGGTAACATTCAACACTTTAAACATGTTGTGCATTCACTCATTAATGAGACATTACGAATTAGATACAATATGGTTTCAGTTGAAAAATATTACGTAATGCCTGTTTTATGAGCTCACGTTTAGTCCAAACGGACCCAGGAATGAAGCATGCAGTGTTTAATGCCTTACGAGGGCTAATATAGAAATAAAGAAATGCCATGTGATGTATTTCTGAGTAAATGCATAGATTGATAAGGCAGCTTTCACAACTGGGACTCTGTTTGAGTCCTGAAGAGTGTGTTGATATGAATCAGGTCTTGTATACGGCTCTTATGAAGGCTAGTGTTCACTGATGAGGGCTGATACCTGAGAGAAGGCTAGTGTAGTTCACTGATTCCTTTCCAGACAGGATATTAGTGAGGCCTTTCAGGGGCGCGTGGAGGAAAAACACTTCTTATTTAAGTCATTTCATGGCAGATCCGCGTCTGCGCAGATGGGCTCCTGTGTGTGTGTGTGTGTGTGTGCGCATGCTCACTTTGTTTAATGTCATTCCTCGTATCGTTTCAGAAGTGTGTGTCTATATACACTGATAAATATGATCCTGTGCTGAAGTAAATACTACAGGAAAAACTAATGTCATTTCTACAAGAAAAAGTTAGTTCAGGCAATAATAAAAAAAACAAGTAAATTCTATATTAGTGCTCAATACAAGCTTGTAGAAATTAAAGCATAAATATCAACAATACAAAATAAAGTAAAACTACTCAACTTTTCTGATACTGGTGTTCCCATCATGCACTGGGGCTTGAATAATTAATGAGGTAGATTTTTCGCTGTTTTTACACTTTTATCATTGCTTTTTGCCATTTTGTGACATTTAGAGTTCATTTCCTACTCAAAATGACACATTCCTACTCATAAACGATCCATTGAATGTGTATTGAGTTCGTGTTCAGGTGCCGTGTTATCTCTATTATGTAGATATGGAGTCTACACAATATCTATTGTATTATTTACTTAGATGTTCTAAGTAAAGCATACACTTTAAAAGTGTGGTTTACTTGAGTGTTGGGGTGTAACGGTACACAAAACTACCGGTTCGGTACGGGTTCAGTACAGCAGTTTTACAAAATTGCTTTTTATTTATTTTTATTAAACAGTGGTTTACTGAAAAAACAGTGTCTGTCCTTAAATGAGTTAAACTATAACTAAAAGTTTTTTGAAGATAAAACTATAAAACTATATAGGGAGCCCTTACTTGCACATTAATATTAAAGGTTAACAACAGAGCCCAAACTATTAGCCTAAATTCAGTTGCTATTTATTTTTAGGTATAATAATCAACACTCAAATAACACATTGTATGCAAACATGTAAACTTAACTTCTAAATCTAATTATAAAATAGTTTTTTCTCCAATTTGTTGTTGAAATATAATCATTTACACACAGTGTCTGTCATTTTCATGACAGATTTATTTAAACATACATGAAATAATCAAGACATCACTAAGTAGAATATAATGAATATATAGGCTAATATAGAGCTTATATTTAGTGAAAGAGTTGATTTCTCTAGTGAACTAACAGCTGTGGACACTGAATGACTGCCTGAGGTAAATGTGATGCTACATGACATTGTTTAGTTTACAGCAGTTATATTGAGGTCTTTCCGCTGTTGAAACACTGATTGAGCGATTACACCACATATGATATGTGACAGTAAGTTGTAATGTATCCTCAGCATACCTTCAGATGTTCATTCATGTTTAATCTTTAGGAAGAGATGATCGCGTTGAACTGTGATTTGTGATCAGTCACGCCACATTAAAGAGCGTCAAACGGCATTTATCGTCTGAATACTTCATATGTTTGTGTGGGAACTCGGATTGAAGTGTGTTCCGCGCTTTAAACAAGCCGACTGTGAACTGTTAAAGATTGCACTCGGAAACTGTTCAGTACACTCTTGCACCGAACCGAAAGCCCTGTACCGAAACGGTTCGGTACGAATACGTGTACCGATACACCCCTATTGAGTGTTATATTGTTTGAGTAAAAAGTATTGCAAAGAAACTAAGTAGAAACTACTCAACCTTTTACTGGTTTACTTGAAATGACTGATTTTCTTTGTTAATGTTACTTAACTTAGTTAGGTAGAGGTTACTTAATTCCATATGAGAAACTTACTTGCATGCAATATAAGTAAATTGTACTTATTGTTTTAGTAAAATCTTTAATTAAAACTCCAACAGCATGCTCTAGTTGTGCTGAATTGAGGCTCTGAGCGGTGTAACTGATCTTGTGTTGCTGCAGACTTGACTCTCGTGAGACTGTAGCGTCTCTGATTTGTGGTTTTAAGGCTGTTGACTCTGCACTGATCCTCACAGCTCTGCTCTTGAACTCTTACTGTAAGAGTTTTACTACCACATGCTTTACTACCCTGACAGATCGTCGATCACAAGCCAACGCATCTCCAGCTGCACATGACCTGTTTGACAAGGCATCACTAATGATCATTGAGCAGCCTGGCATTGTTTCAGTCGCTCATATACAGGCCATTCCTCCGCTGGGGAGATCTCATCAATACTGCCGACCCATTTAACGGCCCGCACTCGCGGAGGTCTGGAGTGAGCGGATCCATTCAGGGCCGTAATCGCTATAGACATCGAGTCCCCCCCAATAATTACAAATGGCCAAATTGCCCCCCCCCCCAATATCTGATATTGTTGATGCTGCTCTGCTGTACTCCATTATAGGGATTAATGATATCTTATCGTTTGCGAGGTAAATATTCTCCCCACGAAAAGAATTAGTCTTCCCACGATAATAACGATAAAGCCTAGTGGATGACGCGAGCCGTTCGCATCTCACGAGCGGAGCGAAAACAGTGACGGTGGAAGAGAGGAGGAGTTTATCGCTAAACGAGGAGCGACCTCTACAATCTGAACCTGTACACACAGATATATTTTCACTCATTGAGCACTTGGACTGAACGCTTGAGAGATTCGCTCTTTCTCAAGCGATCTGCAAAGCACACTATTTCAGTTCACTTTACTGTAGATCATTGTTTATGTTTCTGAGGCTCTCACTTGTAGCCAAAAACAGTGGTCGATAGTATCGCCTATTTTTATCGTCATTGATATCGTTATCGCAATAAATACCAGAAATATCGTGATATAGTCCATATCGCCCATTTCTTCTCCATCACACACCGCTCTGTTACTAGGATGACAAAATTAAAATGTAAAATTTTTGAGGTTGAGATGGCCAATCAGATCAAAGAAGGCGGGGCTTACTGAACTTACCGAATTCCAGCGCGACACTTTAGTTATAGCAGTGAAAGAGTGCGGCGTAAGATGTAAGCTAAACATTTCATATTTGATGACTGTTTTAGGATAAAAACATTCAGCGGCCAACAGTAATATCCAGTGATGCAAACTACGTGACATTTTTTATGAAGTTTCACCATTTTGAATTGAAAATATGACATTATTTATGTAAATCAAAACTGAATTTGACGTGCAAGAAACGCTTTGCATTTTTACATATTAGGCAGACGAAAATAAGAGTGAATGTGTGCATATTCTTAAAAACATCATACATTATAACCAGTGTTGGGGAAAGTTACTTTGAAAAGTAATGCATTACAATATTGCGTTACTCACTTAAAAAGTAACTAATTGTTACTTTTTAAAAAGTAATGCATTACATTACTTTTCTTAAAAAGTAATACATTACATTACTTTTACGTCACTTTTTCTCACCTGGGCTGGGCTTGTTTTTTTTTTTTATAGTTCCATTTTTGTGCAAAGGTAAAGACCTCTTCATTCTAAAATTGAAATAATAAGACTCAGGTAAAAATGCAAATCCACGCATGAACAGTAGAGGGCGCAGCTCTGCTGTGCTGCCAATCTGGATAACGGAAGAATAGGACGCAAGAGAAAAAAGTCTAGTAATTTTAGTAAAAATCTAGTAATTTTTGCTCATGGTTTAACTGAATCATCAAAGGTCAGCAGCAAGACATTGGTCAATAAAGGTAGATTAAATGCATAAAAATATTAGTTTTATTTAACTTTATTTTATTTGTATAGTTTGCACAGTACTCTCGATTTTTCTCAACATGGGGACAGGAGAGCTGTCAATCAAATAAATGTGAAAAAGTTTTTTGAAAAGTAACTCAGATATTTTGTTGTAAATTTCAAAAGTAATGCGTTACTTTACTATTTATTTGAAAAAGTAATCTGATTACGTAACTCAAGTTACTTGTAATGCGTTACACTCAATACTGATCATAACTACAATTGAACTGACACTTTTACCATTTTTATTTCCTTAAATCCCTTTTAATCCTTTAATAATTTAATTCCTTTAAATAAACCGATAAGACCAATACCCTCCCCATGCCAAACAAACATTGGTCCCTCCAGTGTCTACGGCCTTGGATCATTTATATGTTCACACAGAAGTGAATTCAAGCACTCATAGTTTCATACAGAGCATCATCATATCATCTTTCACTGCAGAAGTCATGAGCAACAGACGGCCTGTGTTAGCGGGACATGTAGTTCGCTTCATCAGGACTGAAGGCGGTGTGTGTTCGCAGGGAAAGTGTGTCTGGTCCCGCTGGCGTTTCCTGGCCGGCCGTCGATGGGTGCGTTTGATTAGAGTGGAGACTTCCTGCTGTGCGCTCAAAGGTTACACATCACACACAGAGTCGCCCTGTGAGCGTCCTGAGGGGGAAAAGGCCTTTCAGTTCAATCTCTGCTGGAGCTGAGCAGCAGGGGATTCTGGGATTGATGGAGCGAGTGGGTGGAGAAATGCTCTATATCATGTGAGAGTGACAGATGCCCATCTCTGTCAGTTACTGTGAGGTCAAGGTTTTGACATTTTCCACAGATGTTATTGTTACATATTACTATAGGGTCATTCCGTCAACTCGGCTCAAATTTTTTATTTTGTCAATATTTTTCCTGTAGAAAGACAAACATAAATAGTGATGAAAGCCAAAATATGAAATGTCACAGATGACATGTTTTGTAGAGGACGGTCAGAATTACCATTTTCACCTGAGATCTGGAGCCGAATTACAGGGGTGTAAACATGACTTTAGAAAGACAAATAGGAGATACATTTCTAGTTTTAACATCATTTGTTCTTTAGATATTCCTCTTTAAAAAAAAAAGTGACCCACATTTGTGTTTTAACCACTGAAAATATGGACAATTGACCAATTTACTCATGGAGCCACATTGAGATCATCATATCTCTGGGATTGACCCATCGAGGGCCTTTAAAATGGAGATACCAAAAGAAAAGTTTGTCAAGAACCAGAATATAAAAAGATATTCAGATATCTTTTATACATCTGGAGTTACAGGCACTCAAACTTGAGGCACAAACACACCAGAAGTGCTTATTCCCCATGTTTGAGCGCTCACCGTTGGAATATAATGACACACAGATTGATAAAGTCAACATATTTCACTAATAGATCTACCAATCTCTGTGTGGAAATAAAATAATGATGCTGCCATCTTTCTAAAGTCATCTTTACACCCCTGTAATATGGCTCCAAAAACTGTCATTCTGACCCTCCTCTACACAACAGTGATTACTCAGTCAATACACATTTGAGACATTTACTACTGTGGCTTTCCTCACTGTTTATGTTTGTCTTTCTACAGAAACAATATTAACAAAATCAAACAATTGAGCTGAGGAAGTTCACGATATTCCGTTGATTTGACAGGGAATGACCCTGTATTGAGCTCAGATTTCATATGCTGTCTGGTTATTAGGCCTGATGTAATGTGTACACAAGTGCAATTGTGTGTAAATTGTGTAGATGAATTGTTGCTTGGCCAGTCATCCTGGAGTCAGACCTGAGATCCACAGCGTTCCCATACACCCGATCCACGCATTGATGTGAGTTATGAACACAAATCTCCATCAATCGACAGTAAAGAGCAGAAGTATGCGGCTGAACGAGTGTTTACACACGACGAGAGCATTCCAACTGTGTGTGTGTGTGTGTGTGTGGCTACAATCAAATGATGAATGGAAATGTGAAACTCATGGGCCGGTTTCCTCAAAGGGGTCATGTGTTATATCCTTGTGTAATTCAATACACAAACCCTGATGTGTAGCCCTCATCGCCCCTACGGCCCACAGAGAGAGTCTCATCACACACAGCGGGTTATGGACGGGTTCTTCCACACACACTGAGCTCTCTGTGGCGGAGGAACCGCAGGTGACCGGCTGTTCAATCGCACCGTTACAGCTCATATCCTGACGGAGGAGTGTGTAGCGAACGATCAGTAATGATGCGGTACGAATACCTGAACCGCTACACCCCTAATATTTACTATATATTTAATATTCATTCTGGATTTATTTACGATACAAGAGACATATTGTCAAGAATCATTGGTATGTTGCCATGGACAGTGATGAAATACCCAAAATATTTGACCTATCAGAATCAAGTATTCATGTAATAAGACCTAATATCAATCTAATGAGACCGATGATTAAAAATGCCAGTTAATTCGGACACAGTTGACTCTACAGGGATCTGAGTCATCCGTGAACACGTGTGGTGATGCTGAGTAATGCTGGGGCTTTATGTAATGTGTGTGTGTGTGTGTGTGTGAATACTGATCATAGTGGCAGGTTGTGTGTGTGTGTACTCTCTGTAGGGTTCATGCCAGTGTATGAGGGCATCGAGGAGAAGACGGAGCACATTGTGCTGCTTGTGTCCACAGCCGCTCTGCTGTCATCACGAGTGTTTTATGGTGTGTTTGTCGTTCTGAGAGTGTTTGTGTGAATGTGTCAGCTCAGTAAGAGCTGGTGATGAGTGGATGAGATGAGATCTCGATGTGTCTCTGAAGGTTTTCTGTTCCTCTGGCGTGTGCAGATGTAGGTGGGCACGTCTCTGATTTGCATACTGTTCTGGGTATTATTATGCAATAGAGTCTGTGCATTGCGCCTTGCAGAAACATCTTACATATGTATACGTTATATAGGGCTCTATGAAATCGAGATAGAGATCTGCAGATTCTTCCTCAGTCTGATGCTCAGTTTGAACTTCAGCAGATCGTCTTGATCTTGTCTTGCATTGAGATGCTGCCATGTGATTGGCTGATTAGATATTCGTGTTAACGGGCAGTTGATCTGGTGTACCTAATAAAATGTCACATTCATTATTATTTTGATATGTTGGGTCAATAACATCTAGTCCTAACTATGCACAATACGTCAAGTTTCCAGCTTTTCTTTTCTCATAAAAGATTAATCATATTTGGGGGTCCTTGGCATCATAAAGTTTAACATGCTTTAAATAACACACAAACACTGCACTATTGACTTTAGAGCAGGTGTGTGTGTGTGTGTGTGTGTGTGTGTGTGTGTGTGTGTGTGTGTGTGTGTGTGACTTTAGAGCAGGTGTGTGTTGGCCAATGGTCAGTGGTGTTCAGTTCCTCCAATAGCAGCTCCAGCAATGCTCCTGACCACACCTGGTGTTCAGACCAGATGCCCATGGGTGAACAGATGAGCTGTGCGTTTGAGATTTAAACACGAGGAGCTGGACGTGAACATGAGAACTGCGTCCGGCTGACACTAGCAGAACACACTCATGTCGTGTCTGCCGTCACATTGCCCCGGTGTGTGATAGAGCCCTAGATCTGCTACACAAGCGTATGTAGACGTACATAATGCCCAGATCTAGACAGGTGGAGCTGGGGAGGTGGAGGAGCGAGAGGACCCATTTAAAGCGTGAAGAGTGATATTTCTCCAGATATCAGCATTAAAACAAATGTGATATTGGTTTTATATAAGTTCAATAAACAAGAAAGTTAATATTCAGTTACTTACATTTTAGACGCCATGTTGTCTGTTTCACTGATGAACCGCAGTACTCATCTTTCATCTCCTATGCTTCAGATCAGATCGGACGAATCCAAATAAAACAGCAGCATACATGTCAGTGTACGAAATGCATCCCACTTTTTAATAAAAAAAATAGGAAAAAAAAAAAAAAACTCCTCCTTTGTTTGCATGAGTGTTTTGAATTAGAGTAATCAACCATGTCCATTATCAATGAAATATTGATTCTAATCAGTTTCTGGGGATCTCCCTTGCAAGCTTAGACTCTTCCAGTATTGTTAAGCCCTCCCTCGTCTCTCTCCTGATGAGTCATCATATACAGGAAGCGCATTACTGGCTCGCGAGCTGTCAATCATTGCACCCATGGTCAATGCCTAGCCAATGCCTTGCCAGCAAAGTTTTGATTGATGGACGTAGTAACCAATCAAAAGGCGTCATCTTGCGCAATTTTATGTCATTAGAAACTGCTTGTGCTTACGTCTTCATTCAGCTTTCACACACCGGCACATGCTTCTCAGTGATAGGAGTGCGCAGACTCTATTAGCGACTGTTTTTATCAACTAAATGAGTTTTTTACACTTTGTAATTTCTGTAAATAGTTGCTGTAGTTTTTCAGTAACTGTATATCCATTATAATGATCAGTTTATTGCAGATTTATTTGAATGAAAAACTACTCTTTACAATTACAAATGTTCTGAAATAAATGAACTTTTGGAAAGGACGCCTAGTCTTTTCTTTACATAAAAGCTTACAGAAGCTACATTTAGAAAATTATCCTCAAATTTGAATCAAAACATGATCAGACATTCAGTTTTATATTTAGCATATTTAACATGAAAGTCTCATACATTTTTCTCTAAGTGAATTTCAATTTAAAAAAAGTCCCTTACATGTATATTTGACCTTCTATTACTCTGTTCCTATACTACTTTGAGTTATTAAGACTCTTTCATAATATATTTCAAGTGTCTAGTTTAAAATAGATTTATGAATATAGACCATAGGATTTAAGAGCTGCAGACATTTTTATTTGGGTATGTCTTTTTTTTTTATGATAAAAATAGGGGTGCTGGTTAAGAGGTTAAATGTTGAGCAAGCTCTTTGGCTGCAGACCCAGAAAAGGCCAATCAGCTCATGCCATGTAGCGTACCATGAGATCTCTACTCATGAAGTCCTCAGTCTGCGCCATCTAGAGCTTCATGACTGAACTGGTCATTTGTTATAAAACATTTCTGTGGCAGGCATGGCATTATTTCCCACCACTTTGTGTGAAGTTTTGTCAAAGCTTAGTCTGTAACTTCTTCGTAAAGGTTGGACTGGGAAACAATTCCCAAATCAGTGCAGAAGAGAGTATTACAACCCTAAACACCACACGATCTCCCAGAGCTGTGATTTGAGATGGTTAACCACTAATAACAGTGTTTACTGTGTGTCTGTGTAGAGATGATTGTAGATCGCTCTGATTGAGCACAGACACACGATCGCGCTGGTTTTGAAATGTAATGACGTGATCTAGTGTGCGCTTCCAGCCGGGCGTATCCCGCTATACTCTAATGCCACCCCAAACCAACCTCTATCCGGGAAGATGTGTTTGAGTCAAGTGAATGACTCGACTAGATGCGGATGGAAAGCCTGATTGTTCCCCTCGAGAAACAGACACTAGTTAAGAACGTTTAGGTAAAACAGAGCCCATTGTTAGCCACAGGACCTGCTCTCAGTGTGTGTATAGAGCAGTGATTCTGTCCTTTGAGGAAGGGGAGCGCAGATTCCTCTGGTAATAGCTCGTCATCATTATCTGTCATTACTTGTCAGGGTCACTAACAGACTTCTATTGTTCGGCCCTGCCAGAGTGTGTTTGTTTAAACTCCTGTCAATCATGAGACACCAGGACACGCCCCTCAGCACCGCATCACACGCATACACACGCGTGTGTGTGTGAATCTCACTTAAGCCTTTCCGTCGCCTTGAGGTAATTCTGCACTGGTTGTGGCTCTGCAGATCTGTGCGAGTCTAAAAACAGAAAGTGGGGCAGAAATTCTCCTGCCGCCTCCAGTGCGCTCCCATCAGCCCCTGGGGCAGCGCCTGATCTTCCCTGGCCTCCTTTAATTCGTGTTCATGGCAAGAGCATCCATTATTCATCTGAGTGATGAATCCACAGTAAGGACACTATTCTTCTCCCAGCCCTGTTCATGTCTTCAGGGAGAAGTGGACACATGACTCTGACCGGTTCTGACCCATCACCTCTATATCTCACCAATCATCTAACAGCGTAACACGTTTATATGATGGTCAAGGTCACACCACCCAAACCTACTGAAGGAAAACTTCTGACCCCTCATTTCACATCTTGCATAACGAGAGTCTAATGTCTTGAAAATGCTGTTCCTGTTGGTCTTCAGAGTAAGTGTTTGCCAGATCTGATGCTGAATGTGTCTGGAAGCTCCAGCGGTGTGTGTGACAGGACTGAGCTGAAGCTGAGAGAAATGAACCACGTGACCCTGGAGCTTCTCAGACGGAGAGCATCCATCGAGATCACAGCGATAACACTCATCACGTCCCTTTATCAGACTGAGAAACATGGGCCAGAGCCATGGGCTTGTGTGAGATGAGCTCCCGCTCTTCTCCCAGTGCGTTCTGTCTGCTCTCAAAACATCATCATATCAATAACTCATAACACACTGGAGGTCTAAAGGAGCCTCGCATTAGATTTTGAGCATGTTACATTTGTGCAATGGACAAGATAACGTAGACCCTGATAGTGTTAACAAAAGCAAACATGAGATAAAAGCAAGCCCACTGTAACGTCTTCATCCAGTCTTTGACCTCTGTTATCATGACTGGTGTTTCACAGGATTCATACACTAGCACTGCTGTATCAGACGAGCCGCCGAGCACGTTTTCTGTCAGGAAAACACACATATAGAGCTGGCTAGGATGCAAACCATGTGCAAATCATGCACTAAACAGGGTTCCCACGGGTCCTTGAAATCCTTCAAAGTTTGTGAATCTGAAAAAAAAGTGAAAAAGTGAAGTCCCTGGGAAGTTTTTGAAAATAAACACACATATCCTTGAAAGTGCTTGAATTTATTTCTGGAATTTTCTGGAAAAAATCACTTGCTATTCCCTCCGATCCGCTAATGTGTTATTTTGTTACTTCGTGGCCGATCATACTAGCGTGCTTGTATACGTTAGTTGTGCTCATTTCCGTGTTAGGTTAAGTGTGTCCCGCGTGAGGTCTTTGTGTTGTGTGTTACTGTGAAGTTCACGCGGACACGAAACTGCTACGATGGTACCTCAGTGTTTTCAGCACCAAATATTGGATTAAATGTAGTGTTGAATTGCTTCGCTTGCTAAGATAATGTTAACCCATGAGGCAAGAAAAACTTAAACGCATATTCATATATCTTAAAACATCTGGTTACATGAGCCTGAGCTCTTCAATCAAATCCATTCACATGCACACGTGTATATTAGATGGGTTTCAAAGCCAAATGTGCCTATTTACCGTATTTCCTCAAATAAAAGCCGGGGCCTTTATTTACCTGAACTGCAGAAGGTCACAGGCTTTTGTTAGGGGCAGGCCTGTATTTCTAATTCCATCTATTTGAAAAAATAATTGTTTTAAATAAACTGTTTTAAATAAAAAGCGATTGCGTTCCAGTGGACAGATATCATTGATTTTTTTAAGAAACGTTTGCAAAAATATCACCATTTACAACAACAGCCAGAAGGGCAAAAAAGTTTATTCCGCACATAATTTCTATATTGTTTGCACGTGAGGGGAAAAAAGCTTCCTTCCACTTAAGTTAGTTTTTATTTTAATACATCTCTTTACATAATTTGTTTATACACTTAAAAACTATAATTTAGTTATTTTTCTAACCCAACTAATTACTCATGGAGCTATTCAATTTTGATTTTGCATATTGTTTTTTAAACGTTCATTCATATGACCACTTTACAATATTTCAATAACATCATTTATTTTGAAGCCTATGCTGTTTTCTTGTATAAAATAAAATATTTTAAGTTAAATGCAGAGTAAGACAAGAGGCTAAGAGATTGTCAAGATCATTTGTGTAGCTTTCACAGACTAACATATGACACATCTCTCATAGACTACAGTATTTAAAATAGCATATATGCATCAGTTATATTCTCAATTTAATTTACAGAGCAATCCCTGCAAAGTGTTTAGGTTAAAGGGTTACTTCACCCAAAACTGTAAATTGTGTCATTAATGACTGAGCCTCATGTGGTTGGACACCCGTCAGACCTCCGTTCATCTTCAGACACAAATGAAGATATTTTAGTGTAAATCTGATGCTCTGAAAGGCCTCCATTGGCTCAACTTTACACTCTCAAGACCCTTAAAAGACACTAAAGACTAAAGTTACAAAGTCCATCTCACTACAGCGGCTCTACAATAACTTTATGAAGACGAGAATAGTTTTTGTGCACAAAAACCCTAAATAACGACTTATATAGTGATGACGATTTCAAAACACGGCCTCATGAAGCTTCGAAGCGTTATGAATCAGTGAGTCGATTCATGATTCAGATTGTGTGTTAAACCGCCAAACTGCTGAAATTTGGCGATCCAAACTGCTGAATCGACTCACTGATTCATAACGCTTCGAAGCGTTAAACCAAAACTAAAATGAGCACGGCCGCCCGGCATTCATTCTCGTCCTCAGTGTGTGTCCAGTCTGGTGTGTTTTCAGCTCATGCTAATGGAAGCTTAACTTTCATAGGAATGCATTGAGAACACTGGCTTTGCTCCGCGCCGCTCCGTTATGAATGCCCGAGCGTCCGTCTGTGTCTTACCTTCATACATTGGGCGTGTTGATAACATGCAGAGCTAGCTCTTGTAGTCTCTAGCCTCTGCCAACAAAGCCTCCGATGACGGAAAATGACAATATTTGCGTCATCGGAGGATTTTTTCCAGACATAAAATACATGAATCTCTCGTCACAGGGGGATATGAGAGGGGAAGCACGATCTTTCGAATATACTACTGATACAAAGCCTAATGCTAATCGCTGAAGTTACCCTTTAAGTCCTTGAGTTTGAGGGTATTGGACCTGGAAAGACCTCCTTGAATGTGAAGCTAACCGAGGTGTGTGAACCCTGACTATAGTTACAGTGTGTGGTCATGTCATAGTATTTTGCAATGAACCACAAGAAAGCACGTCTGTGTTGATCAATAATCTGCCCCTGTGATCATCTGTGTAAAGGAGTGAAAGCGGTTGGTGTTTTACTGCCTCTAGTGTTCATCGTGTGTGTGTGTGTGTGTGTGTGTGTTTGACGGAGATTAGCGGCTCATCTCTGCTGGAGGGAGTGAAGCTGGTTTACTGATTTCACAATAGCTCTTCATGAAAACCACAGGAATTAAATGTAGCGGGAAGCAGGGAATTGCTGGAAGGAGCATGTCCCGCTGCAGACTTGATGAGGGTGTTTAGACTCGATGTGGTTTTCCTTTCAGATTGCTAGTTTATGCAAATTATCTTGAGATCTCCATGGTTACAGGTTGGGTCTGTTTTTGAGGGATTGCTTTGGTGCTGTTGGGTAATTTTCATCAGGAGTGGGAAAACGCTCGGATTGAAGCTTGTTCAGAAGTTTGGGAATGAGCTTTTGAACTCTCTTCAGCTGCTGGATTTGAAGTTGCTTGATAAAATCTGAACTGCTACATATACACCAATCAGGCATAACATTATGACCGGTGAATAGCACTGATGATCTCTGTTAGTGGGTGGGATATATTAGGCAGCAAGTGAACATGTTGTCCTCAGAGTTGATGTGTTAGAAGCAGGAAAAATGGGCAAGCGTAAGGATTTGAGACGACTGGATCAGAGCATCTACAAAACTGCAGCTCTTGTGGGGTGTTCCTGGTCTGCAGTGGTCAGTCTCTATCAAAAGTGCTCAGAGGAAGGACCAGTGCAGAACCGGCCACAGGGTCATGGAGGACCAGTGGAGAACCGGCCACAGGGTCATGGAGGACCAGTGCAGAACCGGCCACAGGGTCATGAAGGACCAGTGGAGAACCGGCCACAGGGTCATGGAGGACCAGTGGAGAACCGGCCACAGGGTCATGGAGGACCAGTGGAGAACCGGCCACAGGGTCATGGAGGACCAGTGGAGAACCGGCCACAGGGTCATGAAGGACCAGTGGAGAACCGGCCACAGGGTCATGGAGGACCAGTGGAGAACCGGCCACAGGGTCATGGAGGACCAGTGGAGAACCGGCCACAGGGTCATGAAGGACCAGTGGAGAACCGGCCACAGGGTCATGAAGGACCAGTGGAGAACCGGCCACAGGGTCATGGAGGACCAGTGGAGAACCGGCCACAGGGTCATGGAGGACCAGTGGAGAACCGGCCACAGGGTCATGAAGGACCAGTGGAGAACCGGCCACAGGGTCATGAAGGACCAGTGGAGAACCGGCCACAGGGTCATGAAGGACCAGTGGAGAACCGGCCACAGGGTCATGGAGGACCAGTGGAGAACCGGCCACAGGGTCATGGAGGACCAGTGGAGAACCGGCCACAGGGTCATGGAGGACCAGTGGAGAACCGGCCACAGGGTCATGAAGGACCAGTGGAGAACCGGCCACAGGGTTATGAAGGACCAGTGGAGAACCGGCCACAGGGTCACGGAGGACCAGTGGAGAACCAGCCACAGGGTTATGAAGGACCAGTGGAGAACCAGCCACAGGGTCATGGAGGACCAGTGGAGAACCGGCCACAGGGTTATGAAGGACCAGTGGAGAACCGGCCACAGGGTCATGAAGGACCAGTGGAGAACCGGCCACAGGGTCATGAAGGACCAGTGGAGAACCGGCCACAGGGTCATGGAGGACCAGTGGAGAACCGGCCACAGGGTCATGGAGGACCAGTGGAGAACCGGCCACAGGGTCATGGAGGACCAGTGGAGAACCGGCCACAGGGTCATGGAGGACCAGTGGAGAACCGGCCACAGGGTCATGGAGGACCAGTGGAGAACCGGCCACAGGGTCATGGAGGACCAGTGGAGAACCGGCCACAGGGTCATGGAGGACCAGTAGAGAACCGGCCACAGGGTCATGAAGGACCAGTGGAGAACCGGCCACAGGGTCATGAAGGACCAGTGGAGAACCGGCCACAGGGTCATGGAGGACCAGTGGAGAACCAGCCACAGGGTCATGAAGGACCAGTGGAGAACCGGCCACAGGGTCATGGAGGACCAGTGGAGAACCGGCCACAGGGTCATGGGCGGCCGAGGCTCATTGATGCCCGTGTGGTCGATCAAACAGACGAGCTACTGGAGCTGAATCTGCTCCAGAAGTTAATGCTGGTTCTGATAGAAAGGGCTCAGAATACACAGAGCATCTCAGTTTGAGGAGCACAACAATGTACCAGTGAGAGCTTCTGTACCATTATATGACTGTAAAATATACCTGCACTAAAATCAGCTCCAGGTTTGTTTAGACGCTTCATCTCCATCACATTAACAGAGTGATCCCAGCATGCTGTTCTTCTCATGAGTTGTTAGTTTTCTCTGTTGTTCTGACTGGATCCTCCCGCTGAGCACAATAAAGCTGGGGAAGTGGTAAACTTGGACAGGGATGCGTGAGAATGGGCCGTGTTATGTCATTAAAGCGTCCGCCGGGAGCAGAGGCGCAGAAAAAAGGAAACATCTTTTGATTGTTTAGGGAAACAATGCAGACACACACCGGGACGCATTCCATGAGCAGCAGCAAAGCGGACGCATTCCAGCGGCTAATGGAGCGGCCCGGACGACCTGCGCCGCTGTTCCCAGGGTCAAAGGTCAGGCGGCGGCCAGAGCCTACTGTGTGGATCTGATGGGTTCATGCTGACGCCACACACAGCTGCTCGTATCATGGACTCTCCTAAATATTCTTAATGTGTGTGTTTGTTCTGGGTGAGTGGTTTATCAGGCGCACTGAATGCTTGTGGAATCTTATAAAATACTGCTGGACTCTTCTGGAGGTTTTCAAGTGTGTTCAAGGCTCTCAGAGTTTGGACTGGACTGGGTCAGAATGGGCTGCTTTGGTAGTACTGTGGTCTCAAAGTAGTGGACGTTCCACATTAAACGGCAGTGTTGATGGTATTTCAGCAGCTCATGCCTTTCCTAACAGATGAACTCATGGCTGGGCCCTGATAGTGGCGTACTCTCCTCTCTAAATGAGCAGGTTGGGTTTCGTCACAGTATTAAAAGTTCAGTATCTGGAACCAATAGTTAATAGGGGAAACGAAATCGTAAAACGAAGGATTATCAGTTTAAACTAAAGGTTGGACTCGATATAGTGTTCCTTACAACTTAGCAAAGATCCAGTGATCCGTGAATACTGACGTGCAGCCAGGAATCATGTTTCCTGACGTTTATATTTCAACACTGGAGAAATACATAAAGCAGATTTACCAGTGAACGCTTTATATAAATATATACTATAGGTAGGTCTAAATCCAGATGATCACGCATATCAATGTTATATATATCGTCATATCATCCAGCCCTAAAACTTGTGTAGTTTTTATCAGTGTTTGTTTAGGAACATCCAATTTATGCAGAATATAAGATGGTGAATATTTAACTGATGAGTTCTCAATACAATATATAACAGTACAATATATTGTTACCCCAAAATTCAACATATTGACACAATATGATAACTGCAAACCCATGTTTCACTGTCTGGAGTCATGTTGTTTCTGTGAATTACAGTGATCCATGTGCGTCTGCTTTCGACAGTTTGTATAAATACACCTGAGATTTCTTGTCAAGTCTGTTTACAGTCAAACTCAAAGTTCACGTGTTCTCTCTATACAAGTCAAATGTCATGGATCTTGGTACCAATTTCAGTTGGAAAGAGTCAAGCTTTGTTCCCGAATGCCCCGAGAAAAGATATCTATTTTATAAACTGATATCTGGTATTGTATCGAAGTTATAACTTTGGTATCGTGACATCACTATTCTATATTAAAAGAATTTGCTGATTTTCTTTTTTTTGTTATGTTGGTTTACAAATGTGTATTTTTTTACATTTTTACTCTTTTAGTTTTACATTTTGTCAAGGGCTTGTTTACATTTATACTTTATTTTTATAGTACACTACTGAAGGCCAACGGTGCAAGTTAAAATACATGTTTTTAAGTAAAATTGTTGAAAATTATTGTGATAAATTAGTCGATAGATTAATCGATATAAAAATAGTTGTGAGTGGCAGCCCTACTGGTAGTGTATAGATATATATATATATATGCAAATGTAAAGTATCTAGTGTGTAAACACTGATTCACGCAATAAATCCTTCATAAACTCCGGCACAACCTGCATATGTTTAAACGCTCAAGACAGATTTCTCTACCTGAACCTCACAGCGATTGGCTCGTTTAACGCTTGATATTTGCATAAAGCCACTTTTGATGCTCTTGGCCATTCTCAACGCTTTCTCCGGTCCTCTGTCAATCCCACAATGCACCACGTGAGCGTGAAGCTCAACTTCCGTAGGAATTCATTGAAAAAGCTCACTCTGCTCTAGTGGACACACACCGTTACTCTGAAAGCGCTGGTGTTTGAGTGGATTCTGACCTTAAATGCCTCTGATTGGCTATCGTGTTCACACACTCAACAGATTGGCTACATTGCTGAACGCTTCAATAACACGCTGTAGATAGAAACCTTTGACGCTCTTCACAGATACACACGAGAGTGTCCTGAGTACACCAGCTCTCTGTACCACCGCTTCTGCAGATATCACCACATTTCTTTACATTTCAGTATTGAATTAACCCTGAAGTACAACAGGCATCAATATACATGCAAACACAGTGTATAATGGTCTATCATCTGCTGTAGTGGCTAACTTTATTGGTCTTTGAATGTCTAATAAACATTTCATTCCATGAACCTCACAAACGTCACACATTAATATCTTTACACCTGATGGCTGTGCTGGATTCAGTCAGTCAGTAATGTCAGCTCTGTTTGTTGGGTGCGTTATATATGCCAGAAAGCCGTGTTTCGCAGAAGCGGTCCTTCTTCTGTGTGTTATTGTCTGTGTTTTCCTCAGATCCCAGGCTCGACTCCAGCTAATCTCCAGCCGAGGTGTTCTGTGTTCAGTGGATCTCTGCTATTTTGAGGCAGGATTGTAAAATGCGCTGAAATAAACAAGCTCTTTATTATGTAATAATGACAGCACTATAACACTGGATGTGTAACCTGCTTACAGAGGAAAACACACCGCACAGGCGCTAAACCCCACGTGTCAGGGAGAATTAGCATGGACACTCGCCGGAGAGAGAGATTTAGCCGCTTACACCAAGCCTGAGAGAGCGAGAGAGGAGAGAGAGAGAGAGAGGGAGGAGAGAGAGAGAGAGAGAGGGAGGAGAGAGAGAGAGAGAGAGAGAGAGAGAGAGAGAGGGAGGTAAATAAATATTCTCTCTCTCTCTGGTCTGAAGTAAGCAGTGGAATAAGCTTTGATTTGCGCTGTGTCATAAAGGTCATTTCCTGTTGTGTTGTTGATTCCCATTTTGGATTTCCTCTATTGTAATGCCAGAGGTTTCTCTGAGAAACGCTGCTATAAACACTGAACACTGTGTGTGTGTGTGTGTGTGTGTGTGTGTGTGTGTGTGTGTGTGTGTGTGTGTGTGTGTGTGTGTGTGTTGCAGGCGGTGACCGGCAGGAGTTTCTCTGACAGGGACTTCAGAGCTGGACTCGACAACGGCATCTTACTGTGCGAGTGAGTAACTCTCTCTCACACACACACACACATACACTCACACATACACTCACTCACTTATCTAGACAAACCATCGGTCATTAAAAAAACCCTTTTAACCTAAATTGCTCATCTTGCGCTGCTCGTAGACAGAAGTGCCGCCCCAAGAGAACGTGAGGACTAATACAAACACCCTTCAGCAAAACACACTCCATCTCCAACTTCAAAATCATCCGTCATCGTTGTTTAACCTTTTTCTGCTAAAGCATGTTTGTATTAGTCTTCACACGAGCCGGACTCAGGGTTCCCACGCTTCTTGAAAGTCCTTGAGTTTCAGACGCATGATTCAAGGCTTGGAAAGTTCTTGAAAACAAACACAGGTCCTTGAAAGTGCTTGAGTTCAGCATGAACTGTGTTGTGTTGGAGTAGTGTGTGCTTTTACAAACATTAGCCTTCATGCCCAGCCAATGCTAGAACAAAACAGCATTACGGGAGGAAGATATCTCATTATATTTCTGCTGTTCCAGAAGCGCCATCTACTGTCTGAAGCTCTATTGGGATGGTAATAGTTTCTCGTGGGATCATGAGGTGTTTTCCTCATTGTCAGGAGCTAGTCTGTGATTTTATTGCTGCCTGAATCCAGAATATCAGAGTTTTTCTCCCACCACCCGCGTAAAAATCCCCAGCCTCTGTTTTTAGGCAAACACCAGGTCGTGTGGTCATTTAACTGCCGTCTGAATCAGTTTTCAAGATGAGATCACTTCAAAATTCACTGTTTATATCCTTTTTGACCCCGGCAGGCCACCGTACGGTTGTGCGTCGCTGCATTTTAAAGATCTAGCCTTTCATTACTGAAATGCTGGCGAATATTTACAAGAGCAATATTTCATCACCGCTCAAAAAATAAAAGCACGTAAACATTTGAAATGGGCCGTTATTACGGCAGTGATTATATAAATATAATATATGTGCAGATCTTAAAAGCCTTCAAATAGATTTCTAAAAGGTACATGTACAGGTGATTTAATAAATGTTTAATGCCTAACAATGAACTTGTCCATATCTTTTCATTTAATTGGAAAATTCAAGTATACAATATTATCTCTATATTTTGATGTTTTAATGAAGTAATGATTTATAACAAAGAAAACTAAAACTAGTGTGAAATAAATGTTAAAAGCAGGAATAAGAGCTGCATCTCTCGCTAAACTCACTCGCTCTCCCACACCAGCCGCTTTCCTCAGTGGATTTTGTCAAATTGGAAAAAAATGTCCTCATTGTAAACTGTACTGTAGTTGTCAGTTTGTGCCTTAGCGTTACTGCAGTAATGATACACACAGGTACAGGAGGTGTTTGATATATTGGCAGTAACACACACACCTTTATCATATTTATTGTGCTTGATTTAAAATAAAAGGTGCTTTAAAAAGATTCTGGTGTTGATGAGAGAGTTGAACCCTGGGGACTTTTGCCGATGTCATGTGACCTTTCCCTCAATCCGTGGCCGTCGCAGAGCGTCTGAGGTTAAAGTGTATAAATGTGTGTGTGTGTGTGTTGTAAATGTGGCGATGGTTTGTCTAGATCAGACTCTATTCCTCGTCTGGGATTGGTCAGAGCCTCTGAAACTGCAGTGATCTGGACCTTCAGCCGTTGGTT